>OW386286.2:204993647-205593647 GCA_936432065.2 Rutpela maculata | reverse complement strand
GATAAAATATAGCGTAGATATACAATTTCGAGTCCTTTCTGGTGTACGGCATAATTAGAAAAATTTAAACCACCACATTAAACAAAACATTGCATACCGCAGCGATGTGTTACATTGAAAATGTTTTAAAGTTAGCGTCCACATCAAACATATTTACGTTTTCCTTTTCAGAAATTCTATTCTTTTATAACTAAGTTTGTCTTTGTTTTCTCCTTCCCGAACACCCGAATTGTCTTTAAGATTCAGTCTGCATTGGCAATCTCAAATAAAACAAAATCAAAGTTACTTTTAAGGAATCTTTGGGATTCAGATACGACTAACGTCATCAAAAGAGTTTTTATCAACTCTGGAAAAAACACGAAAGGATCTCATCGTTTTCTGAAGTATACTAAAATCTACAAAAGGAGATGTTATCAATTGTCCTTTCACTTAGATAATTGAAAGAGGTTCTTTGTTTTGTATTGTTTAATATTTATTGAGTTGGCTAGGGACGCAAAAGTCAATAAATTACAAGCACATGTGGTAAATGGTCTGTGTGATGCTCGTCCTTTACATAATATTAAAATATAACGAGACTTCCCATTAATCATATAATGAGACGATAAGATGGCGTGAATTATGTATGAGGATTAAATAGAACCGAACCGCTCATTATGGAGATACAAGAGTGGTTAAAAATGAGTAAATTATTATGTTTACATCCGCTAAGAGAAACTTGCTATTGAGTGACAAATTTAATGTACAAAATACGTTCTCTTGAAACTTTCAACAAAAATATGCAAGGGATAAAATACTGAGAGTAAAAAAATTAATAATTAAAAACGACCGGTTTTGTAAATATTTTTGAAAACTACGAATATTGTCAAAAAGTGTTAAATGTGCAACACTAGAGCTTATGAAATTTCCTTGAATTTGATAGCCCTGTGCAATTTGGTAAAAAAACCGCTGTCTAAGGAATCGCTACTTCCACATTCAAGATTTTTTATCCAAGTGTCTTACAACGAAAAAATGTTGACACTATATTATTTGCACTTTACTTGGAAATAATTGTTTATGGAATTTTAATAATATAATATTTGAAATCCTCGACCCCAAAAACCTATAAAACGATATGCCACATCGGTAGTTGGGAGGTGGTGGTGGTAGTGGGGGTGGATGAAGTAAAAAAATGTTGAGGCCTTTGGTTCTTGTACACACACTAAATCACACTTTTATTTTTTCACTCCTTTTAATAATGGGGTGGGGCGAGAGATGGTGGTGGCTAATGCCAAAAATTTTTTTGATACCTTAGCTTTTCTTATATACAGGGTGGGACATTGAAAACGAAACACGTGTGTTTTGGGACACTTATAGTTTCTTGAAAAAACGCTCTAACAGATCGATTCTTGATTTTTGGGGGACAACTTTTGATGTCAAACTTGACATTGACACATCAACCCCCTAGCCCCAGCAACCTCCAACTCAAAAATTTAAATAGGGAAAGGGAGTCGCTCATTTAAAACGTCTTTCAATTCTCTATGCGACAGCATGGTCGAAATTAGTTTTTTCAAAAACGAAAATTACGGTAAGGTGGTTGAGTGATTTTAAAGGTCTTTTGATTCCCTATGTGAGTCCATGATTGTTTTTAGGTTTACTCATGTTTTGTTTTAAACAACTGATAATATGCTTATTAATTTAAATTTAAAAAAAATATGCAATACATTTTTATTTACCTTCGGTGTTTATAAAGATCTCCCGAGACTCGGATACAGTGAAGAACGAGTTCATAATTTGAAATTAAATAATCCCGAAGACAAATCGATACATTTGAAAAAGTTTAACCGTTTAGTATTCAAGGCAGAAAGGGCTTTCAATTCACTGTAACTGAGTCTCGGGAGGTTTTTATAAACACCGAAGGTAAATAAAAATGTATTGCATACTTTTTTTAAATTGAAATTAGTAAGCATATTATCAGTTGTTTAAAACAAAACACGAGCAAACCTAAAAACAATCATGCACTCTCATAGAGAATCAAAAGACCTTACCGTAATTTTTGTTTTTGTTGGGGGTTGCTGGGGCTAGGGGGTTGACCTGACAAAGTCAAATTCGACATCAAAATGTGCCGTTCAAAAGATAAAAGGTGACGTGTTTAAGGATTTTTCCCAAACAACACTCCCACCTTAGGTAATCTAGAGGGTGGTTTTCATGGGGATGAAAAACAAATTGAAAAAACTAATTTCGACCATGCTGTCGCATAGAGAATCGAGCGACCCCCCTTTCCCTATTTAAATTCTTGGGCTAGCTGGGACTAGGGGATTGATGTGTCAATGGCAAGTTTGACATGAAAAGTTGTCCCCCAAAAATCTCCGAGCGTTTTTTTAAGAAACTAGTCTAAGTGTCCCAAAACAGGCGTGTTTCGTTTTCAATGTCCCACCCTGTATACTAAATACCAATTTTATGGACTCCTGCTTGCTTGATTTACCTATTTACCCCAATTTACCCCCCAACCCTTCAACGGAATAAAATCAAAATCTAATCTAGTTCCAGATCTCATTAAAATACATATGAGTAACAAATTTCAAGTCAATACCTTAAACGGTTCCAGAGTAATCGTGCGCACAAAAAAGTTACAGACAGACCGACAGGCAGAATTTTTTTGCTCAAATTTAAAATCTCGACGTTCCATCTCGCTCCATCTCGTCATTCTAAGCCTATTTGAACAATTTAAATTTTCAATTTTTTTTTGCGTTACTGTACTTCCACTGGATGTGAAAGTAATTAAGCAAGACATATTTTTATAAGGTTTAGTGTTTTTTTACTCTTCTATCTAAAACAAAAACTTCAAGACGCACTTTCCGTGGTTAACTCAAAAACTAAAGGTCTATAAACAAATGTTCAATACAATGTTGAAAGGTAATTCAATTTGGTTCTTAGTACAACTTATGGTATATAAGCATAAAAACAATTGACCAACTTGACCAATTTTTATGTTAGAAGGTTTTACTGGGAACCAAATTGTAGGGAATTGAATTATTTTTCAGCTTTGTATTTTAACCTCCCCACAATAAAATTTTGGGAGGTTACTACATTTAGTCCAAAATCGAAAATTGAGATAATATCAAATCTTCACGTTTTGAGGTCCCAGGAACCCAAAAAAGTGGTTTTTGAAAAATGTCTGTGTGTGAGTGTGTATGTTAGCACGATAGCGGCGAAGCTACTAAACGGATTTGGATGAAACTTTGCATGAGGATTTCGCTAGTGCTCCAGAAGATCTGTAAAGGTTTTGGTTGAGATCGGATTACGTTTAGTGCCGTTTTGACACAATTTGTTTATTTTATGATTACTTACAATTTGTAATCGAACCATTGAAAAGTAGTAAAAACTCCAATTTCAACGATATATTACACTTGCACCCTTCCGATTTCATTTCCGTTAAAAAAATTTAAAAGAATTCGTTATATGTGCACACATGACAGCATCCAAAAAATATGATTGGTATTATTGTTAGGGGAAAATGTATTTTGCCATCTGCCAAAAAAAATATTTGGGTTGGTAACCTTTGTGACGTCACTGCTAACATGAAAAATATATATATTTCTTAAGATTTAAGAATATTACGTAGCTATTATTAAAATTTCTGCCTGGTTCCCGTACTTTCAACTAAAATCTAGTACAGTGTAATGTTTATGAAGTTCTAAATACTTTGTCCTAATAAAATAGGACTCTTTTTGTAGGTTGGAAATCTAACCTGTAATTAGCAGTCTATTTTTATTAATCCAGACCACGTGACTTCCAACTTGGCGTGGCGGTCAAACATTTGTTGACAGTCGTTAAACGTTTGTTTGTGTTTTTTCATTGGCCTGGCTAAGTATCTTGAAATTTTAACAATATAGTGTTTTTTGTGGATTGTGGCAAGGCGTTTTTGATTGTTTTCAACTAATAAACTTTATTTAATTATGCAGAGTGAGTATTTGAAAAAGTTGATGGGAAAATCGAGATGTAAAAACGATGGAAGGTTTTAGATCATCCCTTTTAATCGCGGCTATCCATCTTTTTTACTTTGAGTTAGATGCATCTATATAGAAGTTCAACATAATCGACTATATCAATTTACTGCTAACGATAATAGGGCTGATAAATAAAATTTATAATAAAAAAAAAGTGATAAAGTGAATATATTTAATAAAATACAAGAGATGGTTACCAATTAACCTACATGAAAAAAATAAAGTACATGTTAGATATATTCTATAACATTAATAAGACATGATAACAAAAAGTTCTTGCACAAATTAGGTACAATGGTTTGTATAGTTCAATCTATAGGTAAATCTTAGGCAAGGGGTCAACACTGGAAGAAATTGTGTACACCTTTTTACATATTTCAACTAGTTCACAGTACTTCAGTCCTTCATTGTTTAATTTATGTAGTATTTTTCATAAAATTCATAACAGTTAACCCTTCGACTATAGCCACAGTATACTGCTAAATAATTGAAAGGAAAGACTAGGTAGTCAACAAATTTTGTCTAAACTAGTAACACAGTCACAATTAGTACTGAAGGATCATCTGGATCAGCAATAGTCCACGTACTCGATGACTTTTGTTAAAGAAAAATTAATTTGTATGTTAGCAATTATTCATTAAGCAACATTTAATTAGGTAAGTATATGTTGAAAAAAGCGTTGATCGATAACTATAATTCTTACCGTTGCAAAAAGCTTTTATTCTGTAAATTTCTTGGAGAGTACTTCTTTCACCCAACCACAAATAGCTTCAAGATTTTTGAATGCCTTGAACTCATCCTTTTGTCTATGCATTTCTCATAAAAAGCAAGTAATTCACAATTTCCCTATGTGAAATATTATAAAATATACCAATATTTGTACTGAAGTCATCACTTCTCAAAATATAAGGGATTTAATTCGTTGACACCAACATGAGATCGTTCATATTTTTTAGTGCTCTTTTTGGCTTTAAAGATCCACTGGCCGGGAAGGTTCCAGCCGCTTCCGTAGCTACAGATTTTTTTTTGTAGACTTTTAGTTTTTGAGATAACCACGATGTACACGCGTTGAACCCTATTAGAAAGGGCTGAACATACGCTAAACCTTAAAAATATCATAAATCGCTCAATTTTTTACTAAATTGGACTGCATTAGACTCAAATTTAAGGTAATATCATAAGCTTTAAGTTATGTATTCAACACTTTATAACAAAATTCATAGTTTTCAAGATATTTGCAAAAATCATTTTTCCCCAGCTGCCAAATGTTTAGCCGGCAGTCGATTTCGGTCGGCTTTTTTTGTATGTTTATGCAACAGTTTTCTGTAATTGTTGTCAAATGGAATTATTAATCATCACATTATCGGAAAATAATCTAGTCCTGATAGAGTGACATGTTTGTCGACAGTATGCTCTATCAGCAACGTTTCCTTTTACTAGATATTTGTCGAATATTCGACTGATGACCTATGCAAAATTATAAAAGGTTTTCGTTGTAAACATTATCTACCTATTTTCAGTCCAATTGAATAAGAACTATTTTGAGTAATTGATGCGTCTATACTACAAAATGCACTGAATCATTAGGATATCAATATGGGACCAATGTTGGTTTAATATTGTAAAAACGTTGCCTCAATATAAAAAACCCAATATTAAACTAATAACAAATGTGAACATTTTTATATATCGACTTAATATTGGTAAATATAATACAGTGAATCTGTTACCTGACCCGTGAATAATTTCTCCAAAGGTATTTTAAAATAGTTGACCATGGAAGAAAATTGTTTCAACAAACAGAAATTGTATAATATATAATATTGATAATATTTAATTACTTGAAGAGATAATTGCAAACATCTGTAATGAAGCACAAAATGAAGTAACTTTCTGGCGGCTATAAATCGTAAAGTATTAAAAATACTGAAAAATTTCAAATTTCTATACAATCGATCTTTTCTGTCTTTTGTTATCGTGCTTACAAGAATCGTGATGGACAGACGAACAGGCGGGCATATGGAATACTGAAATTCTGATATTTATGGTTTTAGAAATGTGCCAGTCAAATGCAACGTACTCTTCGTTTTCGTATTTGCGTATATAGTAGAGTAACTAGAGGTTTTAACTTCGGAATAATGTCATAAGAAACGGATTTCGTTCATTTTTGGCAACTTAATAGTAAATGCATCAAGGAAAAGTTTCTATATTGTGCGGGGCTTGCTAATTTATAGGGGGTGGATGCCTCCTCATTTCAGGGGGTGGCAACTAGGCAACTAAAAAAAAACCTTAGAGCTGAAAGAGAATGAAATTTTAATAAGAAAATGTTCTATGCAACTGTTCGTGTAAATTGATAGTCTTCAAATTTGATTTTAGATAGAAAAAGAGGTATTTCGTAAAATAACTCGAACATTAAGCGAAAACATGCTAGAGACAAATAAGAAAGGTACTAAATTGACGATAAATTTCGTTTTTTTTTTCTAATTTCTGTAGAGTTAATGGTTTTGGAGATCTGGTAGTATGGAAGTGGCGGCGTCCGAACATTTATAAATCGAAATATTTAGTTTAAATGTTAAATATCTCAGAAACACACTTACGTTAAAAACGCTAAAACCAAAATGAAAGACTATTAATTTTTTGTCTGTTTCTATAACTTAAAAAACAAAGAAGTTATGACAGGAACAATGTAGGTACTTTTTCACATTTTTTTTAAATAAAAACGTCGCCATCTTGTCAGTAGTCAGTAATTAAAAAAATATATTCCCATATACTGTTTTTCGTGAATATATAATATGATCTAGACGCTCGAATTTTTTTGACCGCTTACAGCGTTTGCTTTAGAAAAAAATTTCATTTTAATCTGTAAAGAGATTTTAGAAAAAACATAACACTTTTATTTCTCTGCAAATATCTCAATAAATATTAATTTTAGAGAAAATATTGTGAACATCAAAAATTAAGCTCGTAGAGATATTTAATCTTATAATTTTTAGTATGAAGTATTTAGTTTAAAATATCGAATATCTTAGAAACTGTGACCAGTATTGTGCTTTCAAAAAAAAATTCCCTCTCAGGCCCGTATTTTCTCTCCACGGCCCTGACTGTGACACCTTCATCAACAATTCTAAAGAACAAAATTAAAGATAATTAATCAATCTTTAAAATGGTTTTTTGTCTCTTTCTACAGCACAGAAAGTAAAGAAGTTATGGCCGATAAAATGTGCGTTTTCACATTGTTTCTAACAAAATGTCGCCATTTTGTTATTGTAATTGCTCAGTAATTATTTTTTTTTCAAAAATACGGTTTTTTTTATATAAAGCATCACCTAGATGCACATTTTTTTTGTCAGTTTAAAACACTTGTTTCAGAAAAAAATTCCATCCGCCATATTAGATCCGCCATTTTGAATCTTTCAATTTTGACTTCAGATTCGTAATCAGTGATCCCAAAAACATAACCATGCTACGTTTCAAAAATAAATTAAGTAGTAATACTTTTGCAAATATTGAATATTTTTAGTAAGGTGTAGTTTTTAACCCTTGAGAGTAAGAGCAAGTATCCGGACCATATAAAAACTGAAGACAATACCTTTTACTACAAAAATAGCCCTAAAAGAAAAATTATCATTACATATGAAATTACACCGAAATTTTACATATTTTGTATCTCTAGGTACTTAACTAATCGTATAATAATAATATTCAATATGTTACTCAAAATATATAAGCATATATTATACGAATACTGTAATTCTTTACTATTCCGTATATTTTATGTAAATAGCCGGAAATGGCAGAATAATTAACACTTACTCTTACTGTGGGAAAACAAAGCGAAAGGTACAAAACATCCACAACTGAGATATTTTAGTCTTACTTGAAGATCTGGGTTGTTTGAAGTTAAACTTACAAAATACTCCACGGGAATACACAATGCACAAAATGCAATTTTAACTGAACAAATAGAGAATCTAATAAAAATAAAGAGGCATTAAGGGCTGCGTTGGAAAGTTTATTGTGGTTATGGCTACAAAATGAGATACAGTCTAGTAAATAAACCTCTAGAGTCTAAAGGATATTCCTCTATTTAGAATTAAATTTAGATTTAATTTAAAATTATTCTATTGTCAGTTTATAAAAGAAATTTAACATAAAACTGAAAGAACAAGGGTTAAAATGTAAAATTTCTTTGTTTCGTCAAAACATCAAATTCGATATTGACTTAAAGCTTTTCGGGTGTCCCCTTATGACAGCTCGAGACGATTTTTCAAATTTTTGTTGGCAGTAACGGACATGGCACAATAAGGTGTCTTAATGTTTTTAAAAATGGAAAACTACTAATAATTTTTCGGAATTTTTCGGTCTTTAGTCATGAAAAATAAATAAGAAAATTTTGATTACAATTTCAATGATTTTTCTGAGATCAAATAAGGATATTAACTCGAATATTAATTTAACACCAAAGATAATACACAAATATTGTGAAGAAGCTTGTATTAAATCAAGACAAAACATTTTTTAAGCAATTTCACCCAGTTACATCAAGATATAATTCAAGTTTGCTATTACAAAATAATGGAAAGGCAGTTCAATAGCTTACCTCTTTCAAACTATTAGAAATTCACATTGATTTATCTCTTGATTGGAAAACTATGCATAAAATTCGCAAGTAAATGTTTTAAACTTACAATTAATTATTTTTTATATATTTGCTTTTATCATGATTAGAGAATATTATTTAGGTATTAAGAAGAGTAGTTGTTTTGATTGGTTCTCCAATAATGAGTGTTTTAAAGTGTTTTCCTAAGTAGTATATTAGCGTGACCAGATTAAGGTACCAATACACAGAAAATAGATAATTTCATGATAAATAAAAAGGGGTGAATGACTGAATTTAAATAAATAATTTAAGTATTTTCAGTATATATTCGTTTAAAATGCCAGGAACAATATAATGTAATTCAATACTTCGTTAGCATTAACTAGAAGAGTAGTTGTTTTAATTGATTCTCCAATAATGAGTGTTTTAAAGTGTTTACCTAACTAGTATATTAGTATATAAAGAAATTATGTAATTTCGTAATAAATAAAAACGTATGTAATTTGTGATTTGTTTAATAGTGCAATAAAAATAAGTCTAAAAGTATGCGAACCTTGAAAAAATTAGTACAAGCAAGGAATTTGGTGGAGATGTTGCAGTGATCATCTACTAAAAATATACTAAAAGTTCTAAGCTGTGCTACGCCCGCCATATTGAAAAATGGCTGCACGTTTTTAGATTTTTGTATATAAATCCTTTACCGTTGCAGATAGGAAAACAAATTTCAAATAAAAAATGTAGGCAATAATAAAGCAAACAATTTTTGATATTAACATTTTTTCTCTAAATCGAACGATTTTTAAATTACACATCTCCAAAAAAAAAAAAAAAAAATCAGCTCCAAGGACTAAACCTATCATGCCTTAAGTATTTTTGTGTGCTGAATCCGAATTTTCAATTTAAAAAAATTTTTACCGTTTAGATTTCGAGTAAACGTCAAAATTTGTCAAAAAACTTATCAGTCGGAGAACGAGCAATGTCTAAGATGCACCCTCTATAACACTCGCGAACAACCACCTAAAAAAAAATTGATTCTTATGTAAGTCGACCTGGCGGATCCGATTTTGGAGTTCGCCAGACAATCCGGAATTGCGAAACTGGTCAAAATCGGCAATTTCCCAAAAATCTCAAATTTTATGGAAATTTTTTTATTTTTACTTATCACCCTATATCTCCGTTAGTTTAAGTCCGATTAAATTGAAATTTTTAGGAGAGCCAATTTAGACCTTTGTTATCATGACGGACAGAAATGCAATGCGTGTCACCAGTAATATTTTTTTTAATAGTTGGTGACACGAAATTTGTTAAAAATGCAGCAACAAATACTCGATCGAGAAAACTTTTTTGTTTTTAAAGATAGATGTATATAGTAAGCTACAAAGTTGTAGCCAAAGAACCAAAGAAACTTTTTTATTTCAGTGATTTTTTTGATAACTGGCTTGGTTTTTAACATAATGGTATAGAATATAGAAAAGAACCGCAATATAGAAAAGAACTATGCCGGCCGCGGCCGGTCACGTACTGCACAAGCGATAACGCCATGCGTAGCTTGAGAGCGCCAGGATTTGTATTGTACTAATAATAACCTATTTAATAATCGTTTATTCAGTAAATTTTCATTTTGAAAAAGGAGCAAAATATAAAAAAATAACGTTTTAAATTTTGATAAAGGCAATTTAGACATTCTCATTTTATTTCCACATTTAACTTTTACTCGTATAATTAAGCAGCAATATTTAAGAGATAGTTAACACATTTGTATTTTTTTATCGCAAATTATACGTTTTGGGCTTTCAACGGTCTTCCTCTTTTTATAACCAGTATGAGCCACATCTGCTTTTTGTTTATAAGCTTTTCGGGTGCAATTTCTTCGGCATCTTGCATGATAGACAGGACATTTTGACAAAAATAAATCCCTTTTTTTGGTGTAATATTTCAACTTAAGTGAGATATCATCCGACTTTATGGAAACTGCTTTAAATGCTTAATCCACTGCTTCTTCTGTAACACCCTGCACAGTTTCTTCACTATTTTGTTGGCAAAATATGCATCTCATAAAGTTTAACTCTGGGTTTAACTGGGAAGTCACTTAAAAAAAAGTTGAAAACGCGCACAAAACTGCTGACGTTAAAAAAAATTGCTTAAAAGTTGTTCTTTGTTCAAATGAAATATTAAAACTAGTTTTAAATGCCTGGAAAAGAAATTCCGTTACTTTAATACGCACTTTACCCTCTATAGCACTTTCCTAACGCAATGTTTATTATTATAGCTGCAACTCATCAATTTTCAATAAGAATAAGCGTCATAAACCACACAGATAACTACTCCCGTCCATCGGTCAAAAACAACTAACTAAACTAAACGTTTTATAATAGCTATTTATCTAACCAGTTACGAAAGACATTATTTTGTGTAACGAGTGGAATTTGCGGGACGAGCGAAGCGAGATCCCGCAAAATAACACGAGTTACACAAGATTGTCTTTCGAAACGTGTTACATACATGATTTTTTCTAATTTTAAAATTTTAAAAACAATTTAAACATAATAAATGAAATAGATTTATTTAAAGATCTTAAAAAATTAAGTAATCTTTTTCATAGTTACCTTCGCTGCTATCACACATTATAATTTTAATGTCAAAATTGACAGACGTTATTTAGCCAAGTTACAATATTATTTGAAATCCTAATTTGATAACATAATTTAAGGTAAATCGTATTAATGAAAAAGTTTTATTAGCGTATTTTGATTTCGAGGGAAAGAAGAATTTAGAAGTTTCCACTTTATGGACTTAGTATTCCATTTTGTGTTGAATAAACATTGTTTCTTTATTTTTTTGAAAGTTGTTTATCTTTCCTAATTGATGACATAACGAACTTTTCCTCACCAGTTACGTAAAATTTTACTTTTCATAACTAGTTAGTTTAAAGTAGGACTTTTGACACTTACGTCAGTTTTGAAAACTGTCAATTTCTATGTCAAAATTAGAAAAACCAATATTCACAACTACGCATTATTTTATTCACATCGGGCGGGGCATCCTGAAAGACGAGAAACAAAGCCGCGGTATACGCCAACCCAATCTTTTATCTCGCGACGCGACCCGGCGCGGCGGTCAAATACTGCAGCACCGTTTTCTTGAAAACTAAGTTAAGTTATCAAAAAAATCAGTGAAATAAAAAAGTTTCTTTAGTTCTTTGTAGCTTACTATATACATCTATCTTTAAAAACAAAAAAGTTTTCTCGATCGAGTATTTGTTGCTGCATTTTTAACAAATTTCGTGTCACCAACTTTTAAAAAAAATATTACTGGTGACACGTAAACTTTTTTGCATT
The DNA here is from genome assembly GCA_936432065.2 of Rutpela maculata. Lineage (NCBI taxonomy): Eukaryota > Metazoa > Arthropoda > Insecta > Coleoptera > Cerambycidae > Rutpela > Rutpela maculata. The sequence continues at coordinate 205,581,723 of OW386286.2, read as the reverse complement.
TCTAAATTGGCTCTCCTAAAAATTTCAATTTAATCGGACTTAAACTAAAAGAGATATAGGGCGATAAGTAAAAAATTTAAAAATTTCCGTATTTGAGATTTTTCGGAAATTGCCGATTTTGACCAGTTTCGCAATTCCGGATTGTCTAGCGAACTCCAAAATCGAATCCGCCAGGTCGATTTACATAAGAATCAATTTTTTTTAGGTAGTTGTACGTGAGTGTTATAGAGGGTCCTTAAAATGCATCGTAGAGATCCCTTGTTCTCCGACTATATTTTGACGATAAAAACCGGGATTTACTCGAAATCTACGCAGTAAAAAAAATTTTTAATTGAAAATTCGGATTCAGCACAAAATTACTTAAGGCATACCTTTAGCCCTTGGAACAGAATTTTTTTTTATTGATAATGAACTGTTATAACGAATTTTCATATTTTATTCTATTTGTTATAGGCTTCATAATTACAGTATATTTTTCTTCTGTAATGGTAATATACCTGAAAAATGTTTTTTGTTTTACTTCCAACGTATAAACACGCATTTTACAGTGTATTTTGTACACAATTGTGATTTTTGAAAATTCAATAACAATCTGCACCCATAATTCAAAAACCGTTCAATTTAGAGAAAAAAATGTTAATATAAGAAATCGTTTGTTTTATTATTGCCTGCATCTTTTATTTGAAGCTTGTTTTCCTATCTGCAACGGTAAAGGATTTATATATAGAAATCTGAAAATGAGCCGCCATATTTGAATATGGCGGGCGAAGCACAGCTTCGATTTTATGGAACTTTTAGTATATTCATTAGGATGGCAAGTGGAACATCTCCACCAAATTCCTTGCGTGTACTAATTTTTTCAAGCTCAAAATTTATTTTTCCTGCACTATAACACCTAAATAATATTCTCTAAATGTTTTAAACCGTAAAAACTTAGTTTTGCAACATGGAATCGCATATAAGATAGGGAGCACTTTTTTGGATTAATTCTCCAATAGTAAATGGTTTTTTTTTTAAACAAAAAGGAATAATACGCTATATGTTCGGTTTGGTCTATAGAGATTCCTGTAAATATACTTTTATAAGGCAAAAAATGTTAACGCTACCAAATCTATACATATTCGAAATTTTAAAATTTGTTGAATAAAATTTATCACAATTGAATCTTCAAAATGCATATCATCTTTATCCAACTCGTCATGGATATAATTTACAGCACGACATCCATAGGCTTCAATTATATGAATTCTTTATTTCTAAAAGCTGAGTAATCACATAAAAAATATGGTCAGTTGAAAGACATTTTATTCTACTTAATTAATTGATGATTCGAATTACTATAAAGACAATTAAAAATACTTGTTTTTGGGAAAAGATTTTGAGAACTAAAGAGTCAATCTTGAAAATAAACTCTAAGAATAGTAGCAATTGTTATATATTCGTCCTAGGCATACAAATATAAATATTCGGCAACACTAATTTATAACTAAAAAAATATAAATCACGCATCTTAAGCTTAATCTTTTTTAGCTACTTGTCATCATTATTAATATTATTATTAAAACAGGTACAATAAACTAAGGAACATGCCACAAAAAAATGCAATATTCATTATGTCGATCTTGAGATATTTAAGTTATTTTGTGCCAACAAGAGATGTTACATTCTATGGAAGTACCTACGTTATGAAAATTAGATTTCCGTTGATGTCGTGCCACAGTAGTTATACGTATATCTATAATTGACATCAGATTGTTAACATTTTCAAGATCCCAGTACACAATGAAAGCCTATTACTGGAGATGCTATCGACGTTAATGCAAATGTTGACCTAAGCATTCAAAATATCACATGTGAAACCTGACAATATTATCTGCATAGAGTTTGTACAAGACTTCATCTAAAACAAAATAAAAAAGATTAACCTCTGAATGCATCACGGAATTAGGTTCTGAAAATATAACTGCTGTTTACAGTTTCCTACTTAATAATTACTATCTACAAACAATGCAATTTATATTGGTCCCTGGAAAATTAAAGGTCATTGTAAATAATGCGTTTGCTTCGTAGTCTAAGCTCCCATGAACACATCAAAAAAAGGTGAAAATAGTTGGAAAACATGTAATAAACATGTTACGCCCGCCAGACTAGCAAAAATGTGTTAATTGCTATTTTTAATTAACCTCTGAAATTGGCTTAAAAAAATGAATTTACTTTTGAAAACACCTGCTTAAAATTTACACAGTTTATGGTATAATGTATCATTTTTGAAGAAATTTGTCTGTCTGACAATTTTTGTTAATTAACATCTGACAGACCTTTTGTCACAAATTATTTCTTTCATGAAAGTATACTTCATAATACCTCCTTGGTTTTTGTTTAAAAATGAAGTTTGCGATTTCCCCTATCTATTAAATCCTGTCTGGCTGGAAATTTTTGTTAATTACCTTGTCAGACTTGATTTTGAATGCGCAGCATCCAAGCATGAGATAAATGTAAGGCTGAACTGCTGGCATCTCATAACACCTCCTCTATTTCTGTTTTTAAATGAAGTCTAAGATCTCCTCTATCCATAAAAATCGATCTGTTATCGAAAAAATGTTTTTTACTATGTCAGATTTAATTTGTAAACGTCATGCCAACGTTTTTTTCTTAAATCTACGACGGCCGCGTCAAAACTTCATCTTCTTCATTTTTTATTGAAATTAAGTTTGAGATCTCTTTTGTGCATAGAAATTGGTCTGTCAGCGAAAACGGTTTTTTACTATGACATACTTAATTTTTTAAGCGCCGCACCAGGTTTATTAATTAAAAAATGTAGTATGACCGCTGCAAACAAAAAAATATTTACATTTTTTGGTATTGGTATTTAGATTAAAAATTCACGTGTCTAAAAATCTTGTGCACAAATTTAGATTGTTGAAAATATGCTATAATTAGTTTAAGTAGCTTGTTTCCTATCCTCTATTTTAATAATTCAATTACCTCGGAGTAATTTAACAGAGAACACTGTCAAAACTCCTAAAGTTTATTTTGTTATGAAATATGAAATAAACTTGTTGGTCAATAATTTTCAGTCGTAATGCAAGCGTACGTGTGGCACAAACGACCTTTACTGATTGCTCCTTGCAATAATTTGCATGTAGAGTTTATAGAATTACCGATTCTACTCTTCTGAAATTAAAATTGGTGCCGTAATTAAAATCCAAATTAAAGCTGAAAAGCTGACTAAGTTCACTCTTAAAATTACATGCAGTTAGTAATTACAGCAATTTATCACATTCTGAGTATATCCGGAGAGTAATTATAAAGCTGTGATACGTAGTTACAGAAACAAATCCTGAAGGGAGCCGGAAAATATGGACAGTTACTCTCGAAGCGATTCGGTAACTATGATGTCATCATCTGGATATCATAAAACGGAAAGATTTAGTTTTAATTAGCTACAGATGAGACATTTATTTGCAATATCCGGCAAAAAACTGTTAATATATAGAAATGATTTTCCATACTTGCTTATTAATACAGCGGTGAGAGCATAAAACATGGGGTTTAGTCCGAATAAGTGCGGGAGTTTTGAAACTTTGGGAATTTGTAGATTTCGATGCCCTGAATGAAATGCAAGATGTGATCTCAGCCTCCGGCGCCGCCATATTGAAAAAAAATGGCGCGCAAAAACAGTTTCTTTGAAATATCTCGCTTCGGGTGCCTCATAGGTAAAAAATGTTCTTATGAAAATAAAAAAAGCATTAAATTTTATACAAAATATGTTGTAAGGTGGAGTGGAGCAAGTGGGGATCTGGGGCAAGTGGGTATTTTTATTATAATTTGTGAGAAAAATCCTATTTGTAAATTTAACTCACAGTAGATTGTTCTTCAGATCTCCATGCTGCTGCAACGTATTGGGTATAGATTTTGGAACATTTTTAAGGCATCAATTTGTTCATTTGGAAATTGTCTACATTTGATCGAGATTTTCAAGTTGTCTTCAAAAAATTTTTTATCTTTGAAAGCAGACTATAATATGTCAAACTTTCAAGACTGCTGATGTTGTATGTCACTAATGTTACTTCTTGCAATTTTTAAAAAATTTTATTACCCTGTTTCCCAAGTTTAGCCCAATAGTTCCCACCTGCCCCGCTATTTTTGTTGGCGGGGCAAGTGGGGACTAGTCCTTAAGGGAAACTGGGGATTAGTCCCCACTTGCCCTTTTCCAATTTTTTATTTTTATTTTGTTATAAAATGGATACGTTTAGGGAACGCAACGGTTCCCTAAACGGCAATGCTGAAAATGTGCTAATCGTCAACTGTTGAGTGTTTTATGCCACAACAAAAAATCACGCTAAGTTTAGTCATCAGTGAGACTTAACTCACTTGCAGTGACATTTATTATAAGCTTGCTTTACATCGTTTAGCAAACTCACAACAATTGACTTGAATCAAAAAGTAATCATAGTCCACAGTACATCGCCCTTTTTTTTTTTCAGTGATTAGTAACAGGCTGAATTTTCGTGAGTAGCTTCTCGGTAGTGGTAGCTAATAGCAAAAATTATTTTTTATATTTCACACGAATTAGACAAGTCGACAATCTGTCAAATTATTTTGGCAATATATTTTTCATTCCTTAAAGAGTTTGTTTCTCGATTGCCTTGGTTACGTTTGCGCGAGTTAATTATAATAAGCCTCGTGTTTGTCCACAACAACATAATTTGACAGGTTGTCGAATTGTCTTATTCGTGTGAAATAGAAAAAATAATTTTTGCTATTAGCTACTATTACCGAGAATTTTCGCATAGAGAAAAGTTGGGCGTCTCGTCAAAACGAAGCTACTCACGAAAATTCAGCCTGTTACTAATCATTAAAAAAAAGGGCGATGTACTGTGGACTATCAGGTTGAGTGATTATTCTCAGTGGTTGCATTCCCTAAACGTGCCCAATGAACTTTTTCTTTGTACAAAACTTTAATTTAAATCATTTCGTTCTGTTTTTGCAATAAAATAGTTTAATAGCATTTTACTATTTTACTCCAGAAAAATACCTTAACTTAACTTAAGTTCGAAACTCCCATAATTTTGGGAATATTTTAGATTTGAAAAAAACGTTTTGTAGCTAAAATCGTGCAGATTAATCCACTTGCCCCAATTGAGAATATAACTATTCATATGAAAAGTAGAGATGAAAAACCCACTTGCCCTAGTCACCGGGGCAAGTGGGTACTACAGGTGAACTTACAGAACTGATTTTTTTTTTTAGAATACCGTTGAATTAATAAAAATAATATATGGGTATTTTGTGAGTATAACATACTATTTCTTGTTCAAAGCACACCAATGTATCTCAATTTTCCATAAAGTTACGTGACTTCAAAGTCAACCTTTTAAATTTTTAGTCCCCACTTACCCCACTCCACCTTATATATTTTTTCGTTAAACTGAATAGTTTCGGTGCAGCAGCCGATCGAAGTCAAGCATTCTTGACAAAATTATGATATTTTGCAATTTCTCGATTTAGTGCGACTTTTATGATATTTTTGTGTTGAGACAAAATCTTTTTCCATACATGAAAATCCTCAAATATAGTTGATTTTACTTGTCTGCTACGCATAGCTCAATCTTCAATATTCGTCTCCACACCACCTTGAGAATTTTTTTATGTGGTTGTCCCCTATAGGCCTAATCCACGACTAGCCTGCTTCTTGAGGCGTTTTAGATGCTTGATGTCGAAGGTCCAGGTTTGTTGTAGTCTTCGGAAATTGCTTCCGTTGCGCTGTCCACTGATTTCAAGAATAGTGAAGCATCTTTGCACTGATTCTACGTATTGATTGTTCTCCATGCTTGCGAGAATGTTTTGATTGGAGAGTCGACTTCCTCGTCATCATGAAGCTCATTGACTGTTGCTGGTGCACTGTCGCAGCTTTGTCCGTTACAAAATTCACAAAATACAATTACCTGCCTTTCTACAACCACATGCTGCACTGCACCCTTTCTTGCATTTACAAGAAAGAAATTTAAGTAGCTTTTCAGAAACAGGATCTTTCAGCCTTGGTACTGGTGTAAGCTCAGCTTTGCTCTGTTTCCAGCCCCATTCTTCAACATTATTACAAACCCCCTGCCAATCCTGTACTTGATAATATGTCCTGAATGAATGCTGCCGTGTCACTGCAGCTGTAGGTGGTAGAGACACGATGTTAAACTTGCTTTTTGTGAGCAATCTTACGAAACATTGATAACGATAAGCGCCCAGAGAGATATTGTCTCCATATTTGGTTCACAGCGTCAAAAAAAGTAGAAAGACAGGGTTAAAATATTCTGTAATTTGGGACTGTCCAATCGAAACATTTCTCGCAAGCATGGAGAACAATCAATACGTAGAATCAGTGGACAGCGAAACGGAAGCAATTTCCGAAGAAAGCATTGTTGAAAACTACAACGAACCTTGGACATCAAGCACCTAAAACGCCTCAAGAAGCAGGCTAGTCGTGGATTAGACCTATAATAGAGAACAACCACGTAAAAAAAACGCGCCATATATTCTACCTCAAGGTGGTCTGGAAACGAGTATTAAACATTGAGCTATGCGTAGCAGGCAAGTAAAGTCAACTATATATGAGGATTTTCAGGTATGAAAACAAATTTTGTCTCAAGACAAAAATACTCCTGCATAAAAGTCGCACTAAATCGAGAAATTGCAAAATATCATAATTTTGTCAAGAATGCTTGACTTCGATTGGCTGCTGTACAGAAACTATTCAGTGTAACGAAAAAATATGTAGAACATATTTTGTATAAAATTTAGTGCTTTTTTATTTTCATAAGAACATTTTTTGCTGTATGAGGCACCCGAAGCGAGATATTTCAAAGAAACTGTTACATTTGTGCGCCATTTTTCAATATGGCGTCGCCTTCGGCTGAGATCACATTTTGCATTCTTATTACATTCAGGACATCGAAATCTACAAATTCCCAAAGTTTCAAAACTCCCGCACTTATTCAGATAAGAATCTGCCTGTCGACTGTACTATATTTTCATCTGTAACATGAATACAGTTTCAAATTGATATGATAACAAAATCTGCGAGAAATAGTATGAATATATAAAATATAAAATAGTGAAACTGTTTAGACGCATATTTATAGGTGTAGAACCACTCATTATTGTGTAAACCATTTTACGTGTTGAAAAGCTCAAAAGTGAAACATTATATTAAACAAATGTGTTAGTAGATACTTCAGAAAAAGCTTAATGAAAATATGAAATTAATTTGCACCTCGGATTAGCTCTTTGCATGCATTACTGACAATATTTTAGATTGGGCAATTTATTTTCGTTTTGTGTACATTATATATTCTCATACACGAAACAATGAGATATTTACATTGGTATTGAAGCAGGCTTAAACAATACAGTAAATTAAGTGTACTTTGGGGTTACTATTATAAAATTTTAAAACATATCTCGCTGAAGAACACAAAGAGCACATTCAATGTTTATATTTAGTTTGTGGCTTTTGAAGTCGGGCATTTTTGAACATTTGTTTATAAATCACTTACAAATTTATGACCGTTAGTTAGTTGCTGAACGGAAAATTTGCGATCTTATTTCAGTTCATTTGGAAAGGCGCACAGTGGGAAGAAATTCAGATTTTTGTTAAAAAATCTGCCTACAAGTCAAATCCCAACCGATTTGAATGATTTTTTGTTGCTGAAATACTCATTACAGTGAATTTTAATTTTATATAGATTCCACGTAGTCAAGTTGTAATGTATTTGAAATGTTTATTTTCACTAGACTGCTGAATGAAAAAAAAAATTATCTATTGCAATAATATGTTTATTGAATAATAGATACGAAAACCCCACATGTTCGAGACTCGTCTAAGTGCAATAATTAATATATTATTTCATGTTTTACGGCTATTACATTGCAGTTTATCAGTTTCTACAACGATATCGGCTTTAGTGTAGGAAGCTGATCAAAGTTCAAATTATCTGCATAAAACTGATGTGAACTAAAAAGACTATCTTTTAGCCATTGTGTAAAGTCCCCTTTGCACATATTACACGTAATTTGATATCTTCTATCTAAAGCCAAATTATACCTTTTGCATACAGTGTAACAAAACCAGGAGACTGCAAGTAAAACTTGCCATGGAATGGGCACTTCGAGTCGAATAAATGTTTAAAAGAACGATAGACTTTTTTTAAAAATCCCCTTATTGGCAAGCCACTGGAAAATTGAGTAACATATTTTTTGTTCTATAATAACACTTTTAGTTGTTGACTTTCCAAGTCAAAACGAGGGCGAAAGAGAGGCTGATAAAGTTTAAGTATACGAGCACAAGAGCAAGCAAGATGCATCTCCGGATGCTGCTAAGAAGGCCATGTCGTGTCCCACTCTTGGGTCACGTAGCGGTTGGGATGTCCTTAGGCAGAAAGTCGATGCTAACACGCGTCATATTCATGATATTCTCATATATGAAATTTAAAGGTACACAACCTATAATCAGGAATTGAGTTGGTCGTTTTGTAATATATTTTCATCCTATTATCCATAGCTATATATTTTCGATTACATAGTTATTTATGAAAATTCTTATATATTTCTGTATTATGGTTTAAAAAACTTTGATTTTAATTAAGATGAATTTAACCGTGACTTTGACTAATTTGACATTCTTATTGAAAAAAATATATTCAAAAACAAATCGACAAATATCAAGTAGGTACATCAAATTATGTTTTTTATAAACTTTAATTTGAAAACATGTTTAAAACATCGCAATGTGCTTTTAACCAAATGTTTAGAACATATTTGATACACAATGTGATGTTTTAAACAACTGTTTAAAACACAGTTTAAAACACAGTGTGATGTTTTAAATAAATGTATTATTTTGAGAGTTTGTGGAAAAGCAGGAAAAGTGCCGATGACGGTCCATTCCGATAAATAATTCCGATATAGTGGTCGTGTGTACTAAACTGAGCATTTTATTTGTAGAGTGCTCTAAAATTCGTTTAAGAGCGCCATCTGACATCAAGTAGTAGTAGCAGACCTTGTGTGCCTGGCATCATTTAATTTTAGTTGAATGTAGTTTTAAACGTTTTAAACCTGTTTTAAACATACCATTTAAAACTTTAAAAAAAACCTGTTTTAAACAAAAAAAACTGTTCAAAACAAAAAAAAAACTGTTTTTTTCCAACCCTGATTTTAACGTGATCTGGAACTAGATAATATTTTCATCTTATTCCTTTGAACGGTTTGGGGTACATGGGGGTATAAATAGATACATCAAGCAGGTAAGAGTCCATAAAATTGATATTTAGTATATACAAGGGAAGCTATAAAGGCTCAAGCATTTTTTGGCATTACTAACACCCCCACCCGTTATTAAAGGGGGGAAACCTCAAAATATTTTTTAATTTATCCACCCCCAATACTGCCCACTTATAACCACCCCCACCCCACGGGATATCGTTTTATGGATTTTTGGGGTTTGTATGGGGTTTTTGAGGTTTGGGGACCATTTCAAATATTATTAAAGTTCCATAAACAATTATATCCACATACAAATTTTTTTTGTTGAGAGACTTAAATTGAAAATCTGCATGTGGAAGTAGTGTCTCCTTGGGGTGCAGTTTTTTTTATTGTGAAACCGGGATAGGAAATCTGGATGTGGGGATAGTGATTTCCCCTTAGTCAGCAGTTTTCTTTCAAATTTTTCACAGATTGTTAATTAAGACGACATATGCGGGCCTCTCGGAAAATAGTGCGGTAAACGGTCATATAACAGATAAATTTAACCCTACGAACTTTTTTGAAGAAAATTCTCGATTCTCTACAAAAGAGGAGTAGTGTTTTTTTTTCGTATCTATTATCATTTTCTTCACATAAGCGATGAAAAAATTGTTCTAATTATTTAAACAAACTAGGAGACTTTAAAGGTACTGACAAATACTGTTCCCAACGAGCTGAATCTAATGGCATCAAGAAATAATTTCTTCGAGTACGGGAAATTAATGAAAGCGATTAATTACATTGGAGACCGTCTAAATATACCTACTGGTGTAACGGTGAACATTTGTTAGATCATTTTTTATTTTTCTAGTTGACTTAGTACCTATGCTATATTACTCATTGTGTAATGTATCTTATCCTGATTTACCTCGGATTTTATTATATAAATTGTAAATTTTTTATGAATTGAAAAAAGCACCATGTCGTATAAATTATCACAGGAATTTCTTTTTAGAAAATTAAAATAAAAATTCGCTTTGTTGACGATTACTGAATTACGCTTTTTATTTGTGTAGATATTTTTTTCCAATATATTCATTTGCAGATCACAAACACATAACTGTTAATAATTGCTTATTCATGCCTAACTGGAATTGTATTTGTTATATTTACCATTGTTTTTATACGCTTTATTTTAGCAAACATTTTATTTGCCTATGTAAGAAATATTTTATTTACATATAATTACATTGTTTGCGTTATATTTGGATGAAATTCGCTTTACTAAAACAACTGTGGAAACACTTCCTTTTGAGTTGTTATTCCACGTAAAAAAATAAAGGAGAACCATCCAGGAGTAGGAATTCTAAGTAGATTGCGATAATGTCTAAATAATAATAATAATAATAATTTATTTTCCATAATGACAACATTACAATTGTGTAGGAATAGTCAAGTGCACAAGCATATACCTTAACAACTAGTTAAAAAATCACATACGATATAAAAACATTTTGACAGTAAAAACAAACTTACTTTTAAAATCGTGTAAACTTCTAGCTAATTTGCATTCTGTGGGTAAATAATTAAACATCTTTGGACCCGTGTACTTTGGGGAATTGCAAGTTATATTTAGTCTTGCATGTGGTATTCTAAAATTTTCCTTGCTACGCGTATTTATGTTATGAATATTTTTATTTACAATGAATACATTCTTATTTTGATAAACATAAATACACATTTTAAAAATGTATAAACATGGCAAGGTTAAAATATTACACTCTCTAAATATTCCTTTGCAAGAATGGGTACTAGAAATATTAGCTATACAACGCAATATACGTTTTTGAGCAAGTAAAAACTTTCTGTGATAGAGTTAAGTTTGTTGGAATAACAACTCTGCTATGTGATACCTGTTGTTATTTTGTTATTTTTAATATTATTATCATATTATCTTTTACTTGTCAGTCTATGATCGAATTGTAATTTAAACTAAATAAAAGTTTGTGTCTAGTTAAAATATATCGAACGCATTTCTATATTCAATAGGTTATGGGCCCAGTGTCACCGTTTCTTCTTGATTCAATTGCATTTTGTACCTGGACAGTGATTTTGTGTTCGATTTGAATGAAATGGCGTTTTCAGAAACAGATTTTGTGAAAACTACGTTTACAAAGTTAAACAATGAAAATTATCAAATTTAGAAGTTTAAGATTGAAATGATATTATCTAAGAACGAACTTTGAGATATTTTCAGTGAAGAGAAGCCTGAACCAGAGCCCTCAAACTGGCGCATGTTGGACCGTAAAGCAAAAGCCACAATTAGTTTGGCTGTAGAAGACGACCAACTAATCCACATAAGGTCAGGAGGAACTTCAAGGGACATGTGGAAGGCACTTCAAAAGGTTCGCGAACGATCTAATTTGTGCAGTAAGTTGTTTCTGCTTAGAAAAATGTATAAGTTACGCTTATCAGAAGACGGCGATATGCAAACGTACATAAATAATTTGTTGAAACTCGTTACTCAGTTACGAGGTATTGGAGAAGAGTTTAAAGATAGTCACGTTGCTGCTTTGTTATTATGTAGTCTGCCAGAATCTTATTCATCGTTAATAACTGCTTTAGAATCCAGACCGGAAGAAGAACTGTCACTGACATTTGTCAGAGGAAAATTAACAGACGAGTTCGATAGGCGACGGGGACTGTACTCAGAGACCGGAACGAGTGTAATTTCTAGCAATTCCGCAATGAAAACATCTGATAATAAATACTGGAATGTCAAGGAACGTCAAGGTGCCAGTAGTCGAAATAGTATTCAAGGTGATGATACGGTTTGCCATTATTGCCCAAAACGTGGTCATCTTTAACGAAATTGTTGGAAATTAAAAGCGAAAACTGATACTACATTTGGAAAAAGTAAACATAAAGCACATCTCACGAAAGACGAAAGCGATAATGATGACAACTTATTTTGTTTTGACGTAGGAAGATCTATAAAAGTTGTTGGAGTTGGTACAGGATTTTTAAATTGTATGACACAATCAGGAGTTCGTAAAGTGTTGTGTAAAAATGTTTTCTTCGTACCGGAACTGAATGCTAATCTTCTTTCAGTTCAGTGTCTTGCAAAAGAAGGATTCAAGATTATTTTTGAAAATGACAGATGTCAAATTTCAAAGGATAAACAAGTCGTTGCTGTCGCTACAATCTCATCAAACCTTTACGAGTTAGATCTCAAACATCATGCTCAAGTAGCTCAAAACAAAAACATTTCTTTAACTGAATGGCATCATCGTTTTGGTCATCGTGATCCCGAAGCAATCAAGAAATCGTGCAAAGAAAATCTTGTAATCGGATTGTCAGTTGGGGATGACAGATTCCTACCCTGTGAGGTATGTATCAAGGGGAAGTTGACAAGAAGTTCAGTCTTAAAGCAAGTTCCACAACAAAGTACTGGAGTTTTGCAGCTGATTCATAGTGACGTGTGTGGTCCCATGAAAACAGAAACTGTTGGAGGCAAAAGATATTTTATGACTTTTATAGATGATTTTTCTCGTTACACGACTGTGTATTTACTACGTTCTAAAGATGAAGTTACTGAAAAGTTTCATCAATATGTTGCTATGGTACAAAACAAATTGTCAAAATCAGTGAAAGCAATTCGCTCTGACAATGCAGGCGAATGTCTTGGACATGAAATTCAGGCTTTCATGAAGAAACATGGAATTGTTCACCAGACAACAGCGCCTTATACGCCCGAGGAAAATGGAGTATCAGAACGTAAAAACCGTAGTATTGTTGAAATGGCAAGGTGCATGCTACTCGATGCCGGTATGCCATACAAGTATTGGGGAGAGGCAGTGGTAGTGGCACCTATCTTCAAAATCGTTTGCCTACAACGCCTCGTAATTGTACGCCTCATGAATTGTGGCATGGTACAAAACCTAATATATCACATCTAAGACCATTTGGAAGCAAAGTCTTATTTCACGTACCTGAAGAAAAACGCACAAAGACGGCTGATGGAATTCTTGTAGGATATTGCCTTACGACAAAATCATATCGTATTTTAATCCCAGATACAAACAGAATTGTTGTGTATCGAACTGTCATATTTATTGATTCAGAAAATAATTCTGATAAACAAAACAAACAACCTCTTAGATACACTACAGAGTCTTCATCGAGGCGGGATTATTCTGCTTCTGAAATTGAAATTGTGGACAATGGAGCCAATATAGAGACAGTATACAATGAAGATAGTTCAAGTATAAGAACATCATCTCGTGAAAAGAAGGAAATGCCCCCTAAAAGATTAGGTTACATGATTACAGATTCCTCGATTTCCGAACCTCAAAGTTTAGAACAGCTTCATAGTCTTCCACAATATGAACAAGCCTTGTGGAAAACTGCAATGAATCAAGAAATGAAAGCCCTGGATGAAGCAAATACGTGGGAACTTTCTACGCTACCCCCCGGAAGAAAAGCCATTGGGTGCAAATGGACGTTCAAAAGGAAACAAAATTCAGTGGGGGAAATTGAAAGATATAAGGCGAAACTGGTAGCCAAGGGTTTAGGTGTTTTACCCAACACCCAGGAGGAGACTATGATGAAACCTTTGCCCCTATGACAAAGCCACCACCAAGACCATTATTTGAGAACTTGCGTGAAAAGCTTTTCCTTAAAGATTAAGATGAGGCATCGTTGAGTGGGGGTGTTGGAATAATAACTCTGCTATGTGATACCTATTGTTATTTTGTTATTTTTAATATTATTATCATGTTATCTTTTACTTGTCAGTCTATGAAAGAATTGTAATTTAAACTAAATAAAAGTTTGTGTCTAGTTAAAATATATCGAACACATTTCTATATTCAATAAAGTTCCCCCATAAACAGACAACGTACCTCGATCTAGAATCTACTTGTGCATAGTAACTAAATGAACTACCTAATTGTTGCTTACTGCACTGCCTTAACATTATTAAACAAAACTGAAATTGATGCTAATTTGGAAATCAGATGTTCACAATGCGATTTCCAGCTTAAACATTCATCAATTACCCAAAAAATTTATATTTTCATGGGTACCTGTTATAAATGATTCATTGACGTTAAATGAAATAGACTCGCAGTTTTTCTGTCTATTATGGAACTGAGTTATTTGAGTTTTTTCTGCATTGATGTTGATTGAAAACTATAGACACTTTTTCTACAACATTGCTACACTTACTTTCTAACACATTATGCGTAAAATCTTAAATAAAATCATTGAAAGATCATCAGCATACAAAATATGTTTATTAAAAAAAATGTGTTAAGTACAGAGCGATTTACTTCCTCATGCAGGTATAAAGTGAATAGTTATTAACAAGTAACAAGTCTGTCCTTTGGGGTTGGGAGTGATAGTGGAGATGCCTGGTGCCAAAATAATTTTGAGACCATAGCTTCTCGTGCATACACTAAATCCCAATTTTATGGATTCTTACTTGCTTGACCTACGTACTCCTATTTACACTCCCCGGAATAAAATCAAAATATAATCTAGTTCCAGATCTCGTTACGATACAGAAGTGTACCAAATTTCAGGTCAATATAACAATCGGTTCCAGAGTAATTGTGCACACAAAAGTGAGACAGACCGTCGAACCGACAGAATTTTTTTTTCTTTCACTTAAAATCTCGACGTTTCATGACATTCTAAGTCTATTTGAGCAAAAAACCCTTTAACGCAATTGTTCCTTACTTCTTTTTTTTGTACATAGTCAATCACCTAGTGGATGTGCGAATGGATGTGGAAGTAAAAAGGAAGTTTTGTATTGTATAGGTTCTTATAATGCTTAGCCATCGTTTCCGCCTATTGAAGTTTTAAAGAGCTTTTAAAATATTTATAAGTAACCTACAATGCTTTTAACCACAAAATTTCAGCATCAAACTCAATAAGCATACATATATCGAAAAAGTAAAAATGAAGTAAAAGAAAATACCTATAGGGAGTATTTTCAACTGAATTATAAAAATTCACCTCTCATGGACTGCGTTTGAACTTTTAATGTAAGGGAGCTCAATGAAAGAAAATTGATAAGCTTGTAATTTCGTAACAAAGTAGCATTTTGTAAAAGTTTTCTCGCAGAAGATATAAAGTTCTTTTAAATTATATGTGTGGCATTAGTGTAAGTACTTGAAAGATGGCACAGCGGTAGACAAAGGAATTTTATTTATGATTTTATAACTAAAAACATAATAAAATTAGAGAATTCTAATACCCACCATAAAGTAAATGAAATTTTCTTAATAAACCCGCTGCAGTTTTGAAGTAATAACTGCAAATTAGTTTATTTTGTCGTAAAGTTTATACGTTGCATTTTAATTTAACTTTTATAAAACTAGAGAAGCGTATATTTTTAGGAAAAGCACGTAAAATACCCATTATAAAGGCACACTGTACTGTATCTTTAGACGTTACGTGGATGCATTATAAAAATTTTATAAATGATAAATTTGTAAATCTCTTATCAAGTTCCGTTTTCATCTTAAAATGATTTGCATAAAGGAAAATTTAATATATTGCGTGATAAACATAAATAATTGCATTTAATGCAGCATTATTTATATATAGATAGATTTAAGTGTCATTATTTACGAAACTGGTAACACATCTTGTTTACCAAGAGATAAATAATCAGCTGGATAACCGGTAATTGAGAAGAAAAATGAGTAAAATAGCAAGTTATCGCGTAGAAATTAGTTTTTTTAGTTAAAAATTGGAAATGTATAACATACACTTGGGACCGTAAAAAAAAGGGACAACTCTTATCATAGTTTTCTGTTAAACTTGACTGTTTGTATTGGGGTTATTAATATTGTTTCATTCTAGTAATCAATATCTAACTTTTCAATTTTTCAGAAATAGAGATAGACATTGTAGAATAGCAGTATTCTTATGCAAGTAGCAAAACGACAAATACCGAGGCTTATAAATATAATGAAAACAGAAGATTAGGTGGTCAACTATGATGTTTTATAATGCGAACAAGATCTCAGTTTCAAGCATTTTAAGAAAATGGAGAATCGATGGGAGAATTGATAGAAATCCTGGCTCGGGATGTCCAAGAAAGTCAATTTCTGAACAGGATTTGACTTTGGTTAATAAACTAAGAGCTAATTCATTCAACAATACTTGATGCTGTTACAGCAATTCTGGCATTTTGCCCTACGGGACGTCGGATAGGGAGGGAATCTAATTTAATATACCATGACCTCAAGAAAAACATATAATAAACAGAGACAAGAATTAAGTTTGTTTTAGAATACAGTTTATGATGGAACCAGAGCAGGATTATCCATTAGGCTAACTAGGCTGTAGCCTAGGAGCGCCAATGGGTGAAGAGGCGCGTCAGGACACGAGGTGTCCCTCTTCGCTTGTTAAAAATTGTTTTTCCATTTTTCTTCCACCCGCTCATCAATTTCGAAACTTCATAACCCTGACTATGAACAAGAGGGCGCAAATATATCATCATTAACCTAAGGGCGCGCCAATCCCTAATCCGGCCCTGCTTGGAACCGTGTCATTTTCGTTGACGAAAAGATTTTTAAATCTTCAAGACCTGGCAAGTGGTATTTACCGTCCGTGTCTCCCCTATACTCTTTGATGAGAATTATGTAAAGTTTACTAATGGAAGCGGTCGTTTTTTCGTTAATGTGTGGACGCGGATATCTGAATATGAACCTGTAATTCTATGGCATATTAACGAGAGGTCAGTGAGGTATATGTCAGAATCTTAGAAAATGTTGTACTATCTTCTGTTACACTTTTTTCCCTTCCCAAATAATGATCATCATTTTTAAAAAGATTTCTGCCGAATGCATAATTCTCGATTCGTACCAAAATGGTTCCGGGAACACTATATGTTGACTGGTGTAGTCAAAGACTAGATTCAAACTCCATGGTGGCTGTTGATCAGAAAAAATCAAAAGCTTGTGCGAGATAATTCCATGAATGTGCACATAATAATCTGTAATATACTTTTTAAGAAAATGTTTTTTTTTAATTATACTTTTCCTTAATTCTCTTTTTAACTCTCTATAAAAAGAATTATGTACTATTTTTCTTTCCAAAAAAAAAATTTTTGAATATTTTAATGTCTGCTCATAGCATTTGAATTTGTGTAAATGTTAGTAAGATTATAAAAATAAGTTGTTAATCGGATTGAAGCTGTTGGATACTGCATTTCTCATATGCGGAGTATATAGAGAGTTGTTAATCGTGCAAAAAAATTCGATTTTCAATAGAATATCAAAATGTTAAATTTAATTTATAAAAAAAAATAAAGAAGGTAATATATAATTTCCACATTCTTTTAAGGGTATCATAATCTTAATCATATAGAATGTGCATCGTTTAATAATGTTGTATTTACAGAACACTTTATCTGTTAGTATTATTGTTATTACACAAGTATTATCAAGATGTAGTTTTAGTAGGTATTCCTTACTTTGCAATATTATTAAATATATTTTTTTTTATTTCAGGTAAGTACCCAACTATGCTACAATATGAGATGAAGTTTACTTTCATGACTGAGGAGATAAGTATAAAAACAAATATTAAAATAGGCAATTAATATACCTGATATAATTTGAAAATTTTAGAAAAAAGTATGCGACATTATAAGTAGGTGTTTATGATGTTAACTTTAACAGTTAGTTTTAACAATTATAATTTTATAATGACTTTTTATTCAGCGATGTAAACTTTGAGACCTTGTACATTACTAAATCTCAATTTTATGTACCCTACTCTTGCTTGCTTTATTTATTTATGTCCATTTACCCCCCAACCCTTCAAGGGAATGAGGTCAAAATATAATCTAGTTCCAGATCTCGATATAATACATAAATGTACTAAATTTCAAGTCAATATCATAAACCGCTCCAGAGTAATCGTGCGCGCAAAAAGTCAGACAGACATACTGATACATTGCTCAAACTTAAAATCTCGACTTTTCATAACATTCTATTTGAACAACAAAAAATTTCAAAGTTATTTTACCGTTACTGTGCTTAGTAACCATTTTTATACTGCTCGAATTAACTAGGTATAAATTGCAGTAAAAGCATGTAAATAATAATTAGCTCTCACTGTGTAATAATAGATCCGTAATGTTATTGTATAAAATGTCAAATGAAATGTCATTTATTCATACCCATGCTTTTATTAAAATTAAATTATTTGGTCATAAAACAGTGAAATCAATTTAAATTCAAGTAACTCAGAATTTAATACTGGCAATATAAAATCATTATTCTAGAAGCTAACGAGTCCCCAGCAATATTATATTTAATGACGTTTACTAATGTAGAAAAACTGTTGAGACAAAATTTTCCACGGTACCTCTAATAAGTTTTGAATCGTATAATAATGTCATGAAACCTTCATTACTAAAGCAATGAATAAATTAAATATTTAAGTGTAATTATAGGATAATCGAACAAATTATTACCTGTGTTACATCAGTGGACTTCAATATCTATTTGAAAATCTTTGCATTCCTAGATCAATAATATATCGACTCACTATCAAACAAAAGGGTAATTTAGGATAATTCTCCCTTTGTTAATAAACAATCCTGTGGTCACATGGTATTTTCAATAACTCTTAGTATACCCTGAAACACCGATCTGAAAATAATTCCGTCGTAACATATACAAACGGAGGATAATAAATATATATTTTGAAAATTAAATTAGCAATTTTAATATTTTATACTGTATCTTTGATTGAGTGAAATCCGGCTCGAAGGACCATACAAATTTCGTAACCCTTAGTTTTTTGTTACAGTCTAAGATTAACGGTTCTTTAGCGCCAAATGTATCTGTATAAAACATGTATGAGAATTAGCTGCCACTAAATGAATACAGAATCAGAATGCAGCAAGATTTAATGACCGATGAATCGAGAAAACTTGTTTCTCGTTACTAATTCATAAAGGTCTTTTTTCTTATACACGTTTACCCTATGGTTTACTCAGCAGGCTCAGTGCTTGTGTGTTAGGCTTGAGACCACGCGGTTACGGGTTCGAATCCTGATGTATGCATGCGTAGGGCGTTTTCCACGTGCTGCCGATATGGTAGCAGTGAGCTAGACCGCGGTTACGTGGGAAACAACACGGCTAGTCGCTCTCCTCCCCTGATCGAGTCTCAGCTGCGGCAGATGGCAGTGTCGCAGGGGATGGTTGTTGTGTTGTTTTCTGTGCTATTTGGACGACATTATCTTCACAGGGAAAAATTACACAGCCACACACAAAAAAAGTGGTCTGACCTGCGGACCAGACCAGTGTATCCTCATGTATTTGGATCCGCTGAAACCGAATCCGAAGTCAGAATTGTCAGATTGCTTATTTTTTCACCCCCAACCCAAAAAAACACCTCCCCCCCCCCCAAAAAAAAGTGGTCTGGCCTGCGGATCATACCAGTGTACCCTTATGTATTTTGACCCTTTGAAACCGAATCCAAAGTCAGAATTGTCAGATTCGCTTTCACCTCCAACTTAAAAAATCACGCCCTTTCCCCAAAAAAAAAAAGTGGTCCGGCCTGCGGACCAGATTATTGTATCCTTATGTATTTGAACCCGCTGAAACCGAATCCGAAGTCGACAATTCTGACTTCGGGGGTTGGGGGTGAAAAACGAACCAATCGGAAAATTCTGACACGGGTCTGGTCCGCAGGCCAGTCCACTTTTTTTGTGTGGCTGTGTTATCAGGAGCATATGACGCACCTTCAAAATGTCATTCACCTGTAAAATAATGTCGGTTAAAAATAATAAAAATGCATTTTTCAAGATAAGGTACAACGTAGGTCACAAAATGAACAAAAATGGTGTGCCTACCACCGACAAAAGAATGCTTTGCTATATAAAAAATGTTCCAAATTCTAAAACTGTTACGGAATTAAAATCTTTTAATATATTTATATTAAAACTTCTTGTACAGTTTACTTAAAATAGATAAACAGTTCTGGTCTATACACTATCAAAATAGTTTCGAAAAAATAAAAGAATTTGAATGCCGTCAGCAGTGTTGACATATTTCGATCCCATCCTCATTACCAAATGTGCTGCATTAACTTGGGGGGTGGTTATTTATTATGAATTGAGCCATCGAAATAGTAATAAACAAATCCATATATTCAATATAAAGCATATGCAAACTAACATATATACGAGAGAATGCCATCCATACTGAATAAAATTGCACATATAAACAGATCTCGGTTTTTACAGTAACTAAAATAACTAAAATGTTAACCAATAAAGAAAGATATTAGAAAAATCTTGACATTCACAACAGAAAACACCACAATGTTTTGAAAATTTTATCTGAGAACAGTTGTGCATAAAATTTTACAACGCGAGTCATGTCAATAATCCTGGAATTTCACTAAACGTGCTTTTCAAGAATATACGAAAGGCGCCGTATTTCCTAATTACTGTCTATATTGTCCAAATTATATTTATTACAGTGGGCATAGTAAAGAGAAATGCTCTTTAATATTTAATTACTTCTACGTCCAGTGGAAGTATAGTAACAACAAAAAAATGTTTAAAAATTTTTATTGTTCAGATAGGCTTAGAATGTTATGAAACGTCGAGATTTTAAGTTTGAGCGAAAAAAAATTTCTGTCTGTCGGTCTGTCTGTCGATCTGTAACTTTTTTTGTGCGCACGTTTACTATGGAACCGTTTGAGATATTGACTTGAAATTTGGTACACATATGTACTTTAACGAGATCTAGAACTAGATTATAGTTTCATTTTGTTCCGTCGAAAGGTTGGGGTAAATTTGGGGTAAATAGGTAAATCAAGCAGGTAAGAGATCATAAAATTGGTATTTAGTATATACAAGAGAAGCTAAGGTCTCAAAAAAAATTTTGGCATTAGTCACCCCCATTACCACCCCCACCCCATTATTAAAGGGGATGAAAAAAAATTGTGATTTGGTGTGTGTACAAGAACCAGAAACTTCAAAATATTTTTTTATTTTATCCACCCCCACTACCACCCCCTATCACCACCCCCACCCCACTACCGATGTGGGGTATCGTTTTATGGGTTTTTGGGGTAGAGGATTTCAAATATTATATTATTAAAGTTCCATAAACAATTATTTCCACATACAAAATTTTTCGTTGTGAGTGACTTGGATAGAAAATCTGGATGTGGAAGTAGTGATTCCTTGGGCAGCGGTTTTTTTAAGGATGATCAGCTACGAAGGCGGTCGTCCTAGGAAAATTTAGTGTTCTATTGAGCATATACGCTCCTAAGGGATTGGCCAATAGTTCAGGGACATCCTGTATAATTTACCATAATTGCGTTGGTAGCTTCATCCGCCATTTTTACGATTCCATACTCAAAAATGGAAAACCCTTATAGTACGATTCGTTTGTCTGTCCCGACCGTCTGTTCGTCTATTTGATGTAACGGCGGTTTATCTCCTAAACTATTGTAGAAGTAAGATTCCATTCTGGTAGCGTCTTTATTTTAATGTGGATGTTGCTTTCTACACATATATGGATTGGCCGTCAATTTGAATTTTGCAATTTTTTTATTTTTCTAGAAATCGGAAAGATACTCCCTATCTCAAAATTTCAAGTTTCTATCTCATCCAGAAGCACCTAAAAAATTCACTGGACAGATAAATTTAGGTCAAAACATTGTTACGCATACATACAGGGTGTTTCGAAAAGATTGGGACAACGCTTAGGCGTAGATACTTGACATCAAAACAAGTCGATTTAACTCAAAAAGTAGTGGTCTAACTCTTTTCGTTTTCAAGATACCGGGTGGCAAAGTAAAAAAATTGTATTCGTAATTTGTCTCTTTCTTGGAGATTATTATACGTATCTACTTCAAAGTTGGTAACGACAGGTTTTTCAGGCTAATTACAATGGCAATATTGCCGAAGCCAAATTTTATAGATTTCGCTAGTTACAGGACTTTTACGCGACACTTTAAGCCATAACTTTTTTGAGGTTAGGTTTTGGACATCGTCTTCTATTATAATCGAAACGCTATTTAGTTACCTAAAGAAAAGGTGTGTTTGAACGCAATCAAATGCACCCTTTCAGAGAAATACGCGATTTACAACTTTGTCACACACCAGTTCGAAGAAATTCAACATCCCGGGTATTTTGAAAAGATTGGGACAACGCTTAGCGTAGACTCTTGACATCAAAACAAGTCGATTTAACCCAAAAAGTAGTAGTCTAACTCTTTTCGTTTTCAAGATACAGAGTGGTATAATAAAAAAAATGTTTTCGTATTCTGTCTCTCTCTTGGAGAATATTATATACGTATCTACGACAAGCACTATTGACGATTTCAAGACATCATACTTGACGTACACTTACTAGGTAAGAAACCGCTTTTAGGTATTATTGAATCTCCTCGAACTGGTATGTGATAAAGTTGAAAATCGCGTATTTCTCTGAAAGTGTGCATTTTATCGCGTTTAAACAAATACACCTTTTCTTTAGGAAACTAAATTGCGTTTCGATTATACTAGAAGACGATGTCCAAAACCTAACCTCAAAAAAGTTATGGCTTAAAGTGTCGCGTAAAAGTTCTGTAACTAGCGCCATCTATAAAATTTGGCTTCGGCAATATCACCATTGTAATTAGCGACCTGAAAAACATGTCGTTACCAACTTTGAAGTAGATACGTATAATAGTCCCCAAGATAGACAAATTACGAATACAATTTTTTTACTTTGCCACCCGGTATCTTGAAAACGAAAAGAATTAGACCACTACTTTTGGAGTTAAAGCGACTTGTTTTGTTGTCAAGAATCTACGGCTAAGCGTTGTCCCAATCTTTTCGAAACACCCTGTATAGGGTGTTTCAATTATGCATTCATTTTTCTCTGTCCAGAAATATTTAAAAAATTTGCTGTAAACACGGGTCCGAAAATCCGTATTAATGGAGGGTCTTCTGAAGTAAATCGAGAGAAAAAAGTAACATCAGGTATCAACAATTTATATATATGTAATAAATAGCACACTTCATAGGTTGATCACTGCTGAAATAAGAAGTTATTTCAAATTACACGAGAAAACCAGATATTTTTATTTAATGTTTTTGAAATCTGGGGAACGCATGTCTTTCTTTAAGTTTATATTACTCGAAAACGGTTGGCCTACGGTGTTACAAGACAAGTTTTCTTGTGTAATGTATACCGAGGATCATATTCCGATGAGACAATCACAAAAATACATATAAAACAGTTTGGAGTGGGGAAAACCTTCCTTGATTGATAACATAAAATCTCTATTGATATCAGATCACGTTCAAAAACTTCAATGTAGCTTAAAGGATATCTGTGATATCAAGTAAAATCCCAATTTTGGGACCCCATTTCAGGAGTCCCTAGCTCTCTTACAATTTCCTTATCCATGTTTATAGGAATTTAAAAAAAAACATAAACATAAACCCCTAAAAAAATAATGACTGACCCGTCACAATTCCTTATTAATTTACGCACGCACAGATAGTTGCGTTGTGAAGTAAGATGGTCGGTCGCTTGTTTATTTTCTGGAAAAACTTTTGTTAAAAAAAAATTCACTCCTTTGTCATCATATAAAAAGTTATTTTAATTTGTCAAGAAATTATATCGACCTTAAAATAACCACTAAATAATATGATACCAGATTCATAATAAATATTACTATGAAAATTATAGCTAGGTGTTTAAAAACCTTAATTATTGCTTTATGTTTAAAATATCTACAAGCTCTTATCTTACAATCGTTTTTTGTTTTATGTTCTGGTTAAATTTTCGTTTGAAAATCAGTAAAAATATTCCTTTTTTTACTTTAATTTAAGAAATAACAACATTTATATAACCTCCAAAAAATATGTTACATGATTTTTAGTAAATATTTCTATGAATAATTTTTAGACTTAAAATGGCTCCGATACTCTTCATTTTTTGTTAATTTCCCCGGACCCCCCTCCAACGCTGTTCAAGAGGAGGGCAGCCAATTTTATTACGCACAGAGCTGCCAAACGTCTAGGTACGACCTTGGCTGTTTACAGTACGAAACTCGGCGCACGAGATTGACTCATACTTGTCAGTTTTTTAAAGATGGCAACCAAACTTAAACAAATTGGAAATTGCTCCCATCGTAATTTAGTTTAAACTTCTCAAATATAAGTATAACGACGATCATGCTTAAGAATTCCTAATATCTCATTATTAAATTGTTCTTTATTGCATTACTTAGGTATTTTCCTTACTCAGCGAAAGGGATAATTTTTGTAATTGGATGCAAAGTTTTGTATTCCCTTTGAAGATAGGTCTCTTGAACAAATTGTTTTAGTCATAATTTGGAAAAATCCCGAGCGCTTATTTGTTTTCTTTGAAGTAACCGAAACAACTTAAAACAATACTTAATGAAATTGTGGAATCGTTTTAAAATATCACGGAGAACTTTCCAGAAATAATCTTTTAAAAATGATGCGACTGTTTTGTATTTCCTAATAAAATTCATTTGTATTTTAAAAACATTTTGTCGGTGACACTTCAATTTGCATTGTTTAAAAACTTAGATTGTTTTTTCGAGTTGCCGTGGTTCTCCCGAATTCCAAGTAAACCGTGCACCGGTGGGAATTTGGAGTAATAAAGAACAATTTAGGATTCGGTCTGCAGAGAAAATACATTTAAATTGACAGATCTCAATGGAAATATAAAAAACTTTTCCTTCCCTGTTTCCTGAAAGAAAATTCTGCTTAGGGCACCGAAGATAGCGGTCGTCAAAATTTGATTTAAATCGAAATATACTGACGGTAAATATGTTTGTGATTTCCATTCTAACTTTTACTCGGGTTCTATCTATAATCAAACAAAAACTTGGAATTTGAAATAGTGGCCTCGTTTTATGTAGCTTTATTCATGTAATAGCTAGGGAGCTGATCGCAATTTAGGTATATGATTTGTTCATCGTTGGGATAATAGGTAATACAGTTTTTATAGGTGGGAATAGGGAAATCAATGTTACGAACTCGGATATCGCTGATTTTTCAAAAAGCGATTTTCAAAATAACAATTATAAAAAATTAAATCATTAGTTCGTTTGCTTATTTTTGTCCCCAGAATAAGGAAAGAACAATGCCAAACGTGTATGTTACTCCAAAAAAATTTAAAAATGTCTAGTACGAGTTCTAACTGGTCCTTTGAGGAATATATATATGTAGAATTTCCAACCATTTTGATTTTAAATAAAAAATTGTGCATCGATTCATAGAGGAACAACACTTTATCGGTGATTTTAGAACGATTTGTGGCCTTTGACAGGATAAATCATGATCTGCTATTGGCTATCACGCACTACGTTGGATTCTCTGAAAGAGCTGTTTCTTTGCTCAGAAGTTACCTCGATGACTGCGTACAATGTGTTGTGTTAAATAATAAGAGATCTTGCTTTTCCCCAGTTGTATGTGGTGTACCACAGGGGTCTATTTTGGGACCCTTGTTGTTCACGTTATACACCTTTGAATTTCATAAAATCATACCTTTCTGCACCACACATTTCTATGCTGATGACACGCAAATTTACTACGCATTTGAGGAAAAAGACACAAAACATGCTTGCCAAAACATTGTAATTTTTTCAAGTTGGCCGTTTCCGACTTAATAAATAATTTAATGTTTGAAAAAACGCAAAAACGGCCATTTTCAAGGTTGAAACATAATATTAAGAAATGAATTTTTTGACTTCACCAAAAATCTCAATATAATCTTTGAACATCCATTAATAAAATCCTGAAGAGTAAGTGCGGTTATTTCATTCTAAAGCTTAAATTTTTAATTGTTAAATAGACGTTTTTAGCCGTTCGCGCAGTCGGGTAAAAAAAAGCGATTTTTGCAATTTGTTTAAAAAAAATTAGTTTAAACAAATTAGGACCAGATTTTCGTCCGGAAAACTCTTGATCCTTATTCAGAGGCATGTCCCGTACGTGAATGTGCAAAAAAATCGAATGGGAAAATTTTTTCATACGGAGGCGAGGTTTTCGCATTGTCTATTCTGGCTTTAGAAAATTAGTGATGGCTTAGAAATATTTATGGTTTTACATGTAAAAGAACGATTTGGCCAGAACTAATAATTTAGTGCTCCCTTTTTTTTGCAATTTTGAAATTTTGGCTTTCCTAATCGCTGCAGGTACGAAGGTGCCAGATGTTGTTTTTCTTGATTTTTATGACCTATTGAAAATGTTCATACAAATTTGATCGCCGAACAAATCATTAAAATTTTTTTGTATTAAAGAATTAAAAAATATATTATTTACTCATTAACGCAGAAACATACACATCTTGCAATTGGGTTTATATTAATTTTGATGTTAGGAAACGTATGTTAAAACAAGTTATTTACGGACCCTTTTTTACATTTTTAATGAGATGTTAATTGATAATAAATAATAAGATAATGCTCGAAGTGGTCATTAGTGTTTTTTTTCTGTTAGCTCTTCACAATTTTCAACTTTTGGTACACGAACAAATCGTTTGCCAGCAGCTCCCTATCTATAATTTTAATGCTTGCTCAGTGCATACCCAGACCGAAATAATCGTTGGATTATTTGAATAAATAATTTTGTATTTAAATAATCGTGTGGACATCGCGGTCTCAAACGAGATTTAATGACGTTTTCATTGCTAAATTTGCATTTGTTTTATGTTAATCGGTAAATCAGTGTCAAATTGCAGCTTAGTTTAACGGCAAAAGTTATAATTCAAGCATTTCATGATAATAATAATTGTTGCAAAATTTGTTGCCTAAATTAAAACTGCACGTTCTTCTGATTTAATAAAATAGGGAATTAATAATAATTTATTGGAAAATTTAGCATTAGGCGAAGTCTAATCTAGGTTACTCAACTAGACTTTAACTATCAATTATTTTGAATGGTGCATATTTTTGTGTAAATACCTTGCAAAATACTTGTTATTTAAAATGTTAAACCATTAAACGAAGAATAAAAGTTACTGTTTACGTTTTATATCAAACTAACACACTTTTGTTATGTTCAATATCATTTGCATTTTTATTCAGTATGATTGACTAATCAACCCATCTGTCGTCTGTGAAAAATTAACCATTGAATCTTTAAAAAGATTTTTTTTTCCAACAAAAAATTATTTTGACCATTTTTACTTATGGGTATTATAACATTGTGCCCAATTCAGGTGGAGACAAGCTCATAAAATCTTTTTGAGATAATCGAATAGACTTTTTTGTTATTTAAGCACAGAAAGTCGCTTTTTGAGTTATATTGCTATGTTGATATGGGTGCATGGTCTACTATGTTTTTTGTGCCCCCACAATTCGAGAAATCACATCAGGGATTTTTTTTAAACACCTTTGTGCCAAATTTCATTTAAATGCGTCAAAGGGTATTTGTTTATTTGGGGGTCAAAGTTCAAAGCAACTTAAATGGAGCTTTCAGTAAAAAATTAAGTATGCCTTGGAAAAAACAATAGAATATGGAAAGGGAACATTTCGTTATTTTGAATAAAAACAAATCATCTTTGTTTTCTTATGTATTTTTACGAAAACCCATTTTAAAATGATTGGATTTCTCTCGTATCAGTTATTGTTTCATTATGCATTTTTATAAAAAACTCTTTTCAAAAATGATTGGTTTTCTTGGTATTGAGTTTTTCATATAAGTAAATGCATAAGAAAACAATAACTTCTCACTTGTTCTTATTCAAAGTAAAGTATTTCTCCCGGTCCACAATCGATTACGTTTTTCTCCAAAGCCTACTTAGCTTTTTTTTATTAGAAAATTGAACAGACCTAATTCCAACTTTGAATCCGGATAAAATAAATACCCGGTGATACATTTACATGAAATTTGGTACAAAGGCGTTTCAAGGCTATGATGTCAGGTAATTCAATAAAAAAATTCATAATATGATTTTTCGAATTTTGGGGATATAAAAAACGTGGTAGGTCGTTCTCAGACATCTAAGTGTGACAATATGACCCAAAATGAAGGTTTCCGTGCTCTAAATAACAAAAAGAGATTCATTTGATTATCCCAGAAAATAAACATTTTATGTAGGTCTCGATGTAGGTATATCAAAAATTTAACACGGGAAACAACCAATGAAATAAAAAAAAATTGATCGTTAAGTATATGCTCCAGCGCCCGCGGAACGGAGGCCTGCATCGCATAGCTCAGCAGTAACTAGCTCGGTTATTGGGAAGCTTACATCTGCTTCCAGTAACTGCCCATTTTTTGTTAAAATCCGCGTTTCGTCGTCATTTTATTAATGTGCCACTGATATAACTAATATAAACAAACGAACAAATGAAAACACTGTCGATTTTTTAGATAAATTGATTATAGATTAGCTTAAATTATGAATTATTATTAAGTTCTTATTTTTCATATAAATGAATCATTTAATTGTTACTCTCATTATATTAATTATAAAACTTTTGGGTCATTATTAATTCATAAAAACACATTGCCAATTTTGTGATCAAACTTGTGTAGCTCACAAAAGAGCGTTAAAATATTTTAATTCTTGTTGTCATGGAAGACAAGTGTTAAACTGATGTCATTCATAGCTCTTCAGTAAACTTTAAGTTTGCGTTGTCCAATGTCAGTAAGAACACCTACTTTATATGTCGATTGCATATAGAAGCAATTTTACGCAACATGTATTTTTTTTTCAAGGTTTTATGAAAGATACACCTGTTTTCTATTATTATTAATTTCGTTATTTATTTTCCCATCACCTGTTTATCCAAACGAGGAGATAGTCATATAGTCGTACTGGTAAATCTTTGTATAATAATAATGCTCGGTGTATTGTATAGTATTAGTTTAAATAAGACTATTGTCATTGTGGTGTACCACAGTGATATTGCACATAGTTTTCATTTTATTTATTTAGTTTATTGATTAAGCATAAATTGGGTAAAAATAAATAATAAAGGCTCGAGACCTTTCCTTTTTTTTTCTCTATTCAAGTGAATATTTCGTAAAGAAGCTTTTGCAAAATATTCATAATCGTAATAGACAATGTGAGAACTACTATTGTTTTTTATTTTTGAGGTTTCGCTCAGTTGAACAATAATTTACATTTGTTTGTTTCATTGATTCAAAATGGGAATAAATAATATAATCGATCGAATCGAGCAACCGACTTGTATCGTTTCACTAATAGATAATTTGAGCAATAGTTATTGAACGTTAAAAAATGAATAATACTCTTATATACTTGACTTGTCGAAAGAGAATATTCCCTTGTTGTTCAGGTAAAAATGGTATTAGTCGGAGAGCAGCCAATCTGTAGGAAGCATTTTAAAAGTAGTCTATACAACTCGCGAACACCCACCTAAAAAACAGGTGATATTATGTAAAATGACCTTCTGGATTTGATTTTTGAGTTCGCCCATTAATTTGAGATTGCCAAATCGGTCAATTCGCAAATTTTTCGAAAAATTTTAAAATTATGTGTTAATTTTTGTTTTGCACATAACACATCATATCTTTTTTATTTTAATTCCGATTTTGACCAATATTTTACACATTATCCCTCCAATATTCTTGGACAGGCTGACGGCAAAGAATATAGTGTAACTAATAATATAGTGCCTAAAAAAAATATAATTACCCTCTATTGTCGCGGTTTTTTAAAATTTGCGTTGAAAAATACCCGATCGAGGTAACTTTTTTATTTTTAAAGAGAGAGTTATAGTATAAAGGAGAAAAATGTTCCATATACTTTAAACAAACTTTTTTATAAAGATATTTTTTGGAAATTCGGCTCATGTAACGAGATGACGCTGTTGGAAGCGACCGCGCAACTCGTCCGCATTAATTTAAAGCATAACTTCTGTTAACGTCGCCCATCTGTGGTGTCGTTTAAGCGATCAAGTGAGTCTACGGATTATTTAGTTTCTATTTGCAATTAAATGTTATAAAATTATGTAGATAATCTCGAAACATACACATTAAAAAATATATTTTCATTAATTATAACAGCAAGTGGGTACTAAAGATTACATTTTCCTTCGCATAAACAACTTATGTTACATTGCGCGTTTGCTTTGCTACACTTGCAGCTTGTAGTACAGTTATATAATTTACATTTACAAAACGGAGTTAACTCAATAAAATTGGGTTTTGGGCTTTTTGAAATCATCTTTGGAAATAAGATTTCCTCCTTTAGGTACCATCCAAAATCTAAAACATTTGGAATTCTGGGCTTAATTTGGTAGACTGTCTTGTAAATAACACATTGCAGAAATGCCCTTTTTACTTGTATTCTCTGTACTAGGATTTACAATTTCTGATTTTCTTTTATAAGCAGTTCGGGTATACGACCTTCTACATTGTGCATGGTAAACTGGATTTAGTGATAAAAATAAATTTTTCTGTTCTAAATATTGTTTTAGAAATGTCATCGGATTTTGAATTTGATCGGTACATTTTTAAAGCCGTAAATATCGCTCGCAGACAAAAAATTTTCATACCATTGTGTTAGTGAACGAATTCTGAACAACTTTCAAAATGTCCGTCTGTCTGTCCGTCCGTCACGTTTCTTGTAAGCACGATAACTGAAGAAAGAAAATTCCGATTGTACTGAAATTTGGACAGTAAATTAGTGTTAGCTAGAAGAAGAACCCCATTTGAACAAAATCGATCGATAAATAAAAATGTTATTACTTAATGATTTAAATTTGATAAATTAACTCCTATATAAAAAAGTCTATTTGACAGTCACATTTTGTCACTTTGACAGCGATAAAAAAGGTGCATCGTTTCTTATCACGATAAAAATACCTGTTCCTCAAAAGCAGAGTATATCTAGTAGTCGCACGTCATTTTAAAATCTGTACTGTCGGCTATAATTTTTAAGTCTTGCGGAAATTATACTGTACGATATGAGTCGTTTTGAGAGAATTATAATTATTTTTAATTGTTGTTCGTTCACATATTCTGTCGTTAATTTATCTTGCCAAAAATCATTCGAGCTTTTCTTTTATGGATAAATTTCTTTTTAACTCAATATTTTGTCAATCAGTAATTTTGCTCGAAAAACTGACATTTGACAAAATCGCTCGATCTCCGGTCTCGCGATTTTTTCATGTCAGTTTTTCTCATAAAAGCACTGATTGGCAAAATTATTTCGCTACAAAGAGAAATTTATCCGATAAAAAAAGCTCGTGATTTTACTGTTGAAAATTTTTTTTTTTAATTTTTTTTTTTTGTAATTGAATAGAAATCTGGTGAAATATTTCATTTTAATATTTCTAATTATTTATATATTTTACAAATATACATTTCATAATGTAATATACCACCGTGAAAATATGATTTTATAGCTCGTGTCTTATAATATAAAACCGCTGCCCAAGGAATCACTACTTCCACATCCAGATTCTCTATCCAAGTCACTCACAACGAAAAAACTTTGTATGTGAAAATAATTGTTTATGGAACTTTAATAATATAATATTTGAAATCTTCTACCCCAAAAACCCATAAAACGATACCCCACATCGGTAGTGGGGTGGGGGTGGTGATAGGGGGGTGGTAGTGGGGGTGGATGAAGTAAAAAAATATTTTGAGGTTTCTGGTTCCTGGACATACACTAAATCACAATATTTTTTCATCCCCTTTAATAAGGGGGTGGGGGTGGCTAATGCCAAAATTTTTTTTTGAGACCTTAGCTTCTCTTGTATATACTAAATACCAATTTCGTGGACTCTTACCTGCTTGATTTACCCATTTACCCCAAATTTACCCCAATTTAGACCCCAACCCTTCGACGGAACAAGATGAAAATATAATCTAGTTCTAGATCTCGTTAAAGTACATATGTGTACCAAATTTCAAGTCAATATCTTAAACGGTTTCAGAGTAAACGTGCGCACAAAAAAAAGTTACAGACAGACCGACAGACAGACAGAAATTTTTTTTTCGCTCAAACTTAAAATCTCGACGTTTCATGACATTTTAAGCCTATTTGGACAATAAAAATTTTAAAAAATCTTTTTGTCGTTACTATACTTCCACTGGACGTGGAAGTAAAATTTACATTCTTCTACGTGTAAGGTGGTGGTGTAGTTCTTTTGACTCGGAATCGAAACCCAAATGGGGTTTGGTATAGTTTTTTTACCAAGTCTTTTACCAACTAAGATCGTACTATAAAATTAAAAATGTCTAAAAGTAACATTATTTACAAAAAACTGCGAAAAGTATCCTATTGAATGTATAACAATTATATAAAAATCCAGTTAACAGGCGAAGAGTACGTTTTTAGCTTGTTTCCTTTGATTTCCTATCCGAGTAATTATAATTTATTATGCCAAACTATGTGTTTATAACGCACTAAATATAAGCTGAGACAAAAAGCACTTTCAACTTAACATAAATGGATACTGGAAAATAATAATCACCCGGCACGTGTCTGCGTTTAGCTCTAGATGCGATTGCGGCCAATTCATAGTAGCGCGCATTCGTTCGGACGCTGAAACAATTAATGAATATTTCGATAAGGGAGCAAAATTTCAAAAAAAACTTCTTATAAAAGATTTTATTTAGTTCATTCGGAACATTTTCTTCGATTATAGTAGGCACCTAACTTTAAAAATAAAAAAGATACCTCGATCGGACATTTTACTCTGCAAATTTTAAAGATTTTGCGTCAAAGAAAAGTTGTTATTTTTTTTTTGCCAACTGATTATTTTTTAGGTAAAGTTTTTTACTTTCAACATATCAAAGAATAGTTAGAGAATATTATGTAAAAAAATTAAAAAATTCTGAAGTAAAATAAAAAATATATGACGTGTTATATGAAAAACAAAAAATAACACATAACTTTTATTTTTTTTAGAAAATTGCCAATTTGGTCATTTTGGCAATCTCAAATCAATGGGCGAATTCAAAAATCAAGTTTAGCGGGTTATTTTACATCAGATTACCTATTTTTTAGGTGGGTGTTCGCGAGTTGTATAGAGGGTGTCGAATTCAGAGGGTCTGGTCTTCCACTATATGTTTGATTCGGAAAATTTGCATTGTGCCAAAAAATAAATACACCCGAATACTCAGGTATTGCCCGTTGTTTATTTACGTAAAACTGACTCTCTTTAGGCAGGGGGTATTACCTGTAGTGATATTTTAAATCTTTGGAATATTTTGAAGCTGTAATAAACCTTTTTCAAACATGGAGTGGCAATTCCAAGATGTAAGAGTGAGAAAAAGGGCAAAAATTATTACCTTGATGGTTCTGATAGGATTGGAATTATGGTAACGAAGTCTTTACTATAATATTGGGAAATATCCATGCAAATAATAAAATACTTGGAGAAATATGTATATTTGGAATAAAGTATTAGGTTTGTTCCAACACAGCACTGAACCAGTTTGGGAAGAAAATAATGTAGCGTTCCTACATTCACTTTGCGAGGAGAATGTGATTTTACTTTGCTTTGGCGCTATCCTTATGGAGGTACCTGTGTACTCATTTTATGATGCCTTTTTCAATATGCAAGAATTTTTATAAAAATAAAAGTTTAGCAGTGCGGTAAGAAAAAAACTTGCTCACTGGTTATCCAGTGTCTTTACCCAATTCAAAGTTCATTTCGCCAAATGCAAATAACTCTTTGTAATGTTAAATACCGTCTTGGCGCATAATTTGATTTTTCTTAACAAAAATCAGGTAAGAGTGCTTCCAAAATTAACATAGATTTTAGAAACTATTGAGCTATCATTCACATTTATCTCGTTTAATAAAAAATGACGGATTTCGTAAATTTGCTTTCGATTCCTTTTTTCCTCCAAAATTTACGATCCCATTTGATAATAGTCACTTTTACATACATTTTTTTTTATTTCTGAAATTTCTCTTTCTTGCATAATTTTTATGTTAATCACGTTGAAAAGTATATGATGTGTCACCTATATTATATTTACCGTATTGTTATTAATTATTTTATGTACTGTATTAAATGTAATACGAGTTTGATCTTTTCTTATAGCATCTCGTAAGGCTATACTTAGTTGTTATGAAATTTTTATTGTGCCATGTGTCGCAGTGAGCGAATATATAAAATTTAATATGAAGCATTTCAAGAACTAATAATAATTGCAGCACAATAAATTGTGGAAGATTACTTCTCTTACTTGCGCTACTAACAACTTTCGTATTTAAGATTCTAACGAATGAATACAAAATTTTACGGAACCATTGTAGACTTGTCATTTTAATAGACATGTACTAATTTGAGAGGCTCTTGTAACGGTAAAATTGATCTTTAAATCGGCCAAGTAGTTATACGGGAAAGGACACTCTTAAGTCGGTCTATAATAACTGTGTCTACACGTTTGCTTTATTTGCAACCAGTTCTTTTTCGAGTGAGATGTAGTGGATTTTTTGCTGCGGCGGATTAATCACTCTGATGACTAGTTGTTTTGTAAAAATACTGTACAACCTTTAACGGTTCGTATATGTATCATTATGTTCCGGTAATGGCACTAGAAATCCATTCTATAATTAAAGCGACCTCTCTATGGCAGGATTCAAAGAATTAAATTAATTAAAATGGCAGATAGTAATGGTAGTAAATTTGTAATGGTACCTGGTGTTTAGGCAAAACAGCATAGGTGTTTCTTAATATACTGAGGATCCTCTTTTAGGAATAGTAGCGTACCTGCAGTTTCTTTTCAGCAGACGTTTCGGGTTTTTGAGTAGATCTTTGGAAATTTTTGTGATTCATATTTATTTGTCCAATTTTTTCGTGAAATTTTCACCGGGTAGAGGTATCGTGAAAAGATTCTAATCCTTTTAACTAATTAATTAACTGAATGCCAGTGACATAGCTTTCGATTGTTTTCAATGGAGCCCGAACATATACAGCAGCCGAAAGAATTAACATGTTGCATCAAGTTTGTGTGCTCGTTTAATTAACCTTAATGATGTACATGAAGTTTCTTCAAGATCATGTAATATTACTCTACGCGAGTTTTTTTGTTGTCATTTTTTTAAAATAATAATAATAATAATAATAAATGGTCTTTATTTTCCCACTAAGTACATAAATTAAATAAAGAAAATACAAATCAATTGAGGGGGAAAAACGCCGAAGATCAGATGGCTATGCACAGGCATGCCCCTGTTTTTAATCTTAAGCGTTAGTAAGTAAGATAGCAATTGAAACTTATTTTGTAATAGCAAATAAATTGCCACACAAGTCTTTAGGTGCAATGGGTAGGCAAATACGACTACCTTAGCTCAGATGTTGTATTTATGGTTGTTGATTTAAGAGAGATTTCTTATAATAATATTTAAATGCGGATATTGGCTTATTTTTTATAGCAGATGGTATGGAATTAGAGATTTTAGTTATTTGGTAAGAAAAGGAGCGTTTGAACAATTCAGTACGATGAAGGGGAGGAGTGAGAGTACCTTTAAAACGGTTATTTATATTATGTATATCCGTTCTATAAGAGATCTTCTTGTTTAAATATTTGGGAATTTTGTTGGTTATAATTTTATGAAATATACAAGCGGAATGGAGCAGGCGTCGTCCAGACATGTTAAGCCATCCTATCTCGGGCAGTTTATGTGAAATATTCTGTCTACGCCGTATACCAAAAATTAGTCTTAAACAAGAATTCTGTATGACTTGAATTCTGCGGTTATCTTCCGCATCTATACATGGACCATATACTGAGTCGGCAAAATTAAATCTAGATAATACTAATGATTCACATAAAATTGTTTTTACTTTTTGATTGAGATAATGTCTATTACTGTAAATCATTTTAAGGTTCATGTAGACTAATCGGATACAATTATTTATATGAGGCTTAAATCTAAGTGAACTATCAAAGATTAACCCTAAATTCTTTGCCTTTTCAGTGGGGCTTATGTTGTGTCCTTCCATGTTTATTTGAATTCTATCCGCTAACTGGGACCTAGCACTTGGTTGTCCGAATACAAGAACCGATGTTTTGTTGGCATTAATATTTAGTGAGATTTAGATTTTTCCAGTAACGAACGGACGTCATGGTTAATTTTATTCATTGCATCTATATAGTGACTTGGATCGAAAGAGAGGTAAAGTTGTGTGTCATCTGCGTATAAATGCATTTGACAGTGTGTAATGGCTTTTTGAAACTCCGATGTATATAGAGTGTACAATAAGGGGCCCAATATCGATCCCTGCGGAACACCACACAATACATCAAGAGGGCCAGAGACATTCTCATCAACTTTTACTCTTCGAGTTCTACCCGTCAAATAGCTACGAAAGAAGTTGACTGCTCCATTGCTTAAACCAATAAACTTTAGTACAGCTGAGAGTATTTTATGATTTATAGTGTCAAATGCCTTTGAAAAATCAATGAGAACCAACACTGTAGCTTTTTTCTCATCTGCCCCTCTCAATATATCGTCCGTAATGTTCAAGAGAGCTGTTTCACAACTGTGTAACGGGCGAAACCCTGATTGTATATCAGGCAGTAAATTGAACTTTGTCACGTGCTCACGAAGTTGCGACTCTACCTCTCTTTCTAAGACTTTTGACAGTGTTGGTAATATACTTATTGGCCGTAGGTCCTTAAACTCAGTGGGATTATTATTTTTTGGAATTGGCAATATAAGGGCTTGCTTCAAAGCATCTGGAAAAACGTTATTTTTTAAACAAAAGTTTAAGATGTGCGTTACATGAGGCAAGATATAAGGACAACACATTAATAGTATTTTGATATTGAGTCCATCATAACCAAGGGTATTGGTTTTGATTCCATATAAAATTTTTTGCACATCAAATTCGGACAAAAGTCTGAAAGTAAATGTCTCTATATTTGGATTGATATTGTTATTGTAATAATTAATGACATTTTGATCTGTAGGCATCATCGGAATATTATTTGCATAATAGTCATTCAGGTTGTCCACATTTTTTAAATGATTGGGTATTGAATTCTTTTCAGTTTTTCCTATATTTAGAATTTGCAAATCTCTCCATACATTATTAACACCATTTACCCTCAGTCTATGCTCAAAAAATACTTTTTTTTTCCCTTCTGCACGAGAGTGTTGTGTAATTTTTTAACTGTTTATAATAATTAAAGTGACCCTCGTTTTTAGTTTGACGCCACCTACTACGGGCCTTATTCCTAAGAGATATCAGTAAGCGTACGTTATCAGTCATCCATGGAGAAAATTTCTTAGTAATTCTTATAGTACTCAACGGTGCATATACATTCAAAAGGTTTAGAATATTCTCATTTAAAAAATTTAATTTATCATTGACATCATCAATTTCACAAGTTTCTATTGCTGGTAGAGATACTCTTTAAGCCAAATGCGCACAGAGAAACAAAGAAATAACTTCATTTAGAAATGTCGGGAGCAAGATGGAGGGACACTTTCAGCACCGTTTGTAAAAATTGCTTTGATTTGATTTACTGACGAACGGTTAATATTGCTGCCACTCCTGAAAAACTCACTGCCGAGTCGGGTACGTCTACCCTGGGCTGGATTTCGGTCATGTTTGTTGCCAGCAGCGAGAGCCACATGGCGCATTGTACATGCATGTAGGATGGGAAGTATAGGTTCCATTTTTGTGTTTTTGCTTTTATAGTTTTTCTTCCGTTGAGTCCTCTGTTTTTCGTTTCTGAATCTGACGGAGCATATATCCTTGCGATTTTTTCTTGGTCCTTTCATAGTATGTTCATGATCCCTTCAGTTACTGTTATCGTAATGTATCCCTATTTTTAAGTTGTTGCGTTAATATTAGCGGTCTCTTCAGTACATGCGTTTATTCCCTTCTTTGGGCAAGTCCTCAATCCTCCATTTGGTATGTTTCTATTTTTTTGGCGAGTAGTTGGACAATTCAGCTCTTCTCAGATTTATTCTGCTGGTTTTTATCGTTGACGCGTTTTTAATCATCATTGGTAGTATGATTGCTGTATGTACCCTCTTGATCAAGTCTCATGGTGGTTTATTTTTCTTGATGAAAGGTAGAATTGGACTTGTTACTCATTCCATCATTATTATTAGACTCTTCTTCTTGCAGTTTATGTTCGGTCCAGATGTGCCCAGATGCGGTTTCATGTTTTGTAAGGATTTGAGAATATCCTGCTCTTCTTTCATGTTGATTAGGAGATCATCGGCGTATGCTAGTACGATTGGGGTTCTCAGGGTTTCTGCGTCTTTGGCAAAATTTAACGTCAATCTTGTGTAATCCGAGATGTAATCATATATGCTATCTGGTGAGTTGATTCATTTTCTGGTGATAATTTCTAAGGTTTACGCTTTAGCCTAGCCTTCTAGGCCCATAGTGCATTCAATAGTTGCTTATGTTATTAATTCCAGAAGCTTCTTCTAGTTCTATCATTATTTCTAACAGTTGATCCTTTGATGATACTTGTGTAAGGGCTAGTAGTCTGTTTCTTGTATTTCTTCTGTTCGTTCTTTCTTTACATTCCCTCCTTCTTCCATTTCTTTGGCCCAATGTTACAACGATACTAATCTACTCGTGTGCAAATTGTTGTTTCATCTGGTTTGGTGTAGTCGTCCCTTTGGGACAAACTAGGTTTTCTCGCCACGGTTTCTCTCCGCCTATACTTTTTCCTTGTATTTTTTGGAAATTTTAGATACTCTCAGAGTACAAGGTAAAGAAGGTACAATCCACAATATGAAAATGTTGGAAGAAACAAATTTTCAATTATGAATTTACTGTTTTTTAGGATACTTGCAAAATTTCAAAGATATCGGATTACAATACCTAAAATTTTAGTTCATCACTAGAAGTGAAAGTCATACATTAACTAACTATATTCTATTTCCTAAGTGAACACTTTTTTATCCTAAGTAGCCTGATGTGATTCATAAAATTATGGTGTACTTGGTTATTGTTAAGTGCGGGGAAGCTTTAAAATAAAATCACACGGAGACTTTTAACATTTGGTACATTATTTTTTTTAAATAACGTAAATATGGGAAATGTTTTAAGTTAGTGTCGCATGAGATCCAGGATATTACAAACACAATGTATGGTAAGCTTCTGTGAGAATTGTTTATGCGATGAATGAAGACCGGTCGTCAATTTTATTGTATATTCAATCACCACAGTATCACGTCGCACATTGCTGTGAATATTAAAATCCCACTGACAAAAAAGTCATGATTATGCACTCTGAACTTGATTACTGCGTACCAGATATTTTATACTCTATGGGGGAGGAGAATCGTCCTGTTTTTAACCGACTTCATAAAATTTAAAAAAGAAGGTTTTCAATTCGACCAGCATGTTTTTTATTTGTTCAATCATTACTCTGGATTTCCTTAAGCTGAAAAATTGAAAGCCATTTTTCCACTTGGAAACTTAGCCATATTTGACGAAGGCGCCGCGCAAATTTCGTTGGAATTACATTGAAGTTGGTAGTTAGTAGGTATTTTGGGAGTATCTGATATCGCATCTCACCTCAAAAGTTGAAAATTCAAAACGGTGAACAATATGGGTGCCATAATTGCAATATTTTTGTCGATTTACATGAAATTTAATATATGGGGGTTTCAGGATTCTCTGATAACAAGCGTGACGTGAAAGAGTAAACTTTGTAGAAGCTAAATAAAGAGGTGAAAAAAATAATTTAACCGCCATCATTAAAGGTGGCTAAAAATTATGAAAGAAATTTCATCGTCGCGTCGCCCAGTAATGATATTGAGATCGGTGTGAAAATTAACAAATAGCGAATTCAATTCTCTTTAAC
Organism: Rutpela maculata; assembly: GCA_936432065.2. Classification (NCBI taxonomy): domain Eukaryota; kingdom Metazoa; phylum Arthropoda; class Insecta; order Coleoptera; family Cerambycidae; genus Rutpela; species Rutpela maculata. The sequence goes on along the minus strand of OW386286.2, from coordinate 205,541,691 downwards.
CGACTTCAATATCAACAGCTTTATACCCCTATATACATCTATTGAAATTTTCTTTAAGTTCCATGTATTAACAGAAAACTGAGCATCGTTATTTAGTTCGGCAATCGTCCCAGAGATGGCGTTGCTGTTCTTAGCCTACTAGAAAATTACAGAATGTTTGAAAATATTTTAGAACCTTCTTCTTTAGCTGTACAAGGGAATGCAGAAGCCAGGTGAGTTCAGTTCAGTAGATAGTGAATTCAGAACAGACCAAGAAGTGATAACAGGGTCTTTATTACATAAAATTAAAATAAATAAATTTTATTTGTTTAGATCCGAGTTTTATCCATTTGTTCAAATGGGATAAAATGAGACAGATATTTCACAGTACGGCAGGTTGCATAATTATGAAATTGGTCTTACTTATTTGTTATTTCGCGTCCGTTCTAATTGCTTGTGCGGAACACTGGTCAGGTCCACCGGACAGACCATTTTTTTTGTGGGGTTGTTATTAAAAGAATACATTTGTGTTACGAAAATCTATTTTTTTATACAGGACGAAAAAAAAATTTCAAAAATATGAATTTGACCTAATTTTTTAGTGAAAATTCCATAGTTTTTATTCAACATGAAAACCACCAACTTCAAAGCCCTTTTATAATCGTCTTTTAAATTCATCATAAACACAATGAATCATCATTTGACTTACTCCTTCGATAACTTCCATTATTCTATCTTTTAAAATTTCGACATTATGGGCTAAATTATCTTTATAAACTTTCTTTTAAAAATCGCCAAAGAAAGTAATCGCATGCCGTTAGATCAGGGGACTGACCCGCCCAACTAATGAGGCCAAATCTACCCATCCACTTGAACAAGAATTAATTTAAGTTTTGGATTAAGACTAAGGGAATAATTATTATAACTTCAAATGGAATTTTCCTGAAAAAAGAAAAATAAGGGTAGTTTACTCTTAGGTAAAATTCATATTTTTGAAATTTATTAACGTCCTGTATAAAAATAAATTCTCTTAACACAGATGAATTTTTTTAACAAACAACATTTTTGAGTGAGTTTTTTTAAAAAAATTAAATATGGGTCCATTTGTGGTATAGATAATCCCTTACGGGGACACCCTGTGTATCTTTCACAATAAATTAGTAATAAATTGAATAATTATTTTAATGGCAAATAGGTGTTAAAATAGATTTTAACTCATATTCATTGTTATCCCGATGCTAATTTTATGGAATGAAATTAAAGTTAAAAATAAAACCACTTAGCAAGTCGATTAATATTTGTCTGGAGATAGCGAAGGTTTACTCTAAACCACTAATAAATTAGTTCTCAACATGAAAAAAAGTATAAATGCTTATTTATTCTACTTTCAGACAATATTACCATATAAACAGAGTGTTTAAAAATAATGTGAATAATATCTTCCGTAGATTAGGTTCCATAAGAGATGAAACTTAATACAAAAAATTTTTTTTGAGAAAAATAGGAACATATCAACAGTTTATCACTGTTGTTATTGTAGGATATCAGTATTCTTGTGTAAGCTGCAACACTGCAAATTGAATCTTGTAAAGGATAACTATTCAGTCTGCATCCAAGAGGACTGAGACTAAGACCAATAAAGGTTATAATGTAATGTTAAAAACCGCTGCCCAAGGAATCACTACTTCCACATCCAGATTCTTTTCCAAGTCACTCACAACGAAAAAATTTTTGTATGTGGAAATAATTGTTTATGGAACTTTAATAATATAATATTTGAAATCCTCTACCTCAAAAACCCATAAAACGATACCCCACATCGGTAGCCGGGTGGGGGTGGTGATAAGGGGTGGTAGTGGGGATGGATGAAGTAAAAAAACATTTTGAGGTTTCTGGTTCTTGTACACACACTAAATCACAATTTTTTTTCATCCCCTTTAATAATGGGGTGGGGGTGGTAATAGGAAATTTTTTGAGACCTTAGCTTCTCTTGTATATACTAAATACCAATTTTATGGACTCTTACCTGCTTGATTTACCTATATTCCCCAAATTTACCCCAATTTACCCCCCAACCCTTCGACGGAACAAGATGAAAATATAATCTAGTTCTAGATCTCGTTAAAGTACATATGTGTACCAAATTTCAAGTCAATATCTTAAACGGTTCCAGAGTAAACGTGCGCACAAAAAAATTACAGACAGACAGACAAGACAGACCGACAGACAGAAATTTTTTTTTCGCTCAAACTTAAAATCTCGACGTTTCGTGACATTCTAAGCCTATTTGAACAATAAAAATTTTTAAAATTTTTTTTGTCGTTACTATACTTCCACTGGATGTGGAAGTAAAAGTACAAAAAAATGCCAAGGAACGATGTGAAAGAAATAAAGTCGTAATTATCGTTGATAGAAACGACAACAAATGCAACAACGTATCATCTAGCTATTAATTTATTTAAATACACTGCCCTACGGGTCAACAAAAACCCAACTACAGTACACAAGGGTTAAAGTATAATATAAACAACGTATAATAAAATTTGATAATACAGACAATACCGCTAATAAAATTATAACATCAAATATACAGAACATCCAGATTAAAATAGGTTTTCTTACACTAAACAAAAGATCGTTTTATTAAGTTTATGTTTGATACTAGATTTGAGCGTATTTAGATTGCAACTAATTATGCCAATGTTATGATAACTGTAATTGTTACACATAGTATATACACGAGATAATTACTTCCACATCCAGTGGAAGTATAGTAACGACGAAAAAATTTTTAAAAATTTTTATTGTTCAAATAGGCTTAGAATGTCATGAAACGTCGAGATTTTAAGTTTGAGCGAAAAAAAATTCTGTCTGTCTAACTTTTTTTTGTGCGGACTTTCACTCTGGAACCGTTTAAGATATTGACTTGAAATTTGGTACACATATGTACTTTAACGAGATCTAGAACTAGATTATATTTTCATCTTGCGGCGAAGGGTTAGGGGGTAAATTGGGGTAAATTTGGGGTAAATACGTAAATCAAGCAGGTAAGAGTCCATAAAATTGGTATTTAGTATATACAAGAGAAGCTAATATGTCTCAAAAAAATTTTTGGCATTAGCCACCCCCCATTACCACCCCCATTAAAGGGGATGAAAAAAAAATTGATTTAGTGTGTGTACAAAAACCAGAAACCTCAAAATATTTTTTTACTTCATCCACCCCCACTACCACAATAATGGGACAATCGACCATATTATTAATGATTTTGTAACGTCGTAGCATTTCAGATAAATATGCATGCTTGTCAAAGAGCGAAGACATGGGTAAATATTTGTAATAGTTCCGATTCAGGAAGGTCCATTGGAGGATAAAAACTTTAAGATTTGAATCATGCCAGTTTTAGAAATTTTCTCTGTACTAATTCTAGATAATCGGTATGTACACTTCTCTGAAATAAAATCCCGTACACTTGAAACATCAAGTAATTTAGTTTTTACTAATATTAAGTGATATGAATCAGTCTTTTTGAAATTTAGATTTTTTATTATCATATAGGATATAAAAAAGTGACATTGATAGTAAAATGTCATAAGTAAGGTATTTGGAAAAATGTTAATGATTTAATGATTTTGATTTATAACAAATGTAAAAATTGACGTAATTATCCTGGCAGTATGAATAGGGCAGTTGTCTTGTTGATAAATGAATGTGTTGTTTGGATATAATTGCTCCACCGAAGGAAGCATTTCCAAAATATCTCTATAAACCTATCCATTAAACCTACCATTACCCATGATACGCCACGCTACACCAGAACCATACACACACGCTTATCCATGCCCAAACATTAACAGAAAATCGCCCGGACCTGTTCCACGGAGATATGTAACGTTCGTGAAACCTGGTATTTGCAGTACGGTACACTCGAATATGTCCGTCATTATAAGATTGAAAAACTTTTTCCTCGGTAAACACAACATTCTTCCAAAACTTCAACGAGCGATAGACATAATTTAAACAAAACAGAATGCGGGCTTGCTTATGTTCTTCTGTTAATATGGTCTTCTTGGCACTTACACAGTTTTTTAATTCCGATTTTCCTATCCTTCGGCTAGCTGTTGACCTCGATGCTGGAACATTTGTCATGAACACAGCGTCTACTGTTGTTTGAAGCGGATTTTCCCTCAAATAGCCAAAGAGCGCTTCATCTTGAGCGAGATTTGAACTTATCGGTCGGCCTGAACCGCCTTTTCTCTTTATGATACCTTCCTCCTCCCACCTTTTCTTCGCACTCATAACAGTACTTTTATTTAAGTGGTGATGGTTAGCAACTTCTCTGATAGACCATCCCTCTTCAATTTTGGAGATAATTAGAATTTTTTCATGTTCAGTTAATTTCGGCATTTCGAAAATATGACACTGACACTGACAAATAAATAAAGAATGATTTAATATAGCGAAAAATAGGTGTACGGGATTTTATTGCACAGAAGTGTACATTATACCCGGGATACGAAACAACTTATTTATATCCCAGTTTTGATTTAATAAATGAGTACAGCACAAGTTTTCCATTATCATTCATAAGTCCTTATTACAGTCACTCAGAATGTAATGATTTCAATGTAATTAGCAATGGGAAGTTTTTCATCAAAGGTAACGCCAAGCAAGGGTACGAAATGCGTCAGGTCTTCCTAAAGCTGTATTTCCAAGCCAATAATCAAACATTACTAGAAAGGGACATTTTTTAAATAGTTAGAAACGTGTAAATAGGGTAGTTTGAAATGCAGCATTTTGACAATCCATGTAAATTATTTTGTAGGAGCAAACAGTCTTCATGGTATTCTAAAAATATTTTTACGTGAATCGCGTAGAGCATACAATTAACATCTAAAACTGTAGTAGTATCAATATTATTAATTGAATCAATCTGAAGCCGGTGTAAATATTAAAGGTACGTCGGCTCTTTTTTAACTCTTAGCCTTTTTTACTTTGACCCTATCAATCAAATATAATTGTGGGTAATACTAGCGATCACACATATTGTCTATTTTAAACGTGAACTTGTACTTAACCATGTCATGTTGCATGCAACAGTGGCAGAAGATAATTTGTCAAAAAAGTTGTAACAACTTCCTCAATAAGGCCAGTCCCTGGCTCCCAAGTGTCATTATACCTCGTAATTGTTGCAACAATTTACATATTTATGAAAATGAACTCGGTAACAACTTCTAATTAGTTCATAATGAGTACGTTTACCGCATATGCTGAGAAATTCACATTAGTGTGTATTTTACTTTTTATTATTTACTGTTTCTCAAGTTGTAATGCATTGTGCAATATTTGTAATGCGAAAAATATGTCTGACAAGCCAGGAAGTTACTAAATAATAAACAAATTTAACTAGGACATAATATTTTAGTGTTCTACATGGAATTTACATTAGTTAATTGGTCTTCACTAATTAGAGCAAAGTTGGGATATTTTAGTAATTTGTGTGTATTCAAACTAAATTTAAAAGCTAATATTTATGTTGTCTCGGCGTAGACTTGGATGTTTAATGAAGACTTTTAACTGTTGAAAACTAAAATTGCAGGTCTGTTATTTTAAAAGTATTTATTTTGTAAATTCTATCAGCTGCTAATTTATATAATAAGAAAGTAGAATGGACAATACCAGCTGAGTTATAACTGGTTAAATTTCTCCCATGTTGTGTTAGGATAGGAACCGAGCGTATTTTCTTTTTTCTTACTTAGGCAATAAACTGACGTTTTTTTTTTATTAACTTTCATTAATAGTAATAGTTTTTTTATTGAAATATGTTGGATTTGGTATAAAACTGAATTTGAAACAGGTTTGACGTCATGATTTTCACGGTCGACAAGTACAGACATTATACCATTAGTCTTACAGCGGCGTGATACAAGTGTTTATTCGTTTGGAGATTTGTCCTAACTTTTGGTTTAAAGTGGATAAATCTGTAATTAAATAATCTAAATAGTGCCGAAATGTAGGTCTACACTTAAAGATTTCTGGAGAAATTCGCATAAAAAAATCCCTATCAAGCTCCGAAAAAACCAGAACACTGAGTATCAAACTTTGGGAATCATGAGATTCCGATTAACTCAGTTGTTTAGGTCTTCCAATCGAAAATTCCAGGGATTAAGACTAGCAACAAGTCCTTATATCAATAAAATGCAAATAGTTCAAAGAATACCATTTATTTAATAAGTATAAAACAATACAGTGATTTACTGGAAAATGATATAATGTGAAAGAATCACGCCTCCCTAACTAAGGCAATTACTTTTTAAACATACAAATGACAGCGTGCGCTATCAATCGGTTTGGTAGAAAAGATTCATTTAACTTCTTCAGAATTGAATGCAAGCCTTTTAGAAAGAATTTAAAAATTTTGAATTTTTGTTAATTATGGCTGACTGAAAATAATATAAAAATATTTTACTTAAAAAATTTTGATTCGCTTACTTATGGCAAGCTTAAAGGTCCCATATTGTGATTATATCATTCACGGGACGAAGTTCGACTACATGAGTTTAATAACTTTCGGCCAGTCTTACGACGTACTTGTCCTCATGCAGGTTCAATATAAGAAAAATGACATCGAGTCACTTTCGGACGACTTTTTGGCAAAATTTTTGAGTCCTTTCTGCACAAGATGGTTTTCTCTATAATTTTATTATTTAGAAAGCCCTGCAGTTGGCTTTCCTACAATCGCTTTGTATCGACCATCCAACGCACTCATCCAAATTATGAGTCGCTGGGTGAATCCAAACTTGTTTATGCGAGAAACCGGCCTTGTGCATTTTCGCTGATTTTTTGCCAATTTTTGCTTATAGGCGCCACGACGCCTTTGCCTAATTCGTCGGTTTCGCCCTTTTGATACACTGTATCGTTAAAATTTTATTGTCAGTCCTTAGAACAGGATATATAATGACTGTACCTCCATGGTCAGTCTTCGGCGGAGAAATAAAATAATTAAAAAAATAATAATAATTTCGTAAAAATTTGGTGTTTCATCAAATTTTTTACTTAGTTGTGCCTCATGTCTTAATGAAATCTTATTGTTAGTCTCTCTGACTCTTGAAAATGCCCTTAAATGAATTTTTTACCTAAGTCGAAATTTTTTTCTGTCTTCGACCTAGGTCAGTCTGGAAGGTTCTACAACAAGGACACCAAGAATATTTATTTCACTGTCAGTGGGAACAAATGCTAGACTTCAATAAGAGAAAAAAATATGGTTACGAGCTATGAGATGAAATGAAAATGATATATTCGAGGATATACTAGAGAATTTGTTTATGAAAATCATTTCAATGCAAACATTAACCCAATAACAAATGAAATATGTTACTTTATGTATTATTATTGTGAGTGTTTTTCATCCCTGTTCATTCTTCTGTTGTACTAACATAAAAAAAAAATTACTAATTCACTATTATTCATGTACTTATGTTATCCAACAACAATTAATTGTTAATTATTTATATTTAGAGCAAACAAATCTTATATAACTATTATTATTATATTATTGGTCTAAAAGTATCACTCTATTGAAAGTAAAATATGATTTTTTGTTCTTTTCAGTTTGAACGAGATAAAATTTACGATTTTGTATCAAATAATCAGTATAATAATAAGTACTTGATAAACTATAATATACTGCAAATTATAGGTACACCATTTTTGGTTCAGAAAGTCAAACAAAGTTTTACCTAAGCTACATAATTGTATAGTTAAGGGAACTATAGAGGCATATGTAAAATAGTAGCAGAGAAATTAGTAATCTGAATAATATTACTTACGTTTAAGTCTTAACTCCTCGAATTTCAGCCCGTTAAAGTAATCATTTGAGAGGAAGAACCCTATAATATGAACAAATCAACATTAAGTAAACTGTCCCTTTGTACCTTTACGAAATCGCTTTTAGCCATCATACTTCTAAATTATGAATTATTACTACGTGTGGAAATAATATTTGTTGAAGAAAACCTTGCAGTTAAAATACTTCAGAAAAGTTAGATAAGGATCTTAGGACAAAACTTTTTTTTTTTTCGAAGAAGCAGAAACCCAAAAAGAGGAGCATAAACACTCCATATCACAATACAACGCGGCAACATATTTTACAAGAAGACTCAGAAGAGGCAGAAGTCTAGAACCAAAAACACAAAAAAGGCGGCTTGAACGCTCCCTCACGACACAATGCGGTAACGCATCTCACAAATACCTACACCTCCCATCCATCCATTCCTTTACCATGCGCCATGTGGCTCTCGCTGCTGGCAACAAGCATCCTTGTTGCCAATCCAATCCAGCGTGGACGTAGCAGACACAGCCGTATACCTGGGGTGGCAGCAATGCCTACCGCACGCTGGTAAATCAATCAAACAATCAGCCTTTGTAATTATTTATAAATTATTGAATGTCTGAACAATTTATATGAGATGTTCTAGACACTTTCAAACAAAGAATCTAATAGAAATACAATACAAGGTAAAACTGATACTCGCGCGTATACTATTGAACTCTCTGTATATCATCAGACATACTTACCTACATTAGTAAACGAAAATCTGTTTATATTTAATCTGCTGAAACTTCCTCAAGTCCTTCAAAATCGAATCACTCACTACAAGCAGCAAACAGTATGGTAAATTATTCCTAGAATCCCGGTTATTTGTGTTTACTTGGCTTGTTAAGGAGATCGACCGTTTTATTGATTACGTTTTTATGTCTTGGGGACTGATTTAAATATGATCTGTTTTAGAATCTATTTGCTAAGTGTGGTTGCGTCAAACAATAGACAATTTTAGTTGTGGTTGATGTTTCAGTAGGTATAAAAGTCAAAAACTCTGGTTAAATAAGATCCAACTAGAAATATACGGATCTACATTAATTTATGCCACATTCTCATACTGTATATTTTACATACCCCTCTTGCATGCTTTAAAATCCAAATTTAATAGAACGACGTTCCTTGCATGTCATCATTAAAAATGATTGACTAGTAAATTCATCGGTTAACACTTCAACGAGCAATATTCGACGCCCGAGAATGTTTTTTTCCGTAGGCGTCTGTGAACTACATAAATTAATTAAACATTTTCGGTTACCTAAATGAAAATTATTGTGTATTCTTACTTTTTAGTTTATTAACCATCGTCAGGGAGCTGCAATATTTACAAAAACCATTTTGTTTTGTGCTTTTGTAACGTATTTTAAAATTGTTTTAACATCAATTTTACATTTTAAGTCTATTTCGGTTGAGTCTTTTGACTCCAAAAGTACCGGTTGCTTTCATATTTGCTTTGTACTTAGTGGCTTGTTTATGTTACTATCGATATGATTCTTCTTCTTTACATGATCGCCTTCGCAGCACTGTGCATTTAGCCAATCGATGAGGTTAAATTTGTGTATATTAGATTTGAATGGTGGTGTGAAATACTGCGGTTTAAACACTTCATTTTGTGGACTTGGTACACAGATGTAAAAATATTTAAATTCTCTAGCAATATAACCCCTTTATATTTAATTTAATAAACCTAAAATTCTCTATGTTGCTCTATATAATTGTGCTTTTTTCATTTATGGAAATTGCTCGAGAGGAGATATCCGGGCCCCTGAGGGAAACTTGCATGCACGTTGTCACGACATAGTTCCACTAGCAGGCTATGTTCAGCAGATATCTCAAGAAGTTTACTCATTTAAGCTTGGCGGAAGTCCGTTAGCAAACATCACACAAATCAGAAAGCATATTTTGCCCCATTTCGAAAAAAGCACACCCTGGCACACCAGGCGTTGCCCATTTTGATAACTACATATTTTTTATAACTATACCCTCTATAATCCAGCGAATTTTTTTCCTACGATAATAATTTACAGAATTTTTTCTCTTTCCTATACCCTATTCGTTTCTTTTTGCACCTTTTCTATTGTTTATACAAATTATTCTCTTCCTTACGACAGCATACGACAAATTCGTTTTATTATTCGGCATCTTTTATTAGCAACTAGGTTAAATGTTTCAAGCTGCTTTGACCCCGCACCGTTATTTCTCTTCAACTGATAGATTTGGAGAAAGGGTATCCGAAATTCCATTATATTAAATCGTCAATAAAGTTATTTTTATTGATTGGGCCTTGGGGGATTTATGGTTGTTTTATTTGATTTTGATAGAAAATATGAGGTGTAATAATCGCGAAACCTTACATACGTATACATTCACACTTTTGAACAGCGCCCCTCTTTTTTATTTTTGGTATATAACCATTAAAATACAGAAAATATTTCTTGGTCGATTGATAGCAAATACTAACTTTGCTGACCAATTTCAATCAGCAAAGTGTCACTTTTTCTGTCTAGGCTCGAAAGTACTCACTTCTGTCAGTGGGGCCTTCAAAATGTTACACTAGTAAATTTTTCTAGGAATGCTATTCAAAATTTCCATAATAACCATATGTGGGCGGACGAAAACCCCCGTGACATAACTGAAACCCATGCCCAAGAGCAATTTTCGGTTAATGTATGGGTAGGAATTATTGGTAATAATTAGATTATTAGGCCCTTTTTTCTGCTAAGACGACTTAATGGGCAATCTTACATGCATTTTCTCTAAGAAGAACTACCTGTGTTACTTGAAGATGTACCAATTGTGTTAAGGAATCAAATGTGGTACATGCACGATTGAGCTCCTGTTCATTTCAGTGTAATTGTTTGGGACCATTTACATGTGGTTTATCCTGATCGTTGGATAGGTCGCGGAGGACTTTAGCAATGGCCAGTAAGATCCCCGATCTTAATAGTTTGGATTTCTTTTTGTGGGGTCGTCTTAAAACCCCTGGTGTATAGAATTCCCATTAACATTTTAGATTTAAGACAGCGAATAGTTGCCTCGTGTGAAACAATACGGAATACGCCGGGAATATTTGAACGAGTGCGCAATTAGATGCGAAGACGGACGGGAGCATGTCTATTAAGTGAAGGTGGCCATTTCTAACAATTTTTATATAAAAAAATTATTATCAATGTTAATAACAATTTTAATTTTGATTTAATTGTTTTAATCAAGAACTGTGCCTCTATCGAGAAAAATGCAAGAGACCGTTTTCATGTAGAACTGACCAGGCTAATCAGAAAAAATATCCACATGGAAAAATGTCAGTGGCCTACCACTTTTTTAGTAAAAAATGCCACAGAACATGTTTGCAGGGCCGCCGCTGGTGGAGCTATAAAATAACTATTCTAATTAAAATACGTGGTCTTATATCCTATTAACACATACCAAAATTGAACATATCTAAAAGGATTTCTGAGAAATAACGATTAAAAAAAATCAACACCCTGTCGCAAAAAAATTAAGCCGTTTCGGACATATGTTCATATGAACTTTTCTTCATAAAATGACCTAAGGAATTACACCCTGAAATATTAGCACGGAACACCCTGTATATGATACCCGGGAATCGAGAAAGGCATATTAATTTTTTAAAATTTGTACATATTTTATTTTACATCCAAGTTAAACGTGTATCCCGTAAAGTCCTTTCTGTATTACCACGTCTCTGTTTAATTCGTTGGACATACTACCATTGTTAAGGGCCCTTTACAAAATTATTAAAATGCAAATGTCTATAAATGTAGTTGTAGTTAGTGTCCAACGTAGGTCGAGCCGAGGGTTGGAACGATAATACGGATACCCTCACACAACAATCCCATATGCATTGTAACACATAAATTATTTGTTTGGGTCCTTTTCGATCCCTCGAGCATTAATAGATAAACAAACGTGTTTGAGCCCTACTTTTTTACTTCCCCATCAAATGGTTAAACCAACTGATGATTAACGAATTCATGATATTGTTAGAAAAAGTGCATGCATATTTTTTTATCTGTGCTTTATTGACTTTAGGCTTATTATGAAAATAAACGACAACAAATTTCCCGTAACTTAGATAAATGTTTGCTGTGGCCTCTTTATCCTTATTTGTTCTAAGTCTGCTCCTAAAAACGACATTAGTTAAGTCTGATGTATTGATAGAAGTAACAGAAAGTCGTGATCACGTCACAACATTATGGCAACTTTAGTAACAGTCGTTACCAGTGATTTTCTAGAATCAATGATTAAATCATAGTTTGTGAAATATCGCCCATCACTAATCAAAAAGCCATCTATCTCCTAAACGGTAGTTGTCTCAGGTGCTTTAATTTTGATAATATGCAGTTTATAAAAAGAAGTAAATAAAACAAGCAATTTTTTAGTTTTTCCTATACACTATCTGATTAGAATCTAGTCAATATTGGAGATTGCGTGCCCAATATACTGGGTCTTAGTTTATTATTATTTATGTGTATAATTCCAAAAATCAGTTTTACAAGGAAAACCTGAATTAAACAGTCCTGAGGATGTCCTCAGAAAAAGACAAAGCGACGACTTTTTAAAAAATTAAATTTCTTCTAATAATATTGACCACGCCCCAAACATTTTATTAGTAAAATATGTAAATAAAGGCCAAAAAACAATTTCAAGAAATTGAAACTTATTACTGTAGTTCGTATTTGCAAATATAAAGCTTTTCCCCTCGATAAAAATAACTTAGACTATCTAAACGGTAAAATAATTCAGATCCTGGCGTACGTGCTATTTAAAAGTATCTGATAAAATTCGGTGCCAAAAGTAAACGCACATAAAAGGGTCCGCTTTTACGTTTTCACTTTAAGTCCACCCCTGTTGCGTCTTATCTCTCAGGAGGACACATATTTTACAGGGAACAAGGGTTTTATCACTAAGAAACCTCACGAATTACTTTATCGGATATATTTTGGGGACAAAGAGCCGCTTCGCACACTTAGGGGCGCTTATACGACTCATTAGACTCACAAGCGATTTGGTGAGAAAAACAGCAGTTTAAAAAAGAATTATAGTTAGGGTGTGACAATATTTCCTTTCATAGAAAAGCATTCTATATTTATATCCCTATTCTTCTGAAAGCGGTAGATAAATCTCCAAAGCCAAAGGGGAAACTCAAGTGGAAATAGATTTCTAATTTTAAGTTGGATATTAATTCTTACAAATATACAAACTGAATGCAAGAATGTAAGACAACGCTGCGACGGGTTTAATGAATTTTCTTCTTTGACGTTTTGCAAGACTTCAGTTGACACAGAAATATAAAATTATTTATTAAAATCTAAAGGCGCATACATTACAACAAATCTTAAAAAGATTTTAATTATACGCAGTGCTGGGATTGCATGTGTAAGGCATGACTTTAAATTAGGTTCCTGTGGTAGTTTTTCGTTTTTATTGAGGTTCCGTAGGCTCCCGCTTCTGTTGCCCGCGCGTCTGTCGGTCTGTCAAAATCTTAATTTAAATCTATAGAATGTCTAAATAATATCACCTATATTATGGCGCGATGAATTCCCTATATTGTTGTAATGTTGTAATAAATTACACGTAGCACAATATTTCACCACCATTGAACTTCGTAGGTTGACCAAAAATATGCTTTTTTGCAAAATTCATCCATTCACATTTGTTCTTACATTCATACCAAATGTGGCCACTTGTAGCTTTTAAAATCAGTTCGAGACGATTTGGCATAGAATTTACTAACTCCTATACATTTTCTTGAAACCAGATTCTCCACATTCTCCGAATTTAACTTGTCCTTGGTTCTGCAGTCCATCTACCTCAGTCTAGCTTTGTGATAACCCACATATATCTGTCTGATTGAAACTTAAGTTATAGCAGGAGCATTAGATATAAAAAAATCCCTGTTATTAAGTAGTAAAAGCACCGGCAATTCGACGAAGGAAGAAATCACCATGTCAAAAGCATAGGCAACATTTATTGCTCATTCTATAGCAGGCCATTGCAGCATAATAGTTTGCCGAACTTGGAAAAACATCGTATAGGCTTAATCATCTCCAAATGATGCCAACTTGGGTGACGAAATGCGTGTCGAATGTAGCGTTTATGTTGCAGTTTAGAGAAACCACATCAGCGTCACTGTTACACCAAAAATTCCACACACGCTCTACACCTTCCAAGACTGCATATCTCTTTTTTATCTACACCAATTAAAGAGCTTTATTTGTTTGTTTATATGGAAATGTTAATCTCCGAAAGGATGTTATTGAAATCTTCTCTTGCTTTCTTTGATTTTCTGAAAGGGCTACATTTTATCGCAATATGTTGAAGAAAGCCGGGCCTCAGAGTGTATATATAGCATATGAATCGGCATGTATGGATTTTCTAAGAGCATCAAGCCACATGTAATTATGGACAACACTAATTTATATGCTGAGGGCTACAGACTTGCCTTCTGCAACGAATGATAACTACTTTCCACTCCCAGAGTGATTCGTGCAAATCTTAAAAGACAACTTAACACTGCTGTCCTGTTTAAGACGAGATAAAGACATATTTACTTTGAATTGCTACTCTGCTACTCTCCGATGCATTTGTCTTCGTTGGTGCCCTTTTTTCTTATATATGTCGTAATATCTATGACTTTTTTAGAATTACCTCATTAGACGTGATGAAGTTCCTTAAAAATAAGTTGCCGATCCAACACACATAATCCCACGAGGTGTTAAACTTAAAAGTTAATTAGCTCAATAAGAAATGCTGGAATTTAAATAATAAGTATTTATATTGGTTAAAAATTCAATTTCTATCATGTAAATAAACTCATTGCCTAACTAAATATGTATGAAGCAAATCATATCTGCATACCACACATTTCAGGTTAGAGATACGTCCTCTAGCATGTCTAATCTCAACTACATACGAAATATTTAAATTATTCTTCAAAAGATATATTTAACAATTTTGGTATTGATGGTTTAAAAGATTGAAATAGGCGGTAATAATACTTATCAATAATGATGTCACTTTAACGTTCGTCTCCCGTGACAACGAGCGGTAAAATACTGTAACGCTCTCTCGCGTGCATCTATCCTTACACAAGTTTAGTCAGAAAATTGACAGTATATTTTTTATGAAATAATAATGCTTCAAAATTGTTGTTAATTTCAAGACAGTTGATCTAAAAGTAACAATGAATTACCTAATTTATTATAAGAACAACACGAACTTTATAATAGTTAATAAAACTGAAATAAATTGACAGCGTTTGTGTTTTGTTTGTCTGTTAATTTTAATCACATATGCAAGGCATACTCATAAAATCTTGATGTATCGCTGTTTCCAGCCAAAATTCAAATGAATTATTTATTTTATTTTGATATTTTCAAATTATTGTACATAAAATCATGTCCCTAATTCGAGCGCAAAGTGACATTGCCACCTCGAGTGTTGACGCACTCTGCTTCGCGTCGTGCGTCAACTTAATGATAATTAGGCACTTTGCGCTCTTAATACACAAATAGCTATAACTGACATCTTGGCAATATAAAAGTTACTACCCTATGGAGACATCCGTATTCTCATTTTATGATGCTTATTTTATTTTGTAAAAATTTTTGGCAATATTCATGAATTAAAACTTCGCCATTTTGCATGAATAAAATAGCTAAGGCTTCATCTGGTACCGTTCCTCAAAAGTTCTTTCACCGAATGAAAATCACTCTTTGGCGATGATTGAAAATGTGTCAATTCATAATTTGATTTTTCTCAGCAAAAAGCAGATTTGAGCATACTTCCAAAATGAACATTTTTTTTCCTGTCAGACGCTAATGTACTTTGAAAAATTCTGAAAAAGTCGAATTTCGTTGCACTTTCCAAAGCTTACAGGTAACATGAAAAAAACTTCTAATTTTGGCGTACTTTCCAATATTTTATCTCCTCGGACGACATAACGTTTTTGGAGACTGGTTTCAGTCAGATTGAAATTTGAAATATTTTCTATTTTATTAATGTAATAGTTCATCAATTTTGCTAAATTCTATGACATTCTTTCGGCTAATGAATAATGATCACGATCACTATAATAGTTATTCCAATAGACGTAACGTAATTTTAAGGAAAGTTAAACTATGAAGTTGAATTTTTAATCGTCTAATTATGGAATGCGAACAATGCGAACCAACTTTTTAGCCAATACATTTATTAATAATAAACCCATTATCCTTGCTGTCTGGCTCGTGTCGAGAACATACTTCATTTCAACTTTAATAAATTATTTGATATGATGTACATAGCGCTTCAGAAAATTTGATAAAGCGAAGCCTGCCTAAAATGTTATGTGCCTTAATAAAAAATATTGCTAATAAAGAGCGCTCCCAATGAGAGGATAAGAGAAAAGAAAAATGCCCATACCTATTAATCAGTTTTACCCCGCTGTATTTTAAAATGCGATATATATAAGAGAGAGTATGATGAAATATGTCGGATCCTTTTTACTCTTCATGCTTTATATTATAACATAATATACGTACTATCTAGTTCATACGATCATTGTACAATGGTTTATGTTACAAATGATCTATTTAATAACATATTTCACGAAGATCGCAGCGATCGCGCTTTTAACGATATAATGCAGTCTAACTGAACTATTAATATAAAGGTATAGAAATTCACTCTTTCATAAATAGGACAATCCAGCTAATGCAGAATATTTACTGCTGTGCAGGTTTCTTGTGCACCGCGCATTTTAATTTATGTAAAAATGGTGAGATTTAGGCAACAGAATTCACATGATTTGCAGTTTTAGCATTTCGCTCACGCTATCACGTGAAAATTGTTCGAGCAAAAACTTTTATTTCCTCTTTGAAATTAATTATAACATCGCACAGTCGTCGTCCTTGAGTTATTTCATGAAACCAGGTAAATGTTTATAAGTTTTGAAACGATAAATGAATGGAACAAGAATTTATTTCGTGGTAATAAAGATTTTCCATAAATTTTCGCTGCTATTTAGGTACTTAGGTATATGTATGTTTTTTTTAATATTCGCTATAAGTAATAGCAATATATATATATGTACGTTTTCATTGAAATTTTTCGTATGGAAATTATGTTGAAATAAAAATATGCGGACAATGAACGTGAGGTGTCGGTTTGAACGAGTTCCTGCATTTTGGAAAACAGTAATGACACGAATTAGGACGCAGGTACTTGTGGCGTAATTTATTTTCTAGTAATATTTAATATGATTATAAGTATGTACATATTTTTCCACAAATCCGGAATTGGCACTTCGTTCACTTGCACTGCTCCTAGAAAACTGAAAATTGGTACACTCACTGCTAAAAGGAAGCAAATTATTAAAATTTGAGACTACTTGTCACCATCCTATGAGGGTGATAACTCCAGGAACACACAATCTAATAACATTCAAGATCATGGAACTGAAGGTGTCATTCCTTTAATTTTTGCATTTTTCATTCATCCAACTAGAATAAATCTGTGAACTTGTTAGCAAATCCAGGGACATAGAAAATGCCATCGAGAAACAAGATGCCACCAGGACAGAAGAACGAAAGACATATGTCCACTGCCTATCTGCCATATACATATACAACTATACAGGGATGTACAGGTAAGATGGGTGGGGTTTCATAGAAAGAGATGATTAAAGTAATCTACAATGCCAGAACACAGAACCTCGCCAGAACAACTAGAAACATCAGAACTTATGTTCGTGTAGGAAAGTTTACATTGAAAAGACTAAACGACATATAAAAACCAAACTCAAAGAACACATTAGATAAGAAAAAAAAAATCGACCAAATCTGGCCCTCCCTAATAGCACACGATGTCCGCCGGACGCCCGTTTTATGCCCATTTAATGTACTGACGTCCATAGATATAAATTGGATGTCTACCGGACGTCTATCATCGGATTTACTTTGAAATTGTATGGAATGGACGTCCTCTGAATGTCCATTTTATATACGGAAAGTATGTACATTTTATGTCCATATAGGGACACGAAATGGACGTCCACGTTTCCGAGATATATATACATACCAGCGAATACCACACTGAACGTACAACATATGTGCCGCAACGGACGTCCTCTGGATGACCAATTTATGTTCGACAAGTACACACATTTTAGGTCCCTAATAGATACAGCAGCAGGACGTCTATGTCATATACACTCAAAGAAAATGATAGGTAAATTCAACCAAAAAGAGCATATGAAATCGCGCCTATCTAGTTTCATAGTTAAATCAATCAGAAAAGAATAGTCATACAACTTTATTTGTTTTCGTAAACAAATGGTAGTTTAATAATCATATCTTCTTGTAACAAATTAAATAGTACAATGACATTTTTTTATGTTCACTAACCGTTTTCAATTTGGTCTACAATTAAATAGTACAACGACTTTGTTTTTTGTTCACCAACTAATTTTTAGATTGATATACACTTTATTGTATGATGAAGTTTTTTTGGTTAGCCAAAATCTCAGTATTGAGACATCAGACCACCCAAACCAAAGATTAGAGATCGTTTATAAGATCCATCCAAATATATCGATGATCCCTGAGAGAATTTGAACATTGCAATCATGTTATTAATTTTCTATAAATTCATAAGAGTATAAGATAATATGCATGATTGATTATTGTCAGTGATTTGTATGTGACGTCATCTGGGAATAATTTCTGTAATAGACTACGTGGTAAGCAAGCAAATTTTATGGTAATTCTTTTAGAACTTCTAGAAGACGACAATAATATTGGTTTGTCTACCAAGTACAATAATACAGCGAACTTAATACTGGGTTAGAATTACAATTCGATAATAGTTAAAAATAAAATATACTATTATCTAGTTTAATTTGACAGAATTCAACAAGATAATAGTCTGACGAATAAAATAATAGTCTTATTCATCTATTTTTTAAGTTAATGTTTGTTTTGTTGTACGACAACTTTTTATTAATTAAAATAACAATCACCTCTTGTTTAAAAATACCATCAATATAGTTTGGTTTAACAAAATTAACGATATTGTTTGTTAACCATTTTTTTTTTGTTGAATTTACCCATACTATTTCTTTGAGTGTAAAAACAAAAAAAAGTTAACAAAACTGCTTTTTCAATTTTACAATGTTTTTGTTTATATTTGACCGTTATTTCTGTAAAACTTGTACTATATTTTTATAGTAATTTGTAATTTGCATTAATAATTTAATTTTAACCTTGTTTATAAATTATTAATGATGTTATTTGATACTAAACATTTATTAAACATTCAAATTCTTTTTACATTTTCAAATAACTAGCTATATTAGTCTAAGACCTACTTCCAACTATACAGTCTTTAAGTAAATACTAGTATACAAGGTTAGTGGCCAAGTGAGTTAAAGCGTTGACTACGTTAAACTGTATAGAGAAAATGTATTTTTTACCCATAATAAAATAGAATTGTGTATAGTATCTCCCCACGTTCCACCAGTCGCTTACAGGCGCATCACGCCATCGCGCGCTTGTTATGTCTGTAAGTTTTATGTATATGCATTAATATACCCGCTCAAATGAAATACTTTAATCATAATTCAAGTGACACGTAACATATAAAATAAATAAATGCTAATGCGTTGACTTACAAGTCATGAGACTGGCGTTTCGATCCCTACTCATTCCGTTTTTTTTTTTTGTTTTTTTTTTTATTAAAATAATTGGGGTATACAAATATCGTTCAAGGTTGTGACATTTGGACGTCCCTAGGCTGCCCGTCGGATGTACTCCGAACCAAAAATGAACGTCCATCGGATGACCTGTATGTCCGACGAGGACGTCCTTCAGATATCCATAGGACAATGTTGTGCTATTAGGGATTTGATAAAATTCAACGAAACCAAGAAACACCAGGGACTAATGGCATTAGATAAGTAGACATGGGGAAGCCGTCGAAATATAAGCACTCGAATAACTAACCGTGATACGTGACCTACAGCTACCAATGACATAAATCCTCATAGTCAAAGAACCGAAACATACAGACGCCTCTCGACGACATATAAATATAGAAGCTCATACCAGCAGAACTCACTTCGCTTCAGAAGAAAACCATAAGATGTTTAAAACACCAAGTATTCGCCAAATTCAACGTGGAAGAAGATGTGGAAATCAGCAAATAAATGATTCTCAATAGCAACAACACTACATTTCGAAGATCTGGGAATAACATAACCCACCACATATATTAGATTGCCTCCAAATCCCAAACCCACGCTGTTCAGAATGGGATTACACATTTGAAAAAATGCAGACAACGTCTATTATCCACCGACATTACCCATGTCGGAGCTGGTTATCAAACCTAGCACACGACAGATAGTGTAAACAAATGTGCTCGCCGCACAACACGCTTTAGCCTGCTGTGCTACCGTGCAGGTATTGGAAAGTTTTCTTTAGTTGTTTATGAACTGCCAAAATTTTTACGGAGCGTGAAGAATATAATTTTCTAATTGCTTACATTAATTCTTGTATGCAGTTTCAAACTGTTTCATTGATTTGTTTCCTCGGTCTTTCAGATACTTTTAAATTAAATTATAGTTGAAGCAGTCGCATTTGTGAGCGACGTTAAAATGCAAGGGGAGTAGAACACAGAGCCGGATTTAACTATATTGTTCGCTCATTTACTTTTTATAATATTACACTTACAATATCTCCAAAGCACAGCTATGAATTGGTAACAAAACTTACTAAAATTATTTTCAAAAACACATTACCAAATAAAGAAATATAAAGTAATTATCGAATTATATCTTCACTCCGACAGTACAAGCTCCACTGCGGTGTCTCTAACTGCGGCCCTACATTAAACAACACACTCAAAGGTATACAAGCCACGTCAGATAGCCGACATGGAATGGTCGGTATCTTCTCTCTCACTTAATGTAAAAGTGGAGTAAAGACGGGAGATCTAGTTGCCGCCTATTAGTTCCTCTCGCCTCTCATAACGGCTCACTATTAAGATTGCTTCAACTATACTTGAAACGAGAATCATGGTCGATAATTTTTATTGTCTTTTAGTTTTAAGTACATGTAGCTTGGTTACGTCAGAAAATTGAGGCAGAAAAGTCAATTTATTTCCGCAACACGTAGAGGGCAATACATTCAAAGCAAATGGTGTGAATAATATTTTCTTTTTGTTTATATTTCTCGACCGATGAGTAATGTTTAACAGTGCGTTAAAGCCGGGTGATGGACATAAGCACTATCCACTACTTTTTCGATTTCACTATCAATATTCCTAAACGTCAAATCTAACAGCCTACCGCTAAAATTAATAAAATTGCATTAATTTCAGAAAATTCATGGTATTTATTATAGAGGTATTATGTCCGATAGAGATATTAGTTGTTAAATAATTAGAGTTCTCTGAAATATTGAAATGACCTAGTTCACTTACTGATTAAAAATATATTCTATAGAGCTAAATATATCGAATATGGAATGGTAACTATTAACAGTTATATCAATGGCGAATACATTAACGTATCATTTTTTTAATTTCATTCTCGCTCCAGCAATCTCGACGAAAATTTAATCTGCAAATTCAGATTTTAAATCAAATTGACTAACAGGGAACAGCAATAAGTGCTACCACATCGAAAGTTGCCAGTTCTAAGAAATTCCTATCCCATCCGGTATTTTATGAATATCTACGAAATTGTCTATTTAGTGTACCTAATTAAACGCAAATACATTTTGTTCTTGTTTCCCAAAATCACGTGTCTTTTCACAATTACAGTAAGTGAATGTTTTGGTTCTAGTGTGATCTGTCGTTCTTAGAAAATTAAGTTAAAGGTTTTTATATGTCATTTTATACTTCACCAAACTAAAGTAAATTTGGGTGCAGCGAGTGGCAGCTGATTTTTCTTATTGCGTTTTTCGATATGTATGCTATTTTAAACATATGCAGAAAATTAGTTCGGTACATCAGGAAAAACCGCTGCCCAAGGAATCACTACTTCCACATCCAGATTCTTTTCCAAGTCACTCACAACGAAAAAATTTTTGTATGTGGAAATAATTGTTTATGGAACTTTAATAATATAATATTTGAAATCCTCTACACCCCAAAAACCCATAAAACGATACCCCACATCAGTAGCGGGGTGGGGGTGGTGATAAGGGGTGGTAGTGGGGGTGGATGAAGTAAAAAAACATTTTGAGGTTTCTGGTTCTTGTACACACACTAAATCACAATTTTTTTTCATCCCCCTTAATAATGGGGTGGGGGTGGTAAGGGAGGTGGCTAATGCCAAAATTTTTTTTGAGACCTTAGCTTCTCTTGTATATACTAAATACCAATTTTATGGACTCTTACCTGCTTGATTTACCTATTTTCCCCAAATTTACCCCCCAACCCTTCGACGGAACAAGATGAAAATATAATCTAGTTCTAGATCTCGTTAAAGTACATATGTGTACCAAATTTCAAGTCAATATCTCAAACGGTTCCAGAGTAAACGTGCGCACAAAAAAGTTACACAGACAGAATTTTTTTTTTCGCTCAAACTTAAAATCTCGACGTTTCGTGACATTCTAAGCCTATTTGAACAATAAAAATTTTTAAAATTTTTTTTGTCGTTACTATACTTCCACTCTCGCTTCCACTGGATGTGCAAGTAAAAAGGGTGGAAGTCGGCAGATTAATTGCTTGTATCAGATTGCGACAAAATCGTAATTGCTTTTTGTTAAAATAAATATGTAGTACCTAGAGTAAATTTTCAATGTAATAAGAACCTTTCGCATACAATGTCCGCCAAAGTTATTATTTATTAAATTATTTTTCATAACGGAAAAAATATTATTCTCATGCGTATGTACCTCGAAATGATTCGCGTAACGCCGACTCCCGTTTGGCTGTTGCGATACTTCAAAACTGTCATCTGAACGTGTTTATATGGGAGGAAAATGATAATGTCCATTTAGAAAAGCTTTTTATTTGTGTATAAAGCAACTACGAGTTAAATAATCTATTCTCAGTGTCTGCCAAAATGAAAATCGTGAATACTTCAGAAAGAATATCGGCAACAAACAGTATAGTACAGTACTTAGAGGTAAAAAATATATAAAATTTCAGAATAATCTCATATGTAATTTATCTTTGTCTTATTATTGTAGTAGAAGGTATCGTCTTCAGTTTCTATATGATTCGGACACTTGTTCTTACCCTCAAAGGGTGAAAACCACCTCTAAATTTTAATTAAAAAAGAATTACTGATGTATTTTTTAAATGTAGGATATTCACATTTTTAGGATCGCTGATTACGAATCTGAAGACAAAATTATAGAGTTCAAAATGGCGGTTCCAATGTGGCGTATAGACATTTTTTCTAAGTGTTTTAAAGGGACAAAAGAATGATTTAGATAATGCTACTTATATATTAACGAAAAATAGTATTTATGGAAAAACAACTTAATTAGTGGACAATTACAGTAACAAAATGGGACATTTTGTTTAAGAAAACGTGGAAACGCACGTTGCTGCTTGTCTGATGTGTGGAGTGGAGAATGAAACTATCACTTTCTGCCATTATGCACCAATTGGAGCACCAGAGGTATTTCGGAAGGCAGTTTTTACAGCCAGATTAACAACGGGATATACCCTGCAAAGGACTGCTTTCTTCGTGGAGAGCACTGGTTTTTCTAGCGGATCTTTATGTCGCGAATGTACAATAGGCCGATAGGCCTGAGTACTGCGGATCTTCGGATCTGTTTATGTATGAAATATATGGATTTTAATATTTATTTTAGTAATACGTGTCGTATCTTTCTTTCACAATCACTACTATTGTTTACAAATTATTAAGTTCTATGTGCACTTCTTCTTCATTAATTATTGGCATGTCCTGTACCATTGTAACATGGTCTTCTGGATATAAAGAAATTATCACGTTCATCATCTTGTTAGCATTATCATCGTTATCATCATTATCATCATTATTTTTATTAACTATAGAATAATGATAAATCTTAATTACCGACACTAGACGAGAAAAAATATATGGAAACGAAAGTTATCTAACCCTTCCCAACGTATTTCTGAGATAAGTAAACCACTACTTCTTCTAGCGCTATGCTCACAGAAACTTTTCTTACTATTTTTGCATGTAGAATCAGCCCCATGCGGTTATTTCTATACCACCCTGTATATCCTTTGATATTAAATCTTTTCAGTGATTATCATAATTTTTCTCGGGTAAATATTGTGGTAAAGGCCTGTAATTAATTATAAATAAATAGGTATTGTTGGCAGTCGTAGTACGTTTTCATGTTTTGCCGTCCTTGTTTAATTGGGTTCCATATGTTGTTCAAACTGCGGTTAGATTTTCCTTTCTCTCATTAAATTATCAGCGGAGTAGTTTCTCGTTTTACAATCTAATAAACCGTTGGTTGTCAATTCTAATTGCAATTTATACTGCAAATTTATCTTTTGCTGTGCAGTAGGTTGTGTAATTTAATATCGAAAAACTCATTGTTTTTCCTTTCCGTCTTAGTCATTTCGCTGAATCATATAGAACATGTGGGAGAAATGTTTTAAAGATGGTTCTGAGAATGAAACCACATCTTAATGTATTATGAATATATTAAATATAATGAGTTTTCAAGCGACTGATGTGAAACGAATTCTAGAAAAATGACTGGCATTTCCCTAATCTGAGGATCAAACATGCAATACAATTTTGAAATTTTATGATTTTTACTACGGGCATTAAAGATTAGAAAAACGTAGGTACTAGGAAATAAATTTATAAATGACGTACAGTTATGCCGTTTTACTGCTATAATTCAAGAACGGAGGTCGCCATAAAAGAAAAAGCTGTTTTGTAAAGAATTCATGCTTGTCTCTTATTTTCTTTTCCCATTTTACTTATTAATAATAAAACATAATGGTTGCTCCTCACTGTGTGCCGTTTTATATTAGATTTAAGAGTAATTAAACCGCGGAATAATATATTATACTATGGTAATTCATTAATCTTTGAGACGTTAATTTTCTCATTAACGATGTATGCACCTCGAGGGTAGAATTAATGACTCCGTTATTCAGATTCTTTCAAAGCTTTATGTACAAATTATTTATAAGATCGCAGCGGACAAAATAAATGCAGTTTTTAGGTACAGTGTCGAGTAGAATGGGGCCGGATTTCTTTTGCTGTTGAGTTGTAGTTTGAAATAAAAATTAGCCTCAAGTATTTTAAAAATTAAATCTTCGAAAAAGGGTAGGTTGTAAGGGGTGAAAAAATTATATCAGCAACAAATTACGAAACTGTATTTTTGTTAACTCTGCCATACTAATTATGGGAAAAATATTTTTTTAAATCTAACTTATAAAGGTCGTTTTATAAGGCTAAAATAATCTAAAAGTAAAAGTTATTTTTATACTATTTTTTAAGGAAAAATTCATGAAATAATCTGCATTTATAAAATAAATATTTTATAAGTGAAAAAATCTCGGAAAAAATAGTAAACAACTTAATTGTTTATCCACGTGGTAAATATTAACCTATATATTGAATTGGCGCAAATATGGGCAAACGTTTATTCAAATTTTTTAAAGGCAATTAGATTTATTGCCAAAATAAGTTCAAATATTAGCCCAGAAATTGAAATATATCTTGTCTTGGTTTAACCTAATAATATCTAATAATACCTAATAGCACAACGGTATTAAATTTCATAGTAATATCTAGAAATTTCTTAGTAAAACCCAGTAATACCATTTAATAATCATTCAGCTAAATTATAAGAATAATACCTAATAATACCTGCATAACACTGAATAATAGCAATACCGAGCAACCTATTAATAATTCCTCATAATAACTAATAATACCTCTGAAATACCTAATAATACCCAGTAATACCTAAGAATACCAAATAATACCTAGTAATACTCAGAAGCTGTGCGCCAAAATACCCCAGCGGTTTACTCCTCGTATAAATCTATAGAAAAAATAATGTACTAACATATAGGTAGTGTTTCCATGGCAAAAATAATTCACAAATGGACCAGAGTATAGATTATAATAACTTGAAGCACATTCTGCAACGAGTAGTCAGTTAAAGGCGTACATACAAGTTTCGAATGGTGTGGCTTACCTCGTCTGTTCCTTAACGGAATATAATGTAGAATATTTTAAATTATAGTCTCTAAAAGAAATATAATATTTATTGCATTTTTTTTTCCACATATATTTGGCTCCACTGTGTGCTGTGTTACAAAATTTGTGGTTCTTTTACGTTGATTGTGCTTAAAACTGAAAAAAAGTCCTTCCTCTAATAATTTCCGAAATATGACCTTTGAGAAAACCCCATTTTGTTGAAGAAAAATTTAAAATTCCGTTTTTTCGAAATAATTTATTTCCTGATAATTTCACGCGAAAGTTTCATTGGGAGAAATTATAGGGGACATTTTACGCAAATGGATCAAAATAGCTATTTGTGTGTTAAGAACGCAAAGTGACACATTGCCGCTCGATATTATAAATTCCGCTTCGCGTCGCGCGTCTCGCGTCAAACACTTGAGAGCAGCAATGACACTTTGCGCTCGAGTGACATACATAATTTTATCTACGATCATTTGAAAATATCAAAATAAAATGAATAATTAAGTTGAATTTTCTGTTCCTTCGCGCGGGCGTCCCCCAGGGGTCGTGCCTGTCACCCAGGTTATGCAACCTATACGTCTCCGATTTTCCGGAGTTCTCGAACACGAACCTTGCCAAGTACGCCGACGACACGGCCATGTACGCGCATTCGCATAATGCACAAGCAGCGAACATGCTGCTCAAAGCGCACATGGCCCGTGCCACGGCGTATTACGACAAGTGGAAGATTCGGATCAACGCCGAAAAGTCGGAGTCCATACTCTTCACGCGCCGGTTCACTGAGAATCGCATCTTAACACCAATTTCGATAGGGGGTCGCCAAATTCCAATTAAAAGGTGCGTGAAGTATGTGGGGGTGAACTTAGACAGAAGACTGACGTTTAACATTCACGTTAACGAGACTGTACGAAAGGTCTACTCCATGTCCAGGAGTCTGCATCCGCTCCTGGCGCGGGTTAGCGGACTAAACAGGACAAATAAAAAATTGTTGTATACGATGGTAATCAGGCCGGCCATCACATACGCGGCGCCGGTGTGGTGCAGCATCCCGGCCACGACAATGCGGAAACTTATAGTTTTAGAACATAGATTTATGCGCCTCATTTCAGACTCCGGTAGGTACACCTCCCTCAGAGACCTCTACGCACGTTGCCACGACATAACCTCACTAGCGGACTTCGTCCGGGAAACATCCCAAAAATTCTACCAATTCAAATTGGGCGACAGTCCGCTAACTCGAGACATAACACGAATCAGACAGCATAATGCCATACTTTTCGATATAAGACACCCATTACCATACCAGGCGTTGCCTATCTTTCGGCAACCTCCCTAGCCAAATCTTTCCTATACCAAAATTTCCATTTCACCACCTTTTACCTTTCACCACCTTTTACTCCCAAACCCCTCCTCTATTTTCTCTATTAGTCTTATTTTTGTTCTTTTGTTTCTTTTTGTTCTTTTTAAAATCCCCTCTCGACCAATAACTTTTTACAAATCAAAACCTTTTAAATCATAACTTCCCCTTCACCCTACCTTTCCGAAGGCAGGTAGACCATCGGATGAAGGTTGTCATTTGTTCGAACGGGTTTTTTCATTGAGTTTTTCCCGTACTAGTAACCCGACCTCTTAAAACAGTGCGCGTGTGCGCGCTTAAACAAAATTCGCCATTTTCTATTTATTTCTAAGTAGTTCTAAGTATTTTAAAATCGTTCATGATTATTTTTCAATAAATTGTTAGGTTTAAGTTTTATTTCTTATTAAAACAGGAGCCCTAACCTCCACCCATTTTACTTACCGTTCTAGACGAGGTTGGACCTGCCCCACCCGGCCATCCATCTACCACGACGTTGCGCGCCGTGGTGGTGTGGCCGGCTCTGAACCGGGTTCCAACTCAGGCGCATTTTTTGTAACTGAAATGTTAATAAATCTTTTTGAATTGAATTGAATTGTTCCTTGACGGAATATAACGTAGATTTTAAATTATAGTCTCTAAAGGAAATATAACATTTATTGCATTTTTTTCTTTTTCCACATTTATTTGACCCCACTGTGTGCCGTGTTACAAAATTTGTGGTTCTTTTACGTTGATTGTACTTAAAACTGAAAAAAAAAGTCCTTCCTCTAATAATTTCCAAAATATGACCTTTGAGAAAACCCAATTTTGTTGAATAAAAATTTGAAATTCCATTTTTTCGAAATAATTTATTTCCTGATAATTTCACGCGAAAGTTTTATTGGGAGAAATTATAGGAGACATTTTGCGCAAATTGATCAAAATAGCTATTTGTGTGTTAAGAGCGCAAAGTGCCACATTGCCGCTCGATATTATAAATTCCGCTTCGCGTCGCGCGTCTCGCGTCAAACACTTGAGAGCAGCAATGACACTTTGCGCTCGAGTGCCATACATAATTACTTCCACGTCCAGAGGAAGTATAGTAACGACAAAAAAATTTTTAAAAATTTTTATTGTCCAAATACGCTTAAAATGTCATGAAACGTCGAGATTTTAAGTTTCAGCGAAAAAAAAATTTCTGTCTGTCTGTCGGTCTGTCTGTCGATCTGTCTAACTTTTTTTTGTGCGCACGTTTACTCTGGAACCGTTTAAGATATTGACTTTAAATTTGGTACACATATGTACTTTAATGAGATCTAGAACTAGATTATATTTTCATCTAGTTCCGTCGAAGGGTTGGGGGTAAATTGGGGTAAATTTGGGGTAAATAGGTCAATCAAGCAGGTAAGAGTCTATAAAATTGGTATTTAGTATATACAAGAGAAGCTAAGGTCTCAAAAAAATTTTTGGCATTAGCCACCCCCATTACCACCCCCACTCCCTTATTAAAGGGGATGAAAAAAATTGTGATTTAGTGTTTGTACAGGAACCAGACACCTCAAAATATTTTTTTACTTCATCCACCCCCCACTATCACCCCCCTATCACCACCCCCCACTCCACTGCCGATCTGGGGTATCGTTTTATGGGTTTTTGGGGTAGAGGATTTCAAATATTATAATATTAAAGTTCCATAAACAATTATTTTCACATACAAAGTTTTTTCGTTGTGAGTGACTTGGATAGAGAATCTGGATGTGGAAGTAGTGATTCCTTGGGCAGCGGTTTTTTATCTACGATCATTTGAAAATATCAAAATAAAATGAATAATTAAGTTGAATTTTAACTGGAAACGGCGATCCATCAACATATTATGAGGACGCCTTGCATATGCGATCAAAATAAACAACCGAAAAAAACACAATCGCTGTTAGTTTATTTAAGTTTTATTAATTATTATGAAGCTCATATTCGTCATATAAATAAATTAGGTAATTAATTGTTACTCTTACATCAACACTCATTGTATTAACAACAGTTTAGGGTTATTATTTTTTATAAAAATGCATTTTCAATGTTCCGCCCAAGCTTGTTTAAATGCAGATGCACTGACGCGAGCGTAAAAGTACTTTGCCGCTCGTTGCCATGGGAGACGAGCGGCAAAGTGATATTATTCACAACTGGTCGGAAAACCTCAACTTTACGCTTTCAAAATGTGAGTAAAAAAGCTTACTTTAAATGTCGATCAAGCATTTTTATGCATAAAAATTGGGTTTAGGTCATGTTTTGGAACTTATTAGAGATTACTTGGTGGATGTACTTAAAATGACCCATTTTCAAAAACTGCGATTCTGTCAAACACGCTCGAAAATGGTCGATAATATTTACATTGAGGAGTGACAGCTCGCGGCTTATTTGAGTTAGAAAATGATTTTTTTCTCTTCAATATACATTACATTGACTGTACTGTAACTCATCTACGAACTACTTATGCGTATAGCCTTCTAGGACATTCGGTATTTTAAGAAATCTCAGAAAAGTAAGATTTTTGGGTCACAGATAAAAATATTGAGGTTTACTAGTGAAATATTTTTGTCGAACTTATCTATACGTTTCCTTAATATATAAAAGGAATGAAAAAAAAACAGACTGTAACCAACAGCCATTCTGCGGACTAATGCCCCACCGAGCGCTGAATTACGAATTACAAGCTTGGCCGCGTTAAGTGCAATAACTATGTATTGCCACAAAACGCTAAAGTTTCGATTGTAACAGACACCAGCCGAAAGACTTATACCTACTTAAAGGAGCTCTCGTGCCAGCCACTCCACACCACTTGCCGACTGCAGTTTCGAGCTATTGGTTCCCGTCAGTGTAAGGTGGGTCTGAGATGGCTGGAACGAGGCAGTTGTTCACTCTTGGTACATGACGGGATTTATAAAACTACGACATGAAACAAAAATGGTAGGCTCCATCTAGGCTGCATTTTGAATAGTATTACGGTTATAATTCTTATTTTTTTTTAGTTTTATGCAAAATTTTAACAACTTTCTATTTCTTAAGACTACTTTTAACGTAGAATGTAATGGAACGAATCCAGAGAAGTGCATCAATCTGAGGTCACCTAAAGCTTGTATGTATCTTAAGAAATGAATTATATTAATTTTGGAACCTATATTCATATTTTATGTGAAGTTTAGGATGTATTTGACTAAATAAGTAGCTCCAATATACGAATACATTTTAGAAGATCTAACGTGATAACAAACAGCGGCACGTGACATTTTGAGATTTAAATGCAAGATGCACTATGACTGATGTCAATTGTTTGTGGAGAAAAACATGCTATATCCTATAGATATTAAAAAAAAATCACAACGATATGCAGTGTTCCTCTTGACAAGCATGAAAGCGTTGCAATATTTTTGTCATATAGCTTCATGGCGTTACATTATTTTTTGTGGCAAATTTCTTTCGTGCACAAAAAAGTAGAGTTTGTTTAGTTGGTTTTGTTTTTTATGTTTAAGTCATAATCGTCACATAATATCATCATAGGTGCCTTAATCCACGTCGTGTATAATGGTCAGTGTTTTGGTGTTTTTGGAAACTACTATAGAAATTTATTTATCCACGTTTCTTGTTACCAGTTGTTCAAATATAATTTACAAAGCAAGTATATTGCATACGTCGCGTCGGTTGAATATAAATATTGGGTATATACAATGCTCTCAAGAGAGAACATCATGCGTCTCAAGTAGGTCAGTGCTCAGTGTAGAGGAAACAATTATTTTACGGGCCCTTTTTGCCTTGAAAACTTACTGATTTTTTCTCCGTTCCTAGTAGAAGTCAAATCATCTACCTAGCATTCCTAGATTCATGCCTTCCGGTATCTGCACTAAGTTATGCCTCGACCTACTCGATTATCGTCAGTCCCAGTGCTATTGAAACAATCGTTCAGTTGTTAGCATTTAAGGAAGTTCAGGTTTATTTTTTCACACAAAATACCGTTTGATTTATCAAAAAAAAAACATCATGATGATTTTCCACACACTGGAAATGATGACCAAGCGTCTTTAAACAAAAGGCATATGCTCTGTCTTTCCTGAATTAGTGATAATCAAGCATCGACCTGATTTTGTGAACCAACCTATATAAAGGTAGACGGAATACAATGCGGATAAATTACAGACAAGTATAATTAGAGAAAAGTTCGTTTGAGATCAGTTTGAATACAATTCAAAACCCCATCGAGAATTAGCACGATTTAAGAAGTTTCGTCCTTCTGTTATTTTGATTGTGAAAATATCTAGGTTGCTATATGATGTAAAGATTCAGTTTGAGTACATACAAGTAATAGAACAATAGGGAATTTGTTCGAGTCGCAAACAAATAGAATAGAGATGAAAGCGAACAAGCTGGTGGAATTATTGGAACATGAAATATAATGCAGCTATGGCTTTTAGGACATCAATTTTGCATTTCGAAATATTGTAAACAAGGGAATTGATGTACGGCGTGCATATAGGTCATTTATTTAATAGTTTATTATGTGGAAATCCCCACTCCGGATGAACATGACGTTTGAACTAAAGGTATGAGGTTGCAGCTTTGAGTTCGATATTAGATTTATCATTTTCGTAGCAGAAGCTAACTATTGCATGTAAGTTTTGATTTAACAAGTGAGTCGGAGCTCATGGATACATTTTCAACAATGCTAATAAAATTACAAAAAATAATAAATAAAACTTAAATTCAGTAAACTATAAATTTTTAACATTTTTAAAGATGAGGTTAGAAAAGGACAACAGAACACATTATTCATTAGTGTCCCTCATTTAGTTATGCAAACTTTTTTATCCATTGGAAGACCATCATTGAAATTCTTGCTGTCGCCCTATTTTGTTTGTGGAGAACTTTCAGTTTAGCACGGTGTTCCACCGTAGTAATAATTAATAGGTATATATGGTCCAGGCTGCTGGCTATAATCTATATTGTCATTGGTATATCAAAAAACGTTCATAAAGGCATTAAACGACAATATTCAAGACACGAGATCCTGAGATACATGAAATGCTGTAACCTAAAACATGTAATATAAACGTCGTACAAATGAGAAGTAGAGAGGGTGAGAGAGAGGGAGAGAGAGGGAGATATAGCGATGCTCTGGGAAAAAAAATAAATATAGTATGGGAGAGATAGTGAGAAAAGGAGAGTGAGGTGAAAGGGAGATAGAGAAACCGTGAGAGAGACATGATTTATATGAGAGAAAGATAGTGAGATAGAAAGAGAAATAGAAGAAGAGATCCGGATATATAGTGAGATTGATAGTAAGGCACATAGTGAGATAGAGAGAGAAAAAAGACGGAGGCAGTGTGCTGGCGAGAGATGGAAGAGATAGATCGTGGAGGAAGGTGAAGGAGAAAGGGAGCACGAGAAAGAGAAAGGTAAAAACGAAATTTTACAAAATGTTAATTTTAAAAAATCTAAAATCAGAACAGATTGAAAGATCACAGTTATCATAATATTAGGTTATGAGAGAAATATTTTATTTTAATAACATAACCCTCTAATTAATATGTCAAATGAGCTTGGGTGGTGACCGGAGCTACGAAAGGACCAGTATGAAATTTATATACAAAATCAGTATAAAAACGGCTGCCCAAGGAATCACTACTTCCACATCCAAATTTTCTATCCAAGTCTCTCACAACGAAAAAAAATTGTAAGTGGAAATAATTGTTTATGGAACATTAATAATATAATATTTGAAATCGTCTACCCCAAAAACCCATAAAACGATATGCCACATCGGTAGTGGAGGTGGATAAGGTAAAAAAAAAATGGAGGCCTTTGGTTCTTATACACACACTAAATGACAATTTCATTTTTTTCACCCCCTTTAATAATTGGTTGGGGATGGTAATGCCAAAAATTTTTTTGACACCTTAGCTTCTCTTATTTATACTAAATACCAATTTTATGGACTCTTACTTGCTTGATTTACCTATTTAGCCCCGTTTATCCTAATATACCTGCCAACCCTTCAACGGAATAAGATCAAAATATAATCGAGTTCTGGATCTGTTAAAATACATAAGTGTACCAAATTTCAAGTCACTTAAACGGTTCCAGAGTAATCGTGTGCACAAAAAAAAAGTTTCAGACAGACCGACAGACACAAATTTTTTGGGGTGATGAACACGAATCTGAAGTTTGCTGCCTCGTAGCGAAATTTTTCCGGTTTTCGGAAAACATATAATTCCGTTGAGAAACCTTCTACCCGACTCATGTTACCGAAAAACTACCATTTGATCAGGCTAGTAGTTTATTACTTTGAATTATTAAAAAACTTTTACTGCCGGCCATTTGACGGAACATGGCTTTGGCAGAAGCAAAAAAAATCTTGTGAGGCGTTGGCCCACTAGTGCTCCTGCAGGAGTGATTTTGTGAAAACACAGCCTAAATATAACATAAAAATAAGAAATTAATTTTAAAGAAATCTTTCAGAAGGGACTCTCACTGGCTCCCGTACCAATATTCTACAAGTTTTTTTTATTAATTTGATGTTTTGAACAACAGAGCTATTGTATACGAAATCAGTTCTCATATTTTCTTACAAACATAGATCGATTTTAAACAAGCAAATTTGTCACACTTATGATACTCGAGGTAAAGCTGATTTTTCAAAAACAATAGCATTCTTCCTCCTGCTAACATTCCAGCTAACACTAACTTATGTCCAGTGTTCAGTACAATCGAACTTTTCTTTCTTAAGTTACTGTGCTTACAATGACACTACGTATGGACAGTCAGACCATGGACAGTGACGGAAGTTTTAAATCTTGTTCAGAATTCGATGACTACGCGTTATGAAATATTTTTCACTGAGAGCGATAATTAGAGTTTTAGAAAAGTGGCTAGTAAACACAATGTACTTTTCGTTTGTGTGAAGTGTGTAATAATTTGTTACAAAAGTCGAGAGTAACTCAACTATATTTTAGGATACTGCTGTCAGTTTTAAATGACTATATTTTCCTAAATACATTCTGACACATATACATACGTGTAGGTATACATTTCCGTTTTCCTTTGAAGGTATTTTACTCGGTATTTTACAAGCGTTCCAAGCACCGATTTTAATAAAATTAATATATACATTCTCGGTAAACTGACAATTTTCCTACGCAGTGTAGTTCGTAATCTTACAATAAAATTTAATTCTGTACCTACCCCGAATATTTAAAGATCTTATGTTAATACGAGAAAACGAGTAGGAGTATCTAACATTAAATTAAAATATAAATACAAGATTACAAGGTATTACGTTATAAATAATTCAGAAAAGGGCGAAAATATTTATGTAGCGTAAAAGCTTTACTTTTTTACAATAATGTTAATATGATTTATTTGACTGTGGGGAATAGAAAGAGAAAATGTATACAGTGACGTGAAATTTTAAAGTCGCAGCTCCCTAAAGCCTTTTTTTAAATATATGTTCCTTTGTACACCTCGCCAGACCAGCGGGAATGGGCTCGTATACTATGTGTAATATCTTGTGGTAATACATAACTAACAGTTATTTTAAATATTAACGACATTTTCTTTTTTTTTTCAGGTAAGTACTGTCCCGAGGAGGCTGTTTGTGGAGCGAGCTCTTTTTCATGTGTAAAAATATTAACAGCTCATATTCCACAGCGATAAGGATAAGGAAAGTAGTCTTTAAACTTTATATAACCTGCCTAATGTATACAGGGTAGTTGATTTAGGGGTTTTCTAGAAAGCGACCACTTTTATTAAAGATTGTATCTTCGAATAATTAATATGCAAAGACCGTAAAGTCTTGATAGGCTATTATTAATTTTAACTACTTTTACCCTTTAAAATGA
Organism: Rutpela maculata; assembly: GCA_936432065.2. Lineage (NCBI taxonomy): Eukaryota > Metazoa > Arthropoda > Insecta > Coleoptera > Cerambycidae > Rutpela > Rutpela maculata. The sequence continues at coordinate 205,506,415 of OW386286.2, read as the reverse complement.
GCATCTCGCATGCCACTTTTTTAAATGAAGGATAAATTTGATTTATACTGCTGCATAAATTTTCATGTATTTTTTATTGAGAGTTTTTATGAATATTATGAATGCATTAGAAATCCTTAAGGATAAAATGCAGTTGAAATTGTATTCTATATAACAAATTATGAATGTACAGTAGGGTTGTCTTTATTTATAGGACTTTTTTTTAAGTCAGACTGTCTCACCCTAGAAAATTTTTCTACATCGAAAAATAATAAGTCCTGTAAAATTCAAACTCAATCTGTTAACTGTAACACGTGGCTCAGTGACTTTGTTTTGGAGGTTGAAGTTGAAAAATTTATAAATAATCAGTATATCAGAAAATGGTAAAAAATATATCTTCTAAACAAAAAGGAAAATAGAAATAAATGGTATTAAACAGGGAAGAAATATAAAGTACAATAAACTTACAAAACATTAAAAATTCGTCTTTTTGCTACTGTCTGAAAACCTTCAACGTCTTTTACCACTTGGAGCAGAAACTGATTTTATCCTCTTTCTTGGTTAAAACGCTATGAGTTTAGCTCCTAGATGAATTTAACGTTTATTTCGGCCGTGTCATTAACAATTTTAAGGTACTGAACGATCAAGAGATCCTTTTGACAATCTTAGAGATAGTACCAAGTAAAAGGCTCGCGTTTCAAGAACTCACACAGAATTTTAAATCGTTTAAATTTTAAAAAACGTTGCAGTATTTGTTGAAGCGAAATATTATTGCGGATTATTGATGTTAAAACGTACCAAGTTTTCTTTGTTGGATCGCAACACTTTTTATACCATAAAAAGTTTCCTCAGTGCTCTCACCGCGCTGTATCACTTTAACAAGCTCAATTTTTGTTTTTAAGGGCACTCTGAGAGATATTAGAGGTGACAACAAAACTTTTTCAAAGCTTCACTTAGAAAGATATGCGTATTTTTGTAAGAGTACATATCCTTAAGAACATTGAGGTCTTGAAGTGGGGTTCTAGCAACTACTAGGGAGCAAAACCAGTCCTTTGTAGAGATGGATGAGAAGAATGCAAAATATCCTTAAGGATATTTTGCAGACTATATTGACTCCTGAAGCAACAAATGGTTTTGCAGTCACATAATGTGGTGGAAAGCACTTGAAACACGAAGCGATATTTCTCTGGGCGGTTGACCACCCAATAATATCACTGCAAGTTCTAATAATTCTCCGTAGTCGTCCCTAGAATGATACAGTCTTAAGTAGTTCACACGGAACTGTAAGACATTATCACATCACCTCCAATCGTGCTGCTCATATACATCGTGGATCCCATGCTCAGAAAGTAATAAATTGATTTGGTACCATGTTTTTGAAAGCACTGGAACAGAGTATATTTGGTCCAGGCGAAGGACCAATACAAACTTCAAAACCGCACTTTAACACCAACTCTGATGACGACCAAATTCAATTCAGTTCAACAAAAATGTATTCAATAGTCTTTAGTAAAAGCATGTGCCTCATCGGACCCAGCCTGGAACCACGGCGAACATCGCCGAGGTGGGTGTGGGGCTTGACGGGGTGGGTCCGATTTGGCTTAAGGTAATTAAATTGAATACTAATAACTCCTGTCCGCCGCAAGCAGACTTAAAATCTAGGATAATGTTAAAAAATGTGTCCAAGCACATTTTTGATAATTTTGATTATTAATACGGGAAAAATCGAAACGAAAAAACCCGTTCGAACGAATGAAGACCTCGTGGTCTGACCGCCTTCGAGGAAGATAGGATGATTAAAAGGATATGGCTTAAAAAAGTTTGAATTTAGGAGACATTATCAGCATAGAGGGGAAAAACAAAAAGAAGACAAAAAGGATAAAAGAACAACATTGTACAAACGTAAAGAGGGATTGAAAGATTTAAAGTTGGGGAAAGATAAAGAGTAAGGTAGGGATAGGTTATCGTAAGAGAAGGTGTGGCTAAGGAGGTTGCCTGGTATGGTAAGGGGTGTTTCAGATCGAAAATTATTGCGTTATGCTGTCTGATTCGGGTAATGTTGCGGGTTAGCGGACTAGCATCCAGTTTGAACTAGTAGAATCTCTGTGAGATTTCTTGATGTAGTCCGTTAGTGGGGTTATGTCGTGGCAACGTGCTTAGAGATCTCTGATCTACCGGAGTCTGAAATGAGGCGCATAAATTTACTGCTACCCCGCTCCAGGAGCGGATACAGACTCCTGGACATGTAGTAGACCTTGCGTACCTTCTCGTTCACGTGGGTGTTAAACGTCGGTCGTTTGTCCAAGTTCACCCCCAGATATTTCACGCACCGTTTAATTGGAATTTGGTGGCCTCTTATCAAAAGTGGTGTTAGCATCCGGTTTTCGGTGAAGCGGAGCTTGAAGAGAATCGACTCCGACTTCTTGGTGACGACCGGTTAGAGAACTGCACTCTGGCAGTTAAAATTATTTGAGTGCAACTACAGTACGACAAATCCCAGTACTTGCTAAGATACACAGACACGTCAATCGTGGCTATTATAGATTATATTTTATTTTTACATTATTCATATACCTACATAGAAGCCATAAAACTATTTCACGCCTGCACAAATCATACTGCGAAATGTATTAACTTCAACTTTTTAAGGCAATTTAGGAATATTTCGACTTTAGGGGCACGATTTCCCATCCTTTGATTTATCTAAGGATTTGCTTGCTTTATATATCTATGAAAGAAAGAAATTGAATTTGAATTACAAACCACATAAATAAGGACCACCGTAATATAGAGTAGGGTGGTTTTTATTCTGTGACCTTAGGATTTTCTCGATCTTAATCAAATGGTTAAAATTATTTAAGAAATGAGGCGTCAAAATTTCAGTTCGATCGGATAACGTTAACCCGTGATTCAAGCCCATTAAAATTCATTGCCAAATGCAATTTTTATTTATTTTCAATAGTATCTTTCGAACAGTTGCTTATAACGAAATTTTATACAGTCAATATAAAGACAATTTCATTCTCCTCTTTGCCTTTCCTCACCAATTACTTTTCGATAACATATGACCCTGTCTTTTTTTAACTAACTGTGGGCTGAGAAATTAGTTCTCGATTTGAGTATTTGTGTTATTGAATAGTGCACACACTTCTTGTTGAGTTCTTGTCTTGTCTTCACAGCCAATCATGATGAGATTTCAATTATCTCTGCTTCTGTTAACAGCGTATTTATATTTATTTCAAAAACTGTTGGTGTATGCACAATAATAAACGTAACAAATATCTTAAAATTGGATAATTAACTTACTATATAATAGTTAATCTGATTTTTTTAGTTTTCATAATTGCTTTTTTTAATTAATTAATTTTGAATATGTTTTAGTATTGTTAGCAAGAACTAAAGAAGCAGATATTGTTATTTGGTGTAGTTAGAGTTGGCTTTTACCATTTTTACGTTTATGTTAATAAAAAAATGATATGTTATTGTATTTAATTATCTATAGCCAGCTTGTTCGTGTGAAATAATTCAAAATGGATATGGTTCACTATGGAATTAAAAGACTTTTCAAAAGATAACATGGATGACACCATAACTTTGACGCAGATTACGTCACTAATTCGACAGGTATGTCAAGAAATGCTTATCTAAAAATAATAGTTGGATCAATTCATCAATACTTCATTTTTTCCCAAAATTTTCTGCTCACGAAATCAATTTATTGTATATTTTAGCAGCATGCTGCATGCTGCAGAATTTCCATTATTTTCGACTATTTTTAAAAGTAGAGTACTTCAACTTATTTTCAGATAAAGTTCAAGTATTGCAAGAAGTGTCTCATGGATCTGTACTTGGGCCCGTTGGCATAACGCTAGATAGTAGGTTAAACTGGGAATCTTACGCTAATACTTCGATATCAAAATTAAACTGGTCATGTTATCTAATACGTTTTATGAGATATCAACATTCCATTGATTGCCTAAAAATATTTTATTTTTCATACGTACAAAGTATTCTTGAATATGCGACAATATTCTGGTTCCTCCCCCCATTGGCGTTTATAAACCACGCATATTAACGCATAATTAGATATAGGATAAATTCTTGCAGAGATTCGTGCAAACTTTTCTTTAAGAAATTGAAAATACTTGCCATTCCATTTTTGTATATGCAGACTAGTTTTGTTCGTTAAACAAAGTACAAGTGAGGTTATGAAACAACGATATATATCAAGTGGTGACAACAAGGCATGGTCCTTATTTCAGAATACCAATTCATGGCCACAGCTTTTATGAAAAAGGTTTGCGTTATAATGCTATTAAAGCTTACAATGTCCTTGCAGAATAGTTAAAATCCATAAATAGTATTTATTTTTGCGGTGATTTTTAAAATGCATAAAACCAAGTATTTTTATTATACTCTTCGCAAATACGAAAACGAAGAGAATATTGCATTTGATCGGCACATTTCTAAAACCATAAATATCGCTCGCAGACAACAAATTTTCATATCATTGTGTTTCCGTCCGTCTGTCCGTGCGTCCGTCCGTCCATCCGTCACGTTTCTTGTAAGCACGATAACTCAAGAAAGAAAAATCCGATTGTACTGAAATTTGGACAGTACGTTAATGTTAGCTATTATTTTTTTTAACACAATCTATCAGTAAATAAAATGTTATTAATGATTTAAATTAAAATTTTTTTTTTTGATTTTTATGTTTTTGAAATTGAATAGAAATCTGATGAAGTGATATTTTATTTTAATTTATAAATATTTATATATTTTACAAATATACATTTCATAATGTAATATACAACGGTGGAAATATGATTTTAGCTCGTCTCTTATAATGCAAAAATTTACGTGTTAGGTGGTGGTGTAGTTCTTACGCTTTTGACTCGGAATCTAAAGGTCTCGGGTTCGAAACCCAAATAGGGTATGCTATAGTTTTTTTAATTTTAACTTTATTTTACACTGAGTCTTTTATCTACTAAGTTCGTACTATAAAATTAAAAATATCTAAAACTAACATTATCTACAAACAACTGCAAAGAGTATCCTATAGAATGTGTAACAATTATATAAAAAGTTCAGTGAACAGGCGAAGAGTACGTTTTTAGCTTGTTAGTCACGAATTATATTTGATAGGCAATAAATGATCGTATTCTTTTACTTTTTAGTTTTAAATTTATTTCAGTTGTTTATTTTTTCTTCTGTTCTTTTTGTTTTACATATTTTAATGTTTCTCATGTTTTATGTTGCTGTAGTAACTTTTAAGCACTTGATTACTTTGACAATGCTAATGTCTTTTGTGTTAGATCTACAGCAATAAAATTATTATTGTTTCTTACGTTGGAAGGAAAATGCGTTAAGGTTCAATTTTCCCTTTTTTCCCTTCATGCCTTGCTTTTAAAACATTCATAAAAAGGTAATAACTACTAGTCGCTGACAAAGTTGCTATATTTAACACATTAAATTCAGTACCTACTATACATAAAGTAGCTACTACTTCTTAATGATATAAAACTTATGTCATGATGAAGAGTGTTTAGTTTAGCATTGACCACCAGATAAGGTATTATTTTCATGTATTCCTATGTGTGAAAACTCAAATTTATAGCTGCATTAGAAGTGCGTTTAAATTCTCTATCTTAGTTTTGAGATACTCTGTTCTTAAGTTTAATAACTGCAACTGGGAGTCTCAACTCTCCAGGATTCTCCTGAAAGTATATTACCCTTTTTACTTCCATTTCTAGCCACCGCTGTTAATTAGGGCCTGTTTTTTGTTTAATGTAATTCGAACGTTAGAAATACTTTGTAGTAACCGAGAAGCGACTTATCTACTAAGTTAGCAAAATATAAGGACTGTAATTGATTTCCTATTACGGAAATAGTTTTGTATCAATTATTTCGTATTTCATTGAATTCAAATCAATTTCCAAACTAGAAACTTTAATAATAAATAGTAAAACTTCGTTTAGTGGCAATTTTCTACCCACGACACGTATTTGGTAATTATTTTTAGTTCAGAATTCTTATATAAAACGATTAATTTGAAAAATAGTTACACGAGTTAATACTTCGGTTCTCCCCTTTGATAAGTAATTGTATATATCATTGATCCCCAAAAGCTTTAAAAATGCTTAATCATAGAATAAAAAGAAGTGATACCAATAATCAATCTCAGTCGAGAGAAATCAAATTGTGGTATATAATTATTTAGTGGACATAACACTGACGAGCTTCAAGTATCTCAACATCCTCTTTTGTATATATTATACATTGTCTATTACACGAGATATCAACTCATTGATTCGCTTTATGATCTAAAGCTCTTTGTATACCTAATACGTTTTAGATCTTTAAACAAAATTGTTGTTAGTTATCATAGACAATTTTAACAATAAAAGCAAGATGTTAAGAGCAGCGTATCAGAATTATGTGCACTAATTACTTATATAAATCATTATGTGGTTCTTAAACATCACCCTCGCGAGTAATAGGCATCATTATACATTCTCTGAATAATATACTATTATGGATAAAATATTTAAACCAGTAAAACATTTTGAGAAAATAGATAAACAGGCCTACTAAGGTATACTAAGCCATTTTATTACTTAAAATTCTAACGTTTATAGAAAATAGAGCGATGTAAAATCGTAGGCAGATGACTTCGATAGCATTTGCTGTCATTTTACCGGATTCTCCGCGTTTCTCTCAATATGTCGACCTAAAAAATAGTTACATGGGTTAATATTTCGGTTTTCCCCTTTTGATAACTAATTGTATGTAGCATTAATTACTCGAGACGTGATTAATTTCCACGAGACCCCGAGCTAAAGGATACCGTAACGATCCAATACTTCATTTGCAAAAATACCCCTCTGTTCCATCAACTACTACGAAGTGCCATATAGGATATCTCTCAGTAATGGGTAATGATAAAGTTGGTAGACGAGTCAAACAATGGGGCATTCGTGGGAAGTGACGCCACGCATTGTTATATTCGCCGGAAAGTTATCAAATGTCTAAACAATCCTACAGACATGGCGGCGTAGACAATAGTCGTTGTGTATTTTAATAACAAGGAGAAATTCTAATTTATGGATAGGTAACCTAAATTATGAACTTTATCATGACTTTCAGCACACAGATGTGGTAGATCGAAGGATTTACTGCATATTGAAACGCAAGTTTTACTTTACGGTTTTACCTCGAAAACTGATTTGCGATTGTGCTCTAGGCTCTGTGCTATATATTTTATTGAATGCTACAAGTTTTAGGTGGGAAGGAAAACGTTTTATTTCTGCGGATTCAGACGTTATTCTTTTAGATCTTTTGGTGTCATTATTTCATGAAATTGAGCTCATTCACCTTAGTAATAGTTGTTGTGTTGAATGCGTTTAACTTGAATGAAAGATACGAAAAGTAAAATTATATGTAATACATAGAACAATCGAGAAGTACTATATCTTACAAATTCTATTAGGTGCGACCTGCTTTGTAAATATTCAAAATTTACATCTTCAGGCAAGCTTAGAGAGAAAAATTATTAGTGTATTAGATTTAAGGAAATTGACGTGTAAGCTGTTATACCTTAGAAAGAAAAGGAGGTAGAAAATTTACAACAGGCTGATTGAAATCCTGCATAGTACACAAAAATATTTAAGAATCTTTTACTCCAAGCGTGATAGAAGGAAATTTAAAAATCATTTTAAAATGAACATAATGAAACCAAAAACGTACTAAAAATTTATTCATGTTTACCCAGACGAAAAAAAAACACTTCGTGATTCTCACAAATCCTATATACGTGACTAAACTAAATACAAGTCAGTATAAACATTTTCTTTTAATATACCTAGTTTTATGAAGGGTTTTGCAAATTCTGTAACACCCTGTATAACCAGATCAAATTCTATAAATATATTGAATACGTACTTCAAAATGATAGAGATTAATAACCTCGCGTTTTTCTCCGTAGACATATATTACGTTTTAATTCATAGTAATTTCAACTATGCGCGATGAATTTTTATGTAGTAATAAATAATTCATATACATATTCTGATATGCGTTCTGTTCTTTCCTTAGAGAAATGCTTTTAGTGAATGACTTTTATAATTATGCGATGTAATCTGACTGGAAAAATATGTCGTGTAATAAAAAACCGCGCATTATGCCATTTCAAATCAAAAAAATTATACATTATTTGCTGCTTTCTTTTTCTATATCACATTATTCTTATCTAAATCTACATATTCTGTTTGAAGGGATTTATTGTATAATCTCTACTATGTTCTAAAGTAAAATCAGCGAGGCCTATATTTATTCACCTCGTTTCTTTTTTAATGACATTTAGCAAACAATGTGTCAGCCTGGCATTTAAGAAATATCTGATAGAATTCAGCACAATAAAATCAATGGGTTATTAATAATTATACGTACAAAAACAGTATTGCCGCATAACGAACTACATATCATGTCACGCCTCGAGATTTCGATAGCGAAATCACGTAAAATCTGAACGAAATCAAATCGTTACAAATGAAATTAAAACTTCAGCATGCCATGCGCTTTGTTTGCCGATGTAGTGAAGTTACTAACCAAAGACGAGAAGTTTGTTTTTTAGTATAAGTCTCGGTATAGGTTTTTAGTCATATTATGTTGTAAATAGTATAGGTATATTTATCTGCAACTTAGAAATTACTAGAGTGGAAAAATATAAATGCAGTGGGTAAATCTGACCCCACACACATAGTTCAAGTCTTTCCATTTTATAATAATAATATTAGAGATGTATTCTTTCTGATCTAAAACTTGAATCACTAAGTGAATGTAAAAATGCTTCCTGAAAAATAAATAACAAATCTATAGCTTCACTATAGATGGTTAATACTAATTGTAATGTTTGATGGCCCATATTGATGGCCCATCACGCACAGAATGCTGGGCCAGCGTGCATAGACGTGTCGGCCATTATCTTCCACGTTCCTCTGATGTGTGTCAAAAGACCAACTCAAAGGTCATCGTCGGCAGTGATCGGTCATCATACGTCATTCTAGGCCACTGCGCTCTCTTCACAATGACACATTGTCATGTGGGCCGATGATGGACCATCGTGTGGAGGGGCCTTTAGACCATCCTTTCAATAAGATAGTGATAAAAAGTTATAATAAAGAAATACGAGGTGAGGTACGGTACCGGTTTCAGTGACTGGGCCTCGATCGGCGAAGTTAAGCACGCCGGGCGAGTCCGTCACTTGGATGGGTGACCGTATCTCATCTCGCCGTCCTGGTTAAATGGTAGAGTAACATTAGCTAAACTTTGCCAGGACGTTAATATACATAAGCCATTAAAAAATATAACTAAAATAATTATATTATACTCACATTTTGAGGGAATTTTAAATATTGGATTCCCTAAAAGTATTAGTTGTAGAATGTTTATGTTATTTGGTAAAAACTTTACAATAAACTAAATTATGCACTTTTGCCACCCGCCACGCATCGCATACAAATCGAATTAGATTGAAAAAATGAACATAGATAAAAAAACTGCATTTTATATGCCCTGCGAACCTAACTTTATGACGGGTCTACATCTGAAACTGTTTAGCGCAGGAAATTGAATTTATGCTCGATATATAATCGTTTCATCAGTTTTATTTGCACTTTTTTCGCTCGACGCACAAAAGTCGAATTTCATCAATTTATTTATTTTCAACGGTTTATTTAGTTAATAACTGTGTACATTTCAATGTATTCGTGTGGGCATAGATAATATTAATACCTATAATGATACAAAAACGAAGTTGAAAACATTTTGAGCAATGTAAATATTGATTTTTTTTATTACTCATCTTCATCTGTGAATGACATATCACTTTTTTTCTTCACTTTCATCGCTATTTTCTTGAGAATCTTCTGAACTTACACGGCACATAATTTTGCACAAAGTATTAGAATGCATCGTCTCTTAGTCTTGGAGTTGAATTGACTCAATTTTGTGCAGTAGAGATCAGAAATTGGTTTTCAAAATTAATAAAATTTCTGAAAACTCAAAATACTAATTGCCCTTCTTAACAACTTTCTATTTTAAATGAATTCTCGAAAATTTAGTATTTAGTGAAAACGAATACCATGTTTTGTTCATCAATGTCGTATGATTAATGAGACTCAGTCGACGAAGTACTGGTGTGTATTCATATACGTAATAGGAATTAAATAAGTATTTCGATTCCCAACACTTGTTTACATTCCATAAACTATCTCCAAACGCACCCATTGGGTGTACAAATTCCAATAAAGAAGTCGATTTTTTTACCTTTGCTCATTTGCTGTACGACCTGTAGAAATTAAGTTATTTATTGATTCTAGGTTTGCCTAAATTAATAGTTCGATGGTTATATGCAAATAGTCTCAGCCTATGAAAATTTAACATTCCCCCAATTTGCAGACAATCTAAAGCATTATTTAATATTTTGAGTAGAAATATTAATTGTGATTTATCCCCGTAATGCCAATCTGCTAAGCATAGTGGAGTGAGATAATCCAATCCCATAATCTCAGAATCTACAATACTTATGTGAGAAATCACCTTTGAAATTTGTGTAGATTTTGAATATGTATATTATATGAGGGACACAGTGAAGCGTTTTGTGTTTTCAGTTGTTTAAAACAGCAGTATTAACCTACTAATTGTTGAAGTCTTTAGATTTTTTATACCTAATGAATCCTATGGTTCGAAATTAGTCAGAAGTAAGTAAGTTGATATGGTCCTCAAAAGCTTTGGATCAAATGTTACACTTAAATCTCGATAGATAGTTGGTCTACTTAAAATCCAGTTATTTAGGGCACATTATTACATTTTGTTATACTTAACGGTAATCCATGTGCAATGTCCCAACGATTAATATTACACAGATAATTTTGTAGCTTTTCGCTATTTGCAATACTTACTTCGTATAATTTCAATCCGCATACTGTCGTAAATTTTCCATTAGACAACGAATAATGTCGTTAATAAATATATTAAAAAGAAGGAGGTCAAGGTTGGACCCCCGAGGAACATCCGATGTTGCTAAAATTTTGACATACTGGTGGCCAGTATATTGGACATATTGCCTATGATTTGTAAGGTATGATTAAAAAAATTCTAATGTGCTCAGTGAAAAAAACTTTGTAAATTACATCAGTTTGAACTCCGGCATCAATTAATTCTGCTGTTATACAAAAATATTTCAGACGGTGGATCTTGATAAATCCATGTTGAGATTGACTTAAGTAATGGTAATATATATGTATATTCGCGTATTGGAATTTCAAAAATATTGGAAAAATTGTAGACAATAATAATACTCGGCCTTTCTTAATTCTTTTGTGTCTTCCGTATTGTTGGAAATACCGTCAATGGCAAAATTAAAGAGTATTTTTATTTTAGAAATTGTGACGAGACAGAAGCACAGAAATGCTGGGATTTTGTGTGGACTTGTTTTGGTTTTTTTAGAGATCTATAAACACCAGACTCATTAAAATTACTTAGATAAAAATTATCAGCGGTTTCGACATTATTATGTTCAGCAGCTGGTGTACCTGATTGTGTACAAGTGTTTTGTAAAAATTTAACATGTTAGCAATTTCTTGTTGATCGTCTACGGTAATGGCATTGTAAAACAAAGGTCATTAAATGTCATTATAAAAGAAAAAAACATTAGTTTGCATTTGCATTCAAAACTACCGTTTTATGCAAAAGAGATTGTATATATTTTTTTTCCTTATTCTTAATTTCTTCTTATATTTTATTTGTAAATGTTTATTGTTGTGAAGTTTGAAAGCATATTTAGAGGAAATAAATTCCTAATTGTTGATATTTAAAATATATATAAAATATAAAACATGCGTATTGTAATTATACCACTCACGCACGAGATATAGAAAATAATTAAGCTAAACTATAACTAAGACTATAAATATAACTACAGCTATATAGTATATGGGCCAGCCAAGATATTGTTATAATTGGGGGTACTAATTTACTTTCATAGCGCAGTTATATGTGTGTACAGAGATAGCAAAAAACTATGATTGCCATCTGAAAGTGGTAGCTAATAAAAATGGTGGCCAATCCAAGATGGCTGATGTAGACGTTTAAAAAAACGACCGTATCTCAATAAGTTATCGTCCGATTTCAGTGTTCTTTTTTCAAATGACAGCTTAAATGTGAACTTTTTGTAAGTTCCCATTACTTTTCTCCATATAAGCAACCATTAATTAGTAAATCGCTAATTAGTGAAAAATACATTCGTTTTTACAGATAATTTGTTTGTTTATCATAAATTTTAGAACAAATATTGTAGCATAAACGATTATCTTTAATTTGGTGTATTACACTTGTGTGTTTGGACAATGTGCACTGGAACAATGCTGTGTGATAAGAATAACAGTATGGGCCAATTTCATAATCGAATTTAAAATGAGCTTTAGATAAAATTACATTTGACTGTGAGAGTAAGTGAAGGATCTCTCACATTCAAATGTAGCCTTAATTAAAGTCAATTTTAAATTCGATTATGAAATTGACCTTTTGTCTCGGAAAAATATATGACCGACAATAATCTATACCGATATAAGTTTTTATTTGTAATTTTTAATAATGAAAATTTGTATTCATGCAGATTATACAGATTTTATAAACAATTGTTTATTATTCCTCTTAAAATATATCTTAACCATATCGTTTCAACTAAACTTTCACAAATCGTCTTCGCTGTCACTACATTCATATGATTCATCAAAAAATACATCTTCTGCAGTTTCCTCGGGGTCATGCATATTTTCCCATTTAGTCAGCTTACACGCGCTGGTACATTTCAACTGATTCATCATACAAGCGCACGATGGTAGTTAGCATGACCATGCACAAGAACAACTCAAAAGTTCCAAAACTACTTCAAGGTGCGGGTGCTTCCGACATCCAGTTGATGCAGAGTATTCCATCATTGTCTATCATCCATCCATGATCTTCTACTTCTGGAACTTGAGGACAATTTTCCAGACATCGCTTCCAAATTGCTGCTTGATAGTTTGGGCGCATAGAATGTTGGCAAAGACAGTCTTCACATGGAGGAAGTTGTGTTGATTCAACATCACTTCGGAAAATTTGGTAATCTTAAGTCATCTATGCTCTCTGTTTTTGTATTTCTTGAATACAACTGACATGTAAACTTTTGGATCAAATAGTGGTCATTGTTTCCCAGCAATGAAAACAATGAAATAAATTCTTCACGTTTTTGTAAAAGTTTCAGAACTTTCAATTTCCCTTGTCCCGAAAACGCGTTGAGTGTATCACAACCTGTCCATGCATGTAAACCAGGTAATGCTGATATTATTTTACTGCCAACTGAACATGCAAGTTTCTTAATGTCAATTAACCTGACTCTTGTTTCACGTTTGATGTACAAGTTACTCTCCCGACTAATTTCAAATGATATATAAAGAGCTAAAATCAAAACATCTGTGTCGTCAGATACGGAAATAACATTTGAGTATTTTACTGCAGCATTCTTTATATGTAGCATCATCCTAGTATCTGCTTCTTCTTGGGATGAAAAAAGATTTTCTTCTTCGTGGACGCCATTAGCAGTTTTTTTGATACATTTACACCATATGTAGCAAATAAATCCTTATCACAAATCTTTGTCTTCCTGTTTTCTTATTGCCAACTTTCAACAAGGAATTTTGTTAGTTAAGTTTTACTGTCACCACTTTGAAGAAGACATCTCCATTTGATTATTTTGTGACCACTTTTTATATTCTTGAATGATATTACTTCCTCAGAACCTCTGCTGAGACGTTCAGCAGATTTGATTGATTTGTCGTTGTAAGTATCAAACACTATGTCAATTCTATTCAGGTTTAATAGCTATTACAAGATACGATTAGGTTCCAATGGTCTTCAATGGATATCTGTAAGAAGTAAACAAAATTTAATAGTAAATCATAAAAGTCATTATTACTACTAGTAGTTAAAAATAAATTAAAACATTTTATTCAATAGTTCATACCAGTTATAACATAGCTTTATTTCTCTACACATTCTACAGAATTGACTCTGTGCAGACATTTTCAACAAGTTTAATACACCAAATTAAGGCTATATTTGATTGTGACAGATCCCTCATTTACTATCACAGTCAAATATAATTTTATCTAAAGCTCACTTTAAATTCGATTATGAAATTGACCCACACTGTTATTCTTATCACACAGCATTGTTCCATTGCACATTGTCCAAACATATAAGTGTAATACACTAGCAATTAAAGCTAATCATTTGTGCTACAATATTTGCTGGAAACATTTTTTTCTAAAACGTCGACGTTGTAAGAAAATTTATGATAAACAAGCAAATTATCTATAAAAACTAATATATTCTTCACTAATTCGCGATTTATTAATTAACGGTTGCTTATATCGAAAGAATTAATGAGAAATTAAGCTCTCATTTAAAAAGGACAGTAAAATCGGACAATACCACACAGATACGGTCGTTTTTTTAAACGTCTACATTCGCCATCTTGGATTGGCCGCCATTTTTGTTAGCTACTACTTTCAGATGGCAATCATAGTTTTTTGCTGTCTCTGTACACCTATATAGCTGTGGCTTAAAGGAAAATTAGTACCCCCAAATTATACCGAATACTTTAATTTGGCTAGTTGGTCCATATACTAATAATTGCCTTCAGAGAAAAACGGACCGATAATCTTGACATAGCCTGTTCCACACCACATGTTTACTTTGTGCTAACCAGTAGCGAAAATTTTTAGATAAAACCATGAAATTGGGTTCGTTAGTAACCAGATTTTTTTATAGAAATTTGGTATGGTTGAAGTATTCTTATTTCTTCATCTCCTGTCTCAAAAGGGTTCAAAAAATTAAATTTTAATGTTTTCACATGTTTTTTTACAAGATATCTTCTAATATTTTAACCTCCCCACAATAAAATTGTGGGAGGTTACTACATTTAGTCCAAAATCGAAAATTGAGATAAGGTCGAATCTTTACGTTTTGAGGTCCCAGGAACATAAAGAAGTGGTTTTTGAAAAATGTCTATATGTATGTGTGTGTGTATGTATGTTGGCACGATAGCGGCGAAACTACTAAACGGATTTGGATGAAACTTTGCATGAGAGTTTCTTTAGTGCTCCAGAAGATCTGAAAAGGTTTTGGTTGAGATCGGATTACGTTTAGTACCATTTTGGCACAACAAGTTGTTTATTTTATGATTACTTACAATTTGTAATCGAACCATTGAAAAACAGTAAAAATTCCAATTTCAATGATATATCACACTTGCACCCTTTCGATTTCGTTTCCGTTAAAATAATTAAAAAGAATTTGTTATATGTGCACATATGACAGCATCCAAAAAATATTATTAGTATTATTGTTAGGGGAAAATGTATTTTGCCATCTGTCAAAAATATTTGGGTTGGTAACCTTTGTGAATGTTGATTTATAGGTACAGCTAACCTCAAAAATATGTATTTCTTAAGATTTAAGAATATTACGTAGCTATTATTAAAATTTCTGCCTGGTTTCCGAACTTTCAACTAAAATCTAGTACAGTGTAATGTTTATGAAGTTCTAAATACTTTGCCCTAATAAAATAGAACTCTTTTTGTAGGTTGGAAATCTAACCTGTAAATAGCAGTCTATTTTTATCACCAAAAAATTATTAAAACTATTTGCGTGAATTTTTAAATATTTGCTTGGAGTCACTGTGGCTCAAAGAGATATTAAAAATGAGAATAAACTTGAAAAAATTAAACATGATGCAGATACGTCCCTAAATATATTTCATAACCTAAAAATCAGTATTCGTAAAGGTTACCAACCCAAATATTCTTAACAATGTCACAATTTATTTTAGTTGGTTTTCTAAAGGTAATAAAGGGCTAGTAGCCGTGTTCGGATATTACGTCTGGTTGATGGGAAGCGTCACAATCGTTCATTTAATGAAAATCGAGCTAACCAAATTAAATCTGAAACGTTCGAATATTACAAAATAAAGGAATCGGACGAAGCTCGATTTGCTCGGACCTTTTTGATCGAGCAGGAAGATTTTAATTTGACGCATGCGTAGTCTGCTTGAACTGTCCATAATGTTATTGACTTGTTAAGGTTAGAGTGTTATTTGGGCTAAATTCTGTATTATTATTTTTATTCGCTATTCAATGTTCTACAAAATCTTCGAAACGTTATCTGTTATTACCCTTATAATATCCGGAAATTGATTAACATGAAACATAAACAATCATGAGAGGTTATGTTTTAATAGATTGCTTGTAGTCCACTTCAGTTCGTTCAATATTTGTTCTTGAAATAAATGGCTCCAAAGTCACGTGTAATTTATCTGTTTGCTCAGTGCTCTGATTTCCGATGTAATATCCAAACACAGCTGATTTGTATCCACCGTGTGGGGAGGTTCCAGCCGCTTCCAGTAGCTGCCGATTTTTTTCTTGGAATATTTTAATCTATACTTGATTTTGGATTTGTATGAAAATATTCCATCTGGTCGTTATGTCTAACTGCGTGATGTGCATTATTTTTATCTTTGATATATTTTGACGCAGTGCCTGTTTCTTTGAAAACTTTTTATTATATACAAAAGCACTACTTATATTAACAAAACGACATTTTTATTAAAAAAATTTGAAAAAGTACATTGTTTCGGTCATAACTTCTTTGTTTTTTATGCTATAGAAATAGCAAAAAATCATTTGAAAGCCTAATTAGTAGGCTTTCATTTTGGTTCGCTTTTGACGTAAGTGTCATAGTTTCTGAGATATTTAACATTTAAACTAAATACTTCGTCTTATAGATGTTCAAACGCCACCAGATCTCCGAAATTTACAGAAATTAGAAAAATACGAAATTCATCCTCAATTTAGTAGCTTTCTTATAGGTATGTCTCTAGCATGTTTTCGCTCAATAAAATACTTTTCGAGTTATTTGACGAATATTGTTTTAAAATACCTTTTTTTAAAGCTAAAATACCGATTTTCAAGTCGTTATAAATTAAAGGCTATCAATTTTTATGAAAAGTTGCATAGAACCTTTTCTTCTTAAAAAATTATTTTCTTTCAGCTCCAATGTTTTTAATTTTTTCTTAGTTGCCACCCCCTATAAATTAGCATGCCATCGCATAATATAGAAACTTTTCATTGATGCATTTACTATTAAGTTGCCAAAAATAAACAAAATCCGTTTCATATGACATTATTCCGAAGTTAAAACCTCTGGGTACTGTACTACTTTCTCTATGATTTGACTGAAATAATTTTCCTTTTTCTGTAACATTTTAAAAATATGAACATTGTAAATTCATATATTTTATACCGCACTATTAGTTTTAGCACCCGACTAAAACCGTCGCCCGATCCTAGAACTCTCCACGCTATAAATTATCAAAACTGACAGAGTCTGTTTTCATTAAAATAACTGAGAAGTTAATTAAAACAAAGCCAGGAAAAAAAAGAATCAAGAATTTGTTACGCCCAGACTACTTCCAGGATCAAGTGGGCCGGGTTAGACGACTACAAAACTTACAAACCAACGAAAAAGGCATTTAATTTTGTAGCGCGTTTCTAGAAGTCTTTTTGTTGTGTTTACGACCCCCACAACTCCACTCTGCCGACAGTTGAATAAATAGAAAAGATTATGTACGATGCACCCTTACCTGGCTAGGTAAAAATGCTATCAGGGCAAGGACAATGGGCTGCCTCTGCTACCCTCAATAATGATATTATACGGGTCTAGTTAACCGTAACCTTTCTTTTATTACACCCACATTTTTAATATAATACCTGAAATTTCGTGTTTTATTCCCATTTCAAAGTGTCAAGTCGATTTAGCATTTTGCACAGGTAGATTTTCACGATTGAAAAAGTTTTACAAAGAAATAGGAAACTACATCTACACAAAAGGCCCGCTCGAATTTAGAATGTAGCGTGAATCAAGGTATTGGGTATGAGAATTAGTTTCGAAAGACATTGAAGTGCCACACAACTAAATAAATCAATACGAGACGTTTCCTTCAAAGATTATAAAAACAAGTTTGTTTTTCTCATCACGTGTACATACCCGCGCTCTTCAAGCTTATATTTTATTTAATTACTGCTTAATACACAATTTAGTATTAGTTTAAATTATTTTGTAATAGAATTTTAAGCTCTTTACATATTTTATATCTAAATAAACAAACAGTGTTGGTTGTTACTCAAATTGTTGATTTACTGAAATTTGTATTGTGCTCTAAAACTAGCTATTATAAATGATGTATCGAGATAAACGCATACGAAATTTCTCTTTTTCATAACATCACAAGAGTATATAATAGCTCATTACATATTTATATATGCAGATAAAAATATCAAAGTGATCTTTTTTGAGGTCGGTTCAAATTGTCATTTTTTTTTTCAGTATTTCTCCTCTTTAAGCATTCATAAATATTTAAAATAAGACGCTGAAATTGAACATGTAAATCTTTGCTCTTAAACTCCGAATTCGTTTCGAGTTCAACAAAAGTTCGCAAGCACATTTTTAAGTGATTTTTCATTTTCTCCACTCAAAAAATCTTCAAAAAACCTTATTAATAATAATGATGAAGGCAAATATCACTAGAACCATCTAGAAATAAAAAGGAAATCAGAATAATTATGCAAACACTTACAGAACATAGTTTTGTTTACTACAAATTATTGGATTAAACTTCGATAACAATTGAGTCTTGCAAGCACATTTTTAAATGATTTTTCATTTTCTCCACTCAAAAAATCTTCGAAAAACCTTATTAATAATAATGAAGAAGGCAAATGACGCTGAGCGAGCAAAGCCCTAGGCAAGAACTAGTATTCAAATAATATAAAATTCACATATATAACCAGACCATAGACTGGTTCTAAAGGTCAAAATGGATCTAGCATTTCGAGGACAAAATTAGTACATCAGCAAAAAACAGAAATCCTGCCCTGTATATAACCTGCTTTAATGGCATTTAAATTATTAATTCATAGGTTGATACTGAACTGAAACTTTTCTCGTCATTCATAATTAGTAAATAAATTATTATCTGTTTCGAAATAATTACATTTCTAAGTAATTATTTCGTCGTCTATTTTATTTATAGGTTCACGGAACATTTCATATGCATGTCTACATAAGAGTTAATAGCTTTCTTCGATAAACTTTTGGCTTTTTCTTCAGACTGCCCATTCAATTTAAAATAAATTTAGATATATCGGAAAGCTTTAAATTAATACCAATGATATATTATCAAATGTTTAATGGAATGTTTTAAAAATAATAAATGGGTCAGATAAACGTAATGGTTTTTGTACAGTATTATCATTTAAATTTAGCTGAGCGCCCATTAAAAATAATACTACAAATTTCATAAAAAGCATTACTGCATATGTTTTATGCTACGTTCATGTATATCCCGCAATAAAAATTTCACTCCCGTTTTTATTACGCTTTGTATAATTTTACATACACGGCCTAAATATAATATTAAAACTGAAAATTAATCATCCTTAATTCGCACCTTATCCTGTGAAATAAATGCACATGGACATGGATTTAATGAAGAATAATTATAATCTCTCCAACAAACTCAGTTGGGGCCGACATAAATATTCTGCAGTTGAAATGTTGGCCTTCTCAGAATTAGTTTGAAAAGTTGTCTGCTGAATTATGCTATTGATAATTAGCTGACATAAATTATTAGATGATTTTTTAACTGGAAATATGTTAATACAGCCGAAATAACGTTCTAAAAATACCCATCTATTAAAATAGCACTTCAGATTAGTAATTTATCAATTAGTGAGTCAAGTCTCGTATGTACCAAAACGGAGTATAATTGAAATCTATATATTTGGCAAAAGAAAAAAATCTGTACAGACTGGCGAGCAGCGGCGTAAAGTATGCTGTGTGGCGGGCATATTTGGTCACACTGTCTGTCGTGTGCTGGGTTTGATCCCCGGCTCTCCGGCACTGGCAATGTCGGCAAGCAGTCTTGGGTTTAAATTTAGGGGTTGTTTAATATGTATGGTGTGTTATGTTGTCTACTTTGTATCGATTTTGATATCGAACTAGTTCCACAGGGAAAACCGTTTCTTTGTATTTTATTTAACCCCATGTAGTATTTCTAGTATCGGCAAGATGAATTGATAAGAAATTAGGAAAGTTCAAAAGTATTATGTGCGATTCCCGAAAACATGCCCAGAAGAGGTTGACAATGTGGTAATTAAAGTTAAAGTTATATGTGCGGTGGTGAAATGTCAACACACACAAGATAGAGATGACATTTGAGATCAAAAACTGTGCAACTATAATAAAAAAACAATGAAGTTGTGAGTTGCGAAAGTTAACCTTGTTGCTTTGGGTTGGCCATAATTTGATGGTACACTGTACAGGGTTATTTTCAAATATTTTCCTAAATAACAGGGAAAGTCACTCGGAATCTGATTAGATATCTGAGTGTACCTATATCTCAAACAGCGTTTAACGATTATCAAAGTTTTACATTCTTTACTTTCTTTATCCATAAATAATTTAAACTTGTTTCACTTGTTTCTACATAGTTCACGTTTCACATTTCTCAGCTAGTTTTGCCAAGCGTCATATTTTTCTTGGTGAGTACAAATGTAACATAATGAGGATTATAAATAACTTTTTATTTGTAATACAGTTATATTCTTAAGAAATTATCTTTTATCGTTTCGGCTCGCTTAATATGTTTCAAAATAATAATAATAATAATATTAATAGTAATAATAATTAACTTGTCATAATATTGGTCATTGCTTGGGTCAATAATAATTAACTTGTCATAATAATGGTCATTGCTTGGGTCAACTTTGTTTTTCAAATGGAAACCTTTATTTTTCTTACAGAATTGTAATCTACAGAAAAAAATAAGGAGTAAATTCATGTGAAACATTTTTTTATCTACTTCAATTTTACAAAATATTAATTGAAATAAATTCAGTTTATTAACCCGAAATACGTGTTTCGTTATTTTATTTAAGTTTTGGTTGTCATTAGAAAAAAGCTGTTGTTGTTAATTCATATTTTAAAGCAAACAACCTTAAAACAATTATTTCTACAATCAATAGAAATAAAAGAGCTAATACGAAAAAAAATTGAAGTTTTTTATTTTATATCTTGTAATATTGCAGTCTGATAAAGATATCATTCAGATAACATTTGCTACTTTTTTGTAGATTAAGATTCCATAAAAGAAAACCGCTGCCCAAGGAATCACTACTTCCACATCCGGATTTTCTATTCAAGTTACACAACGAAAAAATTTTGTATCTGGAAATAATTGTTTATGGAACTTTAGTAATATAATATTTGAAATACTCTACTCCAAAACCCATAAAACGATACCCCACATCGGTAGTGGGGTGGGGGTGGTGACAGGGGGTGGATAAAGTAAAAAAATATTTTGAGGTTTCTGGTTCTTGTACACACACTAAATCGCATTTTTTTTTCATCCCCTTTAATAATGGGGTGGGGGTGGTAATGGGGGTGGCTAATGCCAAAATTTTTTTTGAGACCTTAGCTTCTCTTGTCTACTAAATATCAATTTTATGAACTCTTACCTGCTTGATTTACCTATTTACTCCAAATTTACCCCAATTTACCCCCCAACCCCTCGACGGAACAAGATGAAAATATAATCTAGTGCTAGATCTCGTTAAAGTACATATGTGTCAATATCTCAAACGGTTCCAGAGTAAACGTGCGCACAAAAAAAGTTACAGACCGACAGACAGAAATTTTTTTTTCGCTCAAACTTGAAATCTCGAAGTTTCATGACATTCTAAGCCTATTTGAACAATAAAAATTTTTAAAAATTTTTCTGTCGTTACTATACTTCCACTGGATGTGGAAGTAAAATATAGGGTTCTATTTTAAAGTTGACACGAAATAACCTTGAAAACTAGGTCAAGGTCAAAAATATTGTCACCATTTTGTTTTCTACTCGAAACAAATTTTATTTGAAACATTTTGTTCTAAACTACATCGTTTTCGAGAAATATGGCTTTCAGTTAAAAAGCGCACCCGATATATAGACCATTGTCGAATATCTTATAATAAGGGAATACAAGCCGCCAAAGTCCATTTTTTTGTGTGGATATCCGAATTTGATCCCACCCCTTTTTAAAGAATTTCGCAGGGTGTCCTCCCTTTTCAATTTTAAGTTTCTATTTTCTATTTTTTAAATCAAAATCAATAAGGAGATTGTTCTTTTCTCCAATAACCCGAAGAAAGGTATTTTAGGCAATATATGATAGAATCTCAAGTTATTTGAAATGAAAAAAATGCAAATTTTTCTTTAATTGTCTAAAAACAACATATGAATAAAATATATTTGGATGACCTAAATTTTAGAAGAAAGTAATACCTAAGAATGTTAAAACCGCTGTGTTTAGCATGCCATTTTTGCGTCTTAATTGTAAAATATCTTAAGAATTATACTTAACAATGCAGACCAGTAAAAATACCTCGAAATGCCCACGAATCCGCAACAATGGAATAAAGAATGAAAGCAGTGGAAATGAAACAGCCACCTTGTATTTAACCATTTACAATGTCTGCTAAAGCTTCTCTTAGTTCTTAAAATAAAACTCAAGACATCATTGCCGACCAAGGATTTTTCGTATTGCGATTGCCGAGAATAGAATTCTGTTTTCTCTATTTTTACGTCAATTCCCTAACTGCGCCATTTTCACTAGTAGGTGAATATAGTTTATGTGCTACATTTACTAAAATATTGTGGTGGAAAAGAGCTAAAAGAATTCTATTGAACAAACGAGAATAAAAGAAACACAAAGCGGTCTACATCTTAGTTTAAATATTACAAGAAATGTTTTCGACTCGTAAAATGTTTTTTATACCCACACATTTTAAACGCGTTATGAAAAAAGCTATAAAAATATGTAAAGTTTTATGTCGTTGAAGGAAATCCAAGCCCATCTCAGCAGCATGCCATATCTACGCAGAAAGGAGAATACGTGCATTTTTTCTTATTTTTAATAATTCGAGGGTAAATAATACATTTGTTTGGATGCGTACTAAAATATATGATAAAAGATATAGCCCGAAGATTGCATTTTTTTACAGGGTGGCTAATTCATGAAGATTCGAACTATATTCTTTTTATTTTATTTTTAATTCACACATATACTCTGGCCATATTACAAGAGATGTGCATTGTGCATGTCAAATGAAATATTAAATAACATGAAATATAACAAACTAATAAATAAGTAAATATAAACAGTAGCCCTGACACGGCCATTGGACAGTGGGCACTGCTGCTTCGATTGCAATAGAGATCAGCCGCTAGATAGAGCCTGCCATTTTTGTTGCATGTGATTTTATAAATCTCGTCTTGAGTGAACAAGAGCCTCGTCCCAGCCATCCCCGACCTACCTTGCACTGACGAGAGCCAATATCTTGAAACTGCAGTCTGCAAGTGGTATGGAGTGGCTGGCACAAGAGGTCCTTTGAGTAGGAATAAATCTTTCGGCTGGTGTCTGTTGCAATCGAGGTTGCAATCGAAACTTTAGCGTTTTGTGGCAATACATAGTTATTGAACTTAACGCGGCCAGGCTTGTAATTCGTAATTCAGCGCTCGACAGGGCATTAATCCGGAGAATAGCTGTTGGTTGCAGTCTGGTTTTTTATTTCTTATATATTTAAGGAAACGTATAAATGAGTTCGACAAAATATTTCACTAGTAAATATTCTGCCCTCTAAAAGCATACCTACTGACTTAAACCATTGTCTATCAAGTTTGGTATAAGTGCTTTACCATCTTCATAAAGTTTCTTTTCTCTAATTGAAATACACAAAGATATCAGTAATTTCAACATTCAATCAGACCATCATAATTACAATACAGGATCTACCACTTTATTAAGGACCTCTTATTAAATTTAAAAAACCTGAGAGTAACTCTTCAAATCAGAAAATTTACAATATATTACTGAACAACAGAACTTTGAAACATTTCAGAAATAGATACTATAACGAATATTATTATTATTCGTCATTGCTATTGTTATGTGGATGAATATATGGCAACCCCAGTTGAAATATAAATTTTGCGTTTCTTATCCTAACAAAACATAGTCTTTGTGATTGTTATATTTAGGTAACATTTTACATACATATATATTTAAATTTACCTTATACCTGTACTTTGAATTATTATTTTTTATTATTTTTAATATTTATATAAACAGGGTAGTTTCTGTCTGCTAACTAATTGACAGATAATATGCATATATAGTGCATGGTGCGTGGTTAAATAAACATTTATCTATCTCTGAGCCAATGCTCAGAGATGTCAATCGTCTAGAAAAATGTAAAATCCAACTTGTTTGAAATGTTTGTTTTTACTGTGGTTGTACAATTTAGTCACCCACTGTATATATAGGAAATAATTATACGACATTTACTTGAAGCAAGATTGTTTACACAACTGTCAAATATTGTCGGTTAGTTAGCCCAGTTCTGTTGATAACTTCATGAGTTTGTTGAGCTAACGAAAATTACGTATGCCACTCCTTATTAAAACTAAAAAGTAGAATCAGCCCCAATTAATGTTTTAATGTAATGTGTATTACTTTGGGAAGCGAATATTTGTTTTGTTTATATGTTAGTCTTACAAACATCGTGTATGCAGATGCTGCATTTATGTGACGTATTAAACTATCCTGGGAACTTTCAATTCACGGATGGTAACTTGATAACAACTTTCATATTAATGGCTAATGCAAGAACACTTGACGAGCTAAACTTACAGAGTCCCAGTTTTTAAACATACTTGAATTAATAATTTTTCTGAGTGAATAGATATAGAGTTGGTGAAAAGTTATTCTATAATTAAATAACTGCCAAAGTACCGAAGTTATCAAATTAATTAAGTAAACTGAAAAGAGCAGCTATATAAATTCACATAGCACGGAAACATATTTTCGTCGGTTTATTTATTAACTTTGCCGGAGATATGGATGGTCATTGAGAAAATAGTCCGTATTGCATTATGTATTTACGTCCGAGAAGCGCTGGAGTACGGACTAACGTTGGTAATTTGAAAACTACTAAAGATTCGTTACTGCTTAGTGTTTTTTTCCAGTTTTCGGATGGGACGCTTGATTTTCAAGACCAATTGCTGGCGATTTTTCACCTAATCTTAATTTTCATAAGGCAAGAATTGATTTTTTGTCCTTTACATGTAGTTTTCCCAATGTCCATTGATAAGAAATTATGATTGTAAGGGTGTAGATGGACATGGGACCATTCCAAAAATAAGATACCATACCGCAATATTGCAACAAATAGGAAAAAAAACGACTACTGAAATGCACTCAGATAGAATCAGCACAAGTCACAACTTCACAAAGACCTTCAGGGTATACATACCCCATAGGGAAGAAGAAGGAACGAGGCAACTACGAAGACATCCAAATGATACCGTATGCTATACCGACGGATCAAAAACGTCAAGAAGTACTGGAGCAGGTGTTGCGGGACCAACCGGGGACAGATATTAGTCTGAACCTGGGCAGCACCGCAACGCAGCAGAAGTCACAGCTATAGAAATCTGTGCACAAAAAATGATACGGAGATTATATACTGACAAAAGAATCTGCATCATCACTGACAGTCAAATAGCTCTCAAAGCTCTGAATGCAGTAGAGATACGTTCCAAAATGGTAAAGAACTGCCTTGAATCCCTGGCGAAACTGGCGGAACACAACAGTATACAACTAGAGTGAACGTGAGGACACCAGGGCAATGAAGGCAACGAAAAAGCAGATAAGCTGGCCAAAGAAGGCGCAAAAACAGCCTTGATGGAACCCGAGCCATCCTGCTGGATATCATACAATACCGCAAGGGGAATGGTAAAGGAACTATTAAGTCAGAAACATTGCTAAAGCTGAACAGAAAACGGGGATGTGCAGTGGGAATCTTAACAGGACACTGCACACTTAATAGACACCTAACCAATATAGGTGTGACGGATAATCCGGACTGCAGAGATGTATGGTGAGGATGAGGAAACTCCTCACCACGTACTAAGTGAATGCCCAGCCTTGGTGGCTGGGAGGTTTTCATACTTCGGAGGACCGACCGTAACCCCGGAAGAGATAGCCAGAGCTTCCATTGTCCTATACTCTCCTTTTGAAGAGTAATTAATTATTGGAATAACGAAACTATGGGGTACAACTAAGCTTCAGTACGGCGGGCCCTGTGGCACCACAACCCATAAGGAAAAAAAAAAGTGTAGATGGCAAGCATTTTGGAAGTTATTTAACGTTCTGTCACAAGTTAGTGCTTGGTTAGTAATTCTTAGCACTTTTTTTAAGTACGAACTTCGCGCCCAGAAAATCATGAAATTGGCATTAGCTTACCGAATAACATAATTTTCGTTTTCACACGGGTTAGTTTTTTAAAATAAAATTTGGATCATTACTTTTAGGTCAAATCTTTTGACTTACACTTGGTGTACCAAACATGTAACGTAGATTTGGTGTACGTCGGTTCTAAGCTAGTTGTGCGAGAATGCATCTTTGTAACATAACGTGTTCAATTCTTAACTCTTATAATGTTCTGTTATATTTTCTAAATATTCCCCAAGCCCCAGTTATATCACATTTTCGTTGGAATGACTAAATTCTCGAGACCATTTCGAGCTAATACAAAATAAACTTAATATATAACCTTTAATTTTCGGCCTTCTTATTAAAAATTACTAATTCTCTTTCATTTATTATATTTATAAGGACTGCTTTGAGACTTTTCTTGGATGGGTCTATAAACAAAATTTCACTGGCAGGCATTAACATAAAAAACGTGTATATACAGTATCGGAAATTTTTACTTTTGGGATTGCATAGTTTCAACGATTTAACAGACCGCCCACAATAAAGGCGTCTACCAGTACTCTAGCAGAAGCAAAGTGTAACACGCCCCTTCGTTCTCGCTTGCTCTTATTGCCCGCACCAAAGCGAACATTTTCCGATATTGTATAAAACAGAACTAACTTCAATTTGTATTATTACCTCCTTGATTGTATGGCTAGTAGTATTTTTTGAACATGCCATGTATTTTTATTTTGATGAAACCGCACTGCCCAAATAGATAACAGAGAAACGTATTTTTAAATCTAAATTATATTTTAAAAATAATGTATCCTGTATGCAGCATACTCCAATACATACAAGCCATTTATCTACTGACTAACGGCTAAAGATTTTAATATTTTACTATTTCTATAACTTGTCACTAATTAATGTTTGTTAACATTTGTTTATATGATATAACCATTTCTTTTCCATTAATAATGTCCATACAAAATTGACGAACGTATAAATTCATAGAATATTACTTACACAGACACACAAAAAAAGGGCATGTACTTTTTTACCGACTATCATATCTATATGTATTTTGAGGTGCTGAAACCGAATCCGAGGTTAGAATTTTCTTATCATGTCAGGATTTTGATATAACCTCAGAAAATCTCAAATAAACACCTCAAAATTGTCAAAAATGCATGTACAGGTAAAATAAAAAAAATAAAGGAGCAAGCCATCATAATAATTTTGTATGTACTAGGTTCTTGTTATCGGAAAAATTGCTGTCTATTCTTTCACTAATGAAGTTGCTCTTGCTTTGGGCGCAACCAAATTGTATAAAAATACCAATGTAAAGGCTAACAATTACAAGTAACAATTTCTGTGTAAAATATACATTTCCTTTAATTAACCGGATTCATCTCAGTCTGCAGTTTGATAATTGCTATATGCGTGACTACATCAAAATACCTATCCGGTAAAATCCATTATGATACATTACTTTTTCACGAAAATGTAATGTTGAAAAGGCAAATATTACCCGCATTAAAACAAAAACGACATAGGGCGTTTTACCGGGTCAGTTAATCAATATGGATTTACCTCATTTCATCCCATTAACCATTTCTGCATAGCTTATGCTACTAAATATATGGTATGTGCTTTATAATAATTTTTGTGCAAATAACGTTGTAAAAGGTTGTTCACAGGTATTTTTATAAACACGAACACGTTTGGCAATATAGAATAATAAAATAATAATAATAAGCTTATTTATTTAGCAAAAATAGTTATTGATAATTTACAACAATGTTTTAATAGTATCTACAATATATACATCTCTAAAACGTTTATGCAAATGAGGTACTTATTATATTCCTAATAAATAGTGATAAATTTGGAGTATTTTTTATCTTACTTAACACAGCATTAAAGAGGCGTTCTTCGTAAAATAGTTTTTTTCAGAGATGAACATAATAATTTTTAGATATGATGTTATAGTGATGGAAATTAACTCTGGTTTTTACAAAATTTTGAAGATAAATAAATAGTTGATTGTTCCCGATCTTGCTTATTAATTCCATATTAGCCTTTTTAATGCTCTGCTCAACCGTGAGCCACCCAAGATGATTTAATATATTATTTACAAGACAGTGTATACAATTTGAGATTATGCTCGTGCACTTATTTTGTAGTATCTGCAGCCTATCCATTTCTATTTTGTTGCATGCAGTTATAGTCCAAGATCCCAGAGCTGCCAGACCTACGTCATTTTAGCAAAGCTAATATTTTGACAACAAATAGTGTAATATCTAATTAAGAACGTATGCGTATTTGCTAGTTTGAAAGCGGGGCCCTTTTGCAGAAAACAGGTACAAAAGGTACATACAAATTTTACTCAGTACGTTAAAGCATGATAGCTGGTTTATTTTCCACGTGACACACTAACGACGTGGTGTAAGCGTCAACCTCCGAATCTTAAGGTCCAAGGTTCGATCCTGAGCGTTCTCAGCTTTTTTTTTCAACAAATATTAACTTAAAGTGGCGATTACCAAGAAAAAGACAACTGATAGGGAAATATTTATTATTTTTGGCCATAACTTTTTTTCTTAGTACGTATACTTGAAAAAAAAACAGAACGCTCAGGGATCGAACCTTGAACCTTAAGTTCCAATTCAATTCAATTCAAAACAAATTTATTAACAATTATTGTTTACAACAGTGCGCCTCGGTCGAGGTCCGATTTAGAGCCGACCACACCACCACGGCGCGCAACGCCGTGGTAGATGGGTGGTCGGGTGAAAGGGCTCGGCTTTGGCTATAACGATATAACTAACATGGGTTGGTTAGGCCTTCTGTTTAATGGGTGGAAAACTTAAGCCTAACAATTTGAATAAAAATAACTAAAGATAGTTTAAAAACACTTACAACTACTTAAAGCTAGGTTTAAACGTTGGTTTAGTTGGTTTAGAGCGCGCGCACTACACACGCGCACAGGTTTAGAGCTTTTGGTTGGTATATACGGGAAAAGCTGAATGAAAAAACCCATTCGAACAAGTCACAGTCTTCATCCGGTGGTCTGCCCGCCTTCGGAAAGGTAGGGTGAAGAGGAATTTGTGATTTTAAAGGGTTGGGATTTATAAGGGGTTATCGGTCAAAAGGGGATTTGGAAGAGAAACAAAGAGGGACAAAAGAACAAAAATTGACATAAACGACAAAAAGAACCTTAAGTTCCGGAGGTCGACGCTTACACCATGTAGTTAGCGTGTCACGTGTAAAATAATCCAGCTATCATACTTTAACGTACTGAATAAAATTTTTATGTACCTTTTATACCCGTTTTCTGCGAAAGGGCCCCGCTTTCAAACTAGCAAATACGCATACGTTCTTAACTAGATATTACACTATTTGTTGTCAAAATATTAGCTTTGCTAAAATGACGTAGGTCTGGCAGCTCTGGGATCTCACTCTATTAAGGAAACGACAATAAATGAAATGTGGATGAATGACTGTGTTATATATTAACAATTTACACAATTTTGATATATTACTAGATCCAGAGATCCTCCGCAAATAACATATCTTCTTCACTAGTTGAACAACTTAGTACACTTCCAAGTATTTAAATTGGCAAACATGTTCAATATTTACTGCATTAATTTGTATTATAATTTTTCTTTAAAATGTTTTTGACAGTTTTCTTCGGATACCATGAATTTTGTTTTTAATTTATTTACACATAACCAATCCTATAAAATGACGAGTTTATTATTTAATGTATTTGTTACACTCACAAAGCCTCTTCTAGCAACTGAAATTCAGGTGTCTTCAGTAAACAAACTGACACGATTCTTTTCTAGAATCATATACATATCGTTGACATAATTATTAAACAATAATGGATCCAGCACGCTTCCTTGCGGAATCCCATTTCACTCTTAACTTTCCTAGATGTTTTATTATGCGCCTTAGTGTTATGATACCTATTTGTTAAGTAATTCTTTATCCTATCTTTAACACTGGATACTTCTAATTTTTGCACTAAGATTTTCCGGCGTATTGTTTCAAAAGCTCTCTAACGTCAATAAACACACTCAATATTACCTTATTTTCATTAAAAAAGAGTTGTAAAATGTAATTTTACTTCCACACCAGTGGAAGTATAGTAACGACAAAAAAATTTTATTATTCAAATAGGCTTAGAATGTCATGAAACGTCGAGATTTTAAGTTTGAGTGAAAAAAAAAATTTCTGTCTGTCGGTCTGTCTGTCTGTAACTTTTTTTTGTGCGCACGTTTACTCTGGAACCGTTTGAGATATTGACTTGAAATTTGGTACATATATGTACTTTAACGGGATCTAGAACTAGATTATATTTTCATCTTGTTCCGTCGAAGGGTTGGGGGGTAAATTGGGGTAAATTTGGGGTAAATAGGTAAATCAAGCAGGTAAGAGTTCATAAAACTGGTATTTACTATATACAAGAGAAGCTAAGGTCTCAAAAAAATTTGGCATTAGCCACCCCCATTACCACCCCCACCCCCTTATTAAAGGGGATGAAAAAAAATATTGTGATTTAGTGTGTGTACAAGACCCAAAAACCTCAAAATATTTTTTTGCTTCATCCACTCCCACTACCACCCCCTATCGCCACCCCCACCCCACTACCGATGTGGGGTATCGTTTTATGGGTTTTTTGGGGTAGAGGATTTCAAATATTATATTATTAAAGTTCCATAAGCAATTATTTTCACATACAAAATTTTTTCGTTGTGAGTGACTTGGATAGACAATCTGGATGTGGAAGTAGTGATTCCTTGGGCAGCGGTTTTTACTCTATTTATTGTCTGAAACAGAAATCTGGATTGGATCATAAAAGCGAGACATTAATTACGTTTTGTTCATTCGACATTAACCTTCATCACGGTTAACGACAAAGAATTTCGCTCATTTTACTTCCACATCCAGTGGAATTATAGTAGCGACAAAAAAAATTTTTAAAATTTTTATTGTTCAAATAGGCTTAAAGTGTCATGAAACGTCGAGATTTTAAGTTTGAGCGAAAAAAAAATTATGTCTGTCGGTCTGTCTGTAACTTTTTTGTGCGCACGTTTACTCTGGAACTGTTTAAGATATTGACTTGAAACTTGGAACACATATGTACTTTAACGAGATCTGGAACTAGATTATATTTTCATCTTGTTCCGTCGAAGGATTGGGGGGTAAATTGGGATAAATTTGGGGTAAATTGGTAAATCAAGCAGGTAATAGTCCATAAAATTGGTATTTAGTATATACAGGAGCAGCTAAGGTCTCAAAAAAATTTTTAGCATTAGCCTCCCCTATTACCACCCACACCCCATTATTAAAGGGGATGAACATAAATTGTGATTTAGTGTATGTACAAGAACCAGAAAACTCAAAATATTTTTTTACTTCATCCACCTCCACTACCACTCCTCTATCATCACCCCCACCCCACCACCGGTGTGGGGTATCGTTTTTGGGTTTCAAATATTAGAATATTAAAGTTCCGTGAACAATTATTTCCACACAAAGTTTTTTCGTTGTGACTTGGATAGAGAATCTGGATGTGGAAGTAGTGATTCCTTGGGCAGCGGTTTTTATATGGGTTTCTGGGCCATCAACCTATTGATGAATTATGCCTCCGCTTGATCTTCATTATGAGAAATTTTAGAAATGTATATATATAATCGTCAAAAATTCCGCTCTGAGTTAATGGGTGTTTAAATATACGCATACCCATACATTCCATATGCTTTTGTTCCACTATTTGCCATTCTTTTTCATATCTCTTTTTCATATCTCTTTTTCATATCTTTTAATGTATAACAAGCTAGAATCAGGACATTAATACTAACAAGCAAGGACAAGGACTATTTGATTATTTCTTTATATCATAAATGGCATTAGGAAAGTACGTAATAGAATTAAGCTGCGATATTGGAGGTGACTGTCTTGGATCTTATGGAATCATTGTAACTGACCCAATATTTCTTGAAGAGCAAAGACAGCTATTACGTTCACATTGCGGCAAAACGGCATGGGAAGGGCAAGGGTGCAAAAATGGGACTCGTACAGTTGTTGTGTCCATATAATGGCAATTATTTTGTACCTAGAATATACTCAACACCTTGATGATGGTATACCTGAACCATGTGAGCATGTCATTGATATATTTTTAACGTTTGAGATGTTTGATGATAAGCCGTTAACGTATGGGGTTATACTGTTTAATCACTCAGTATTACTTTATTGATATTTTACCAACACGGCAGCGCAGTAAGCTGGAGCGTGTTGTGCGGCAAGCACGCTTGATCATACTACCATGTAAGGGATTTGATCCCTATCCAACATGACAGCGGCGATGTTGGTAGGTAATGAATGTATGTCATGATGCCATGCGTCCTTAGTTATTAACGATGGTATTGTTTTCGATACTGATCTGTCCTTCATTGAGCATACTGAGACATTAGTAAATTATGTTAAATAATAAGCTGTATAATTAGTTCTAAATTGTAAATCATTTTACAGTTAATTGGATATAAAGACCACCTATTCGTTAGTATGGTCAAATAATAATTAAGTAAAATAGAATCATTAAATAATTAACACCAGGCAAAATTCGTAAGGAAAGGGTAAGAGTGTCAAATAGTCTTTTAGGTCTCAGTGTTTACGTCAATTTGTAGTATATACCTTATGTAATGTTTATTAGGACTTTTTCTGGATAGGAAGGAGTAGGAATGAGCGATTCATGCATATTCAATCGCCTCTTCTTGCTTAAAAATCTTCTGCAGCTATTTTTATGGACTTGTTTCATAAAAAAATAGAAAACGACTTTATTTCAACTGTTTGGAACAGATGTGGGTTGACAAACAATGACAAAGAATGCGCAGTGGATTTAGACACTTCTAGAAGGCGAATGTCATTGTCAGTGTCATCTCGCGCTGTTGCTTTTTGTTTTCTTCGTATAGTGACCGACTTTCCAACTTGTGCGCATTTCATGGACCAATTCAGGATGGTCGATAGTTTTACGAGAAGTTCTTTCACCCTGTATCACATACATTGTATATGAATTGTTTATACACTGTATACCTACTATACCTGACTATGGGTTTGCATAAACCTATTTTGAAATAGTTGCCGTATTCATGAATACATTTTTTATACCAATAAACGATTTTGAAATTCGAAAGATAATTATTATAAGCAACAAAATTTAATAAGCATATATATTGTTGAAAGTGATAAAATATAATCACTGTGATCGCTTATGCATAGTAAATTGAATGCTTTTTATTGTTTATGCAGTAAATTATTGCAGTATAGAAGGTCACTGTAATTAGGTGCAGAATTGTGGAAAGTATTATTGCCCTGAGAAAAACATAGACAGAACTTTTTGTGTAGAGGATTTATTTTGGCATTTTCATGTAAAATTTTGAATGTAAAATGCACAGAAACGAATTATTGAACAAAAAACACTACTTATTTACAAAATGAAGGGTAGTATCTGATCTCGGTGATTATGTGTATTGGTATATGATTTGTTTTTCTAACTCTTAAACAAAACTATTAAAAATAGAAAACAATTCGGGCCACTTTGATATATTTTGTGGCTTCCTCGATACGGCCTACCGCGTAAATTATGAATTTATGAACCAAAATTATTATTTTAAAAATATAAAATCTTCAATTTTACTAAATATGTAATCACTTTCTTAATGTCCATATTATTTCACCCCCGTTAACAAAAAAATGTGTTAATCAACTGGGGCAGGGGCATGTATGAGATTTACGACCACAAAGAATTTGAAAATTATTTGTTCAGTTCGGGGCTACCAGTTAAAAACCACATGTAGGCATAACATATAATTAAAGAGACATTCTTTTTAGACCAAATTTAGAATATAAATTACAACCAGTTCCTATCATCCTCTACAGCAGTGTTTTTATAACGAATGCTTCAGTCAGATATAATAAATCTCGCTTCTTTCACGAGATTTTAGATCTTATAACCAGGAACATACGTAAGAGTCTGCTCTTGAGGTGTGTAATTATCGAGGTAGGTCAACAGAAAGCAATATAGATGCCTAACCTTGATTCCGACTGACTCGATATTTCTTTCCCCTACTGGTTCTTGAGCTCTCTGGGTGTGGTAACTTGGAGAAACTTGGAGAATGTTAACAACAATATACTGATACAGTTTATACTCGTATACCGTAACTCTCTCTTAATTTTCAACTCACGATCTCGGGGCTACTGATCTTTTCAATTATTGATTGACAGAATTATAATGGTAGGTTAAGATATTTTGTCTTTGTTTGAAGTCTAACGAAATAGTAACCCGTAGGTGAGTGTTGATAATAAGTACTCCATTAAATATGAAATTTTAACGATTTCTAAGAACAAATTAGTTTTGTAATTTTATGCAATACATGTAAATTATTCTTCTGATCAATTGGTAAATACTCGTTTTCTAGTGTTTCTAAGAATCCAAACCATCGCTGTCTTCTTGGAATATGGCTTCTTAGTCACTGGCGAAGACTTTTGATGCAATAATTATGTTAATTAATAAGTAAAAAATTATTTATCATTAATAACACTATGACAATTGTAGTACACGAATTATTTTTTTAAAATAATGATTAGAAATTATTCCTATCTTTTTGTAAAAGAGACAAATTGGTAACACATTTACGAGTCGAACATTTCTTTTATGAAACATTTTTAATGAGCTATGTGTTTTGCAAGAAAATTTTATAAAAAATTTGTCCTTGTTTATATTTTAGGACTAAATGCTCGTTATCTATTTGGTAGAAGTCAATATGTAACTTAATAATTATATTTCTAATATTGTCTATATTTCCTCAGGGATTCCTCATAGATTCACTTGGGATTCCTCTTATTTAGCTTTTTTTAAAGTATATCGAAAAATGTTTTGTTTCATCTAAAATATTTGGTGTATGCGAATGACTGAGTGTATTTATAAAAAATAGATAGTTTATCTGAATATTGAAGAGGTTCACGTTGTTCTGTAATAAATAATTTTAAATGTAAAATGGCAACAAATTCTCTCTTTATGGCCAAATGTGTATTCTAATGGTACAAAATTGACGTTGCCAATGAGAAGATTGGAGATAAATTTAGATAATAAAATGAACTTCGAGAGTCACATTATTAAGGAAAATTGCACCATATACCCTAAAGACACAACCAAGCAGCTGCGAATACGTGTTTCGGAATTATTGTTCCTCATCAGCGTAGCGTAGCATCAATAACGCAAGAAAAAAATTTGAAAATTTTTATTTATCAAATAGGCCAAAATGTCATGAAACGTCGAGATTTTAAGTTTGAGCAAAGACATAAATCTGCCTGTCTGCCTACTTTTTTTGTGCACACGATTACTTTGGAACCGTTTAAGATATTGACTTGAAATTTGGTACACGTATTTATTTTAACGAGATCTGGAACTAGAGTATATTTTGGTCTTATTCCGGTGAAGGGTTGGGAGGTAAATTGGGGTAAATGGAGGGTAAATAGGTAAATCAAGCAAGAGTCCATAAACTTGGTATTTAGTATATATAAGGGAAGCTAAGGTCTCAAAAAATTTTTTGGCATTAGCCACCGCCATTACCACTCCCACCCTATTATGAAGGTGGTGAAAAAAATAAAATTGTGATTTATTGTGTGTACTAGAACCAAAATCCTCATTTTTTTTTCTTCTACCGTCCCCATGCCACCACGCCCACCCCCACTACCGATGTGGCATATCGTTTTATGGGTTTTTGAGGTAGGTGATTTCAAATATTGCATTATTAAAGTTACATAAACAATTATTTCCACACATTTTCGAAAGTTCGCCCGAGTAGGGTATTATAGTACGTCCTAGGCCTTCTCCCTCCACCCTTTTTGTGGCTTGGGAAATAATTAGTGGGAGGTGATTAAGAGTAATTAGGGGAAGGTGGGACAAAGTGGGGGTCGAGTGGGGATAATTAGCGGGTAATTTGTGAGGAGGGTAATTATGGGTAATCAATGGGTAATTTAGGGGGTAACTAGTAATTAGCTTGTAAGGGTAATCAATGAATAATTAAATATAATTTAGAGGAAAGTAGGAATTAGTGGGGTAATTAGCGGGTAAAGTTAATTAAGAGTAATTAGCGCATGATTAAGGGTAACTGAGGATAATTAGAGGAAGGTAAGACAAAGTGGGTCGAGGTGGAGGATAAAACATGATTAAAAGATGGATAAATGGGGATAACCTACTACTTATTAATATTTGATGTCATACTGTGAAAGGGTAAACATGTTTACATGTAATGTTTGTATTGCAACATTCACTTGGTCTTGCGGACTAAGCCGCCACGCTGACATTCATAAAAACAAATCTTTTAAGTGCGATTTGTGTAATAAAATATTTAATAAATAGGATAACTTAAAATATTTGTTTTTATAATTTTTTTTTTCGTTGTGAGAGACGGGTAGCAAATCTGGATGTGGAAGTAGTGATTCCTTGGGCAGCTGTTTTTTCCATATCCAGTGGAAGTATAGTAACGACAAAAACATTTTAAAAAATTTTTATTGTTCAAATAGGCTTAGAATGTCACGAAACGTCGAGATTTGAAGTTTGAACGAAAAAAAATTTCTGTCTGTCGGTATGTCTGTCTGTCGGTCTGTCTGTCTGTAACTTTTTTTGTGCGCACGTTTACTCTGGAACCGTTTGAGATATTGGCTTGAAATTTGGTACACATATGTATTTTAACGAGATCTAGAACTAGATTATATTTTCATCTTGTTCCGTCGAAAGGTTGGGAGGTAAATTGGGGTAAATTTGGGGAAAATAGGTAAATCAAGCAGGTAAGAGTCCATAAAATTGGTATTTAGTATATACAAGAGAAGCTAAGGTCCCAAAAAAAGTTTTGGCATTAGCCACCCCCACCCCATTATTAAAGGGGATGAAAAAAAAATGTGATTTAGTGTGTGTACAAGAACCAGAAACCTCAAAATATTTTTTTACTTCATCCACCCCCACTACCCCCCCATCACCACCCCCCACCCCGCTACCGATGTGGGGTATCGTTTTATGGGTTTTTGGGGTAGAGGATTTCAAATATTATATTATTAAAGGTCCATAAACAATTATTTCCACATACAAATTTTTTTCGTTGTGAGTGACTTGGATAAAAAATTTGGATGTGGAAGTAGTGATTCCTTGGGCAGCGGTTTTTTATTTTCATTTTCTTAATTATTACTAAGATATATGAGATCCTTTGACACTGTTTGTGAAAACCGTGGTCGTGTGATAAATGTTATAGTAAATAGTAGTGGCCATAAATGAATATGGTATTAGTAAGATCAATATCTCCTGATGAGTATCTATTTTTATTTAGCCAATAGTTAGGTTCTTGGGTTAAAGGGTAAAAGTAAGGTAGAATGATTGTGCACACTCATGATTTGTATTTGATTTGATTTACTAGCATACGGTACGGTAGGCATTGCTACCACTCCCGCAAAACTCGAATGAATTTGGGCCATGGTTGTTGTCAGCAGCGAGAACTACATGGCGCAGGGTGCAGGAATATAGAATGGAAAATTGCATTGCGTCGTGATATACTCTCTTTTTTGTGTTTTTACTTCTAGAGTGTTTCTTCCTCTATTTCTGATTCCAGGAGCGTACTATCCTTATAATTTATAGTTTTAGTTTGTTCATGGGCCCTTAAACTGTTATTATCCACGTGTGGCATAGTGTCCCTTCTGCTGTTTAATGTTAGCTTCCTCTTTGGCTCATGTGTTGGATTCCTTCTTTGCTTATGTCCGCAGTTATTTCGTACATTTCTATCCTTCTCCTTATTGTTTGTCCTATCAGTGTTGACGTTTCCTGTGTATTCTTTATTGGTTTTGTTGCTTCGTGTGTAGTTTTCTCTCATCTTTCCATCTATCTTTCAAAGACCTTCTGGTTGTGTACATATTACCGTTCGTTGATCTGTTTTTGATGAAAGATGTCTGGTGGTTTCCCAATGTACTTCTCTAGCCGTTAATCATCAATGGCTCTGTGATGAGTTGATTTTGAGGAGGTGTATTAGTGTGGTCCTATTTCATTCCATAGGTAGAGAAGTGCCTTTCATCTACGCTCTGATAATTTCTAGGGTTTGCTCCTTTAGTCTTACAGGTCCATAGTATATTGTATATTTTATTGATCTATGTTCACTATTTCTTCTAACTCTAGCTTGTCCAAAGGCTAGTTGTTCGTTTCTTTTAGTTTTTCTGTTCCTACTTAGGTTTCATTCTCATCCATTTTTTTGGATGAAAGTTCTAATGATGCTATGTATATTCACATGTGCGTATGGTGTGCGTTGTTTTTTTTTCTGAAATTTTGATTTAGTCTAATACAAATTTCCAAGATTTGTAGAGTATGAGGTTCCTTAATATACAGCTTTTAGGAGAGACGCGGAGTACGGAGATGAAACGTCAGACTATCCTTGTTCTTCGAACGTGCAGTAGCGGCACACTTATCTCACTCTAGAAGAACTGTCCGGCCCGAAATATGGTCTGAAATGTACTATGACCTGTAGTGTTACATTCTACAACTTATCCTGAAAAAAATTATTGCAAATCCTCCTCTTCTATATACCACCATGCAGAACAGTGACTCAAAATGCGGAATAATTACACCCGACCTCAAAAGTGGGTAATTGTGAGCCCGTTCCAGTTACGAGTGCTTTGCTTAATTAACAGTACACAAATTCTTACAATATTTTGAATAAGGCCCTGCATTTTGTGTGATCTCACACCAGCTGTTCATTGGCTAATGGCATTTTTTGGTGGGGATCGTGAGTTATTAGGCCACCTCATACTCAGACACGCGGCTAAATGCAGACCTCGGTACTTTCGAATGAGCATGCGCGAACAAACGATGACGACTTTTCAAAAATTAGAATAGGGTTATGTTATGAGTTTTGATTCTTGTTGCACTTTTTATCTTTTTACTTGATTACTCTCGCGTAAGAGTATGCCATAACGTAAGCAAATAAAAGGAAACGCGTATTTTCTCTTTCCCGTCATTTATTTCAATTAATTTCAGGAATTGAATTTTTATTAGTGTATTATTATGCAAGCATTTAATGTACAGTGAGGTGACATTTTACTGTTTACGAATTTTTGTCTTATCGTTTTTTTTGTTTTTTTCTTAATCTAATCTTAAAATAAAAAATTAGCAAAACCATTTTATTTACTTACACACAGTGTACCTAGAGGTTATAATAGCAGGAATTTGTTCTTAATTAAACAATATATCATATAGTAAATAATTTTTATTGAATAATTTCAATAGTTTTAACAAATACGAAATACTTATTAAAAATTTAAAACAAACAAAAATTTTCAAAGTGGTAAATATTTTAAAAATAATTGTGGTCATTGGCACTGTCACTGCTTATAATTGGACGTTTTAATAATACATCATCAATATATTTTGTTTCTTCTTGGTTAGGTTTTTTAATAAATGTCTTCTTCCTTTTATTTTGTTTTTTTGTTGAGAAAAAGCCTTGTTTTTCAATTTTTTTGTTATGAGGATAAGGATGCAGTGGTTTATTTT
Organism: Rutpela maculata; assembly: GCA_936432065.2. Classification (NCBI taxonomy): domain Eukaryota; kingdom Metazoa; phylum Arthropoda; class Insecta; order Coleoptera; family Cerambycidae; genus Rutpela; species Rutpela maculata. The sequence continues at coordinate 205,466,374 of OW386286.2, read as the reverse complement.
CTACAAAAGGTTGCGATACTACTTCAGAAGTATCTAATATTAAGCTAGCCTTTTTTAGATATTCATAACATCCATCTATACCATGATTATGTTTTGCTTTTGATGCCTTCTGTTGAATCTCTATTAATTTTGCAGAGATTTTGTCTTGTACATTACAGAATTTTTTAGTTAAAGGTTCGTTTCCTTTTAAATCTTTTAGATAAGTATTCGTTTCTATATCTACAACGGTGCTCTCTTGATGGCCTTCTGAGGAAACAGTATAATTTTTAGAGTTTGACAAACAGTTCATATAAACAAGATGAATATGTTTGCATATTGTGTTTTTCTGGAAAAAGTCATGGCAAGTACAAGTAAATGAATGTACACAAATTTCACAATATTTACATTTTAAAGCACAGCAAGGATTATCCAATATCTTTTTTATTTCATAACATGCTTTATCAATTCGTACTTGAAAAATATTAGTCTGTAAAATGTCTATACTGTGATTTTCATTATTTGATAATGAACAACGGTGTCTTGAATGAATGTCTTTTATGTGTGCGTTATTTTTTCCTTTTGTTTTTTTAATTATTCTTTCAAGGGTTTTATCTCGAATAAGTCTTAGTACAGCATGAAGGCCTTTGTCCAATCTTTTAACAACTTTACCCTCCAAATAACAATGTTTTAGTGTTCTATGCATCGATTCAAGGTGCATATTTGTATTGACAGAACAGTCCTTTCTATAACACCTAGCCCACAACTTACTGTTGTTGCTGTAATTGTTTGAAAAATAATTTCCAAAGTCTATAGTTTCTTCATCTTCTCTAAATACATTTATAGCGCTTTCCAGCAATTGTGGAAAAGCATTTTCATCTTCAGACCCCTGCAAACGTTTCAAAGTTTGGTAAACAAATTTTCGTTTCTCCAAATTTCTTATTTTTGTTAAATTCGTTTGCCAAGCTTTATCTACATGCCATGAGCAATAAATTTGTTTTTGAGGCTCTCCCATAACTGATTTCCAAGCATTGATAAAAACATTTGTTATGTCTGACATGAAAGTTTTAGTGCATATTGATTTTCCAATTTTTTCTTTAATTTTGGTAAAAAATAATTGAAATATATAAGTGTCTTTTCGATTTGAAAACATGATCGCAGCAGGGAACCCTTCTCCATATTCATCAACAACTAATACAGTTGTTAACTCAAAATCATATCGATTGAGGCCATGCGTGGAGTCTATGGCAATTGTATTGCCTCCAAACTTTTCCAACATTAACTGTTGAGAATTTTTCATTAATATTATGCAAAAATCCTCTTCCTTTAACAATGTGTCTTCTGGGATTAGTCCCTGTTTCTTATAGTATAAAACATAATTACTTTCTTTATTCATTCTCTCTTCTTCTACGAACATATCAACGCTAACTGCATCATTATGGTTCCGTTTGCCATCATCAGATACTATACCATAGGACATTTTAATGTTATGAACATCTTTTCTTGTAAGTAGGTTAATTCTCTCTAGAGTTTCCCCCACAATGCCATCTCTATTCTGATCAATTATCCTAAAAAAATTACATATTTTCCATTAACATAAATTAGAAATATACTTTACATCTAATTACTTTTATTTTTACTTACGAAATAACTTTCATACTGTACATGCTAAATTGCTAATATATACATGTTACTTACTTTGATACGGAAACCCCAGACATTAATTTGTTTGCTATAACAGTTCTGCACTCTTTACTTATGCGTAAATGTTGAAGTTCTTTATCATGTTTATAATGAGTTTTGTAATAGGTAACAGTTACTTTATTATTTTGCTCATACACTGCTTTTATTTGACTGGTACAGTTGAAATTTAGTTTACTTGAACCTTGACTCTTTGCCAATCTTTTGCCAATTTGAGGTTTCGTAGTTAGACAAGTTTTGTTTCCTAAAAAAAAATGTTTGTAGTGTACCAATATTTAAAAAATCTTACCTTAGACTTACCACGGCTAATAAAACTTCTACTGCAGTTATAGTAATAAGTAACTGTATTATTACTTGTACATATCTTAGTTCCATTATCTCTCACATATTGGATGTTATCCTTTGACAAACTTGATAACCAGTGTTCAAATTCTGCAAAATGGAAAATTAAATTTTATGCAACTGTATAAGTAAAGAATATTATATTTAAAAATAAACCAACAGCTAGTATCTATACCCACCTTCATAATTATTAAAAATTTTGTTCTCTGCTTGCATCTCGTAGTCATGTTGAATTTGTAAATGTTCTCTTAATTCACATATGAATTTGAAAGATGATGAACAATCAAAACATTTCGATTTATGCAAATTAATATCATAAGAAATAATATTTTTTAACTTGCTGTTATGGACATTTCTTAGATGTCTGTTAAGTGACGACTGGCATGAAAAAACTTTATTACATTCAAAGCAAATTACACTCATTGTTTAATAATCACAATTACTTTACGGCACACACGAGAATAATGAAAGAAATTAATCAAAAGTGTGACATCAACATAAACATAACCCTAATTATCTATCTAGACGTCGTCCGTCGTGGTTTGATCTGCCCGCGCATGCTCATTTTAAGGTACGGAAGTCTGCATTTAGCCGCACCTCTCATACTCTACCAATCTTGAATCATACCTCCTTTGCGTTTCTGGATGCCATAAAAATCCAAAAGAGTTAATCAATGCGAAAGAGTATAACCTTTAGAAAGCAAATTGTAGATTTGTTTTGTATTCCTGAATCATGATAGTGGTGAATGATAGTTGACATATTATGTTGAAGAGGTTATAGTCCATGAAAAGTGAATAGGGAACTGATAACAGCCACATAGCAGGTAATTCAAATAAATTTCATTGGTAGGAATTGTAAATTATTAAAACATTCTAAGAAAAATCTTTAAATATTATATTTTTATTTAATATAAAACTGTTATATTTTTGGTGTTTATTACAATAAGAGAAATGCAATGCAAAAGAAGCATGAAGCTATAATGAAAGTGTACGAATTTAATTTCTGATAAATGCAATAATGGTTTTCAAAATATTTCGAAGATAAACATGTTTTTAATCTATTTGGGATACTAAAATCTATGTTTATATCAATGCAGAAATATATTAGTAGTCTAACAAATCGTATGTTGGCGAGGTTAGCGAGGTATATAAACGACGCCGGTTTTAACCATAAATATGCACTCTTCTGTATGACTTTTTCTTTAATTTTCAAATATGACGTTTGCCAAGTACTCTTGATATCTACGTGCTCTTAGAACTTCTACCCCAGATTAAATTATAATAAATAAATATTCAATAATACATTTGTATGAGGTAAAAATAACTCATCATTAATTTGGGGTTAGCTCTCAACTTTAGCTTTTGTATTTTTTGGCGTCTGATAGATCATTAAAAAAGATATTTACATGCCATTATAAAACACATTTAATACTTCACGGACTGGACCAAATTACAGACAAAAATAAATAACAGTCTGTGTTTATTTATTAGACATGTCCAAAAAGGTATTATAAATGATACCGCAAAATAAATAACCGTTCTTTCTAACAGCCCTCCAGTGATTATTATTCAGTGAATTGTTTTTACATCAAAGGGAATATTTTCCCACATAAAATAAGCTTTATATAAACGAGAATTTCAAAGGCAAATCGGAGAAAGCCAGCATTTATGAGATATTTCAAAAGAAAGTCAATAACTTATATATCATCTTTATTGCACTCGTGCTATAGAAACAAGTTTTGTTTCCAATTCATATTGTAAATACAAAATGGCAGTATGTGGAAGTAAAAACCGAATTGAATAGGTTTGTTTCTGCAGGAAATCGCAAACTAGTCAGAGCCAATAAGGTCTGTCTAATGTGGTCAGCTGACTAATCACGAATTATTTTTAACCAATCCTGTTATGTCTGACTAGTCCGTAATTGCAGAATCAGACCTAATATCTATGCCCTTCATCATGTACCGTATTATCTACTTAGTTGTGATGTTTTTAAATTGAAATATGAAAACTAATGAAGCAGTCCGGTGTAATTAACGCAATTAGATTTAAAAAAATCGTTATTTCGGAATAATTTCTCTTTTAATCAATTTGAATGAAATATTTTGCAACCAGTTCTAAATGATCAATTTAAATATTTACTATTGTTTACTCATAAAGAAAGTGTTGTATTCAAAATAAAAAAAATAATAAATTCTAAGAATTTATTTTGTGTACAGTGTGTTGTAAGTGCACGTAACTCAAATGTAATTTAGCCACAAAAGCTTACGTGAAAGTAAAAATGGCGTATTTAATATTAATATAAAAATCATAACATGCGAATAAATATAAAAATCATGCACAATTCATAAAAAATCATAAAAACAACATCCAAGGCCACACGATGACTTCCACTAGGTCTGTATTAAATTGACTCAAAATTTGTTGTCCAATACTTCCCTTGTAATTTTCTCAGACAATATATCGTGTAATGTGATCTTTCTGGGCACACAAAAATGTTGCCTTAGGGCGTTTTTTCACTGGCCGACACGATACGATTCGTCGTCAACGACACCGATACAACGATATCGGGGCAGCACAAACGTATAAAATTATAAGGAACTTTTTTTCACTTGTCGATACGATACCGTTTTGTCACATTTTGTCAGCGCCATGTTATTATATGCTATTCATTAGTATCGGTACGACATTGTCGGTATCGTGTCGGCCAGTGAAAAAACGCCCTAACAGTATAAATGCTGAAAGAGTTCGTCATGTTGTATTTCGGGGACATCCTAGGTAGTTGTTGCTGCTAGAGAATTAACGCGAGACGTTTTCACAGCTGCTTTTGCCTAGATTAAATTATACAAGTCGTTCGTGAATAAAACAATGCATTCTACGTGCGCTACCAATTTAACAAAGAAAACTGTGCAAATCGTCATTACCGTGGATACGCCTTGAAAGAGGAGACTTTTTCTTTTAAACACATAAACACATCGCATCAGTGACTAGAGGTTTTAACTTCGGAATAATGTCATATTGAACGGATTTCGTTCATTTTTGGCAGTATGATAGTGAATGCTTCACAGAAAAGTTTCTATGTGCGGGTGCTTGCTAATTTATAGGGATGGATGCCACCCCCTCTCAGGGGGTGGCACTTAAAAAAATATATGTATTTATTGTAACTGAAATAGAATAGAATTTTAAGAAGAAAAGGTTCTATGCAATTTTTCACAAAAATTGATAGTTTTTAAGTTATAACGACTTCAAAATTGCAATTTTAGCTTAAAAACAAAAAGGTACTTCCAAACGGCTTTCGTCAAGTATCTCGAAAAGTATTACTTTATCGAAAAAATGTTACAGACCAATTACCGAAAGTACAAACTGGGAATTAATTATATTTTTTATTTATTGATGATCACACGATACCCCACATCGGTAGCGGGGTGGGGGTGGTGACAGGGGGTGGTAATGAGGGTGGCTAATGCCAAAATTTTTTTGTGACCTTAGCTTCTCTTGTATATACTAAATACCAATTTTGTGGACTCTTACCTGCTTGATTTATCTACTTTTCTCAAATTTACCCCCATTTACCCCCCAACCCTTCGACGGGACAAGATGAAAATATAATCTAGTTCTAGATCTCGTTAAAGTACATATGTGTACCAAATTTCAAGTCAATATCTCAAACGGTTCCAGAGTAAACGTGCGCACAAAAAAAGTTACAGACAGACCGACAGACAGAAATTTTTTTTCGCTCAAACTTAAAATCTCGACGTTTCGTGACATTCTAAGCCTATTTGAACAATAAAAATTTTTAAAAATTTTTTGTCGTTACTGTACTTCCACTGGATGTGGAAGTAATTGCATAGAACCTTTTCTTCTTAAAATTTGATTCTACTTTAGCTCCAATAAATATATATATATTTTTTAAGTGCCGCCCCCTGAGAGGGGGTGGTATTCACCCCCTATAAATTAGCAAGCCCCCTCACAATATAGAAACCTTTCTGTGAAGCATTTACTATTATACTGCCAAAAATGTACGAAATCCGTTCAATATGACATTATTCCGAAGTTTAGCATATTTTTTACCTCTAGGTACTGTACTAGCATATAGTAGAACAACTCCCAAATCCAAAGCCAAGGCTGTCCGGAAGGGGGTTACTTACACATCATCCACGTAGTGGAGTGGAAGTACAGTAACGATACTTTTTTTTTGTTCAAATTGGCTTAAAATCACATGAAAGGTCGATATTTGAAGTTTCAGTAAATTAATTTTTTTGTCGATTTTTTGTGCGTACGATGACTGAAACGAATGATGATATTGACTTGAAATTTGATACGCATATGAATTTTACGAGACCTAGAACTAGATTGTTTTTTATCTTATTCCGTTGTTGTCTTATTCCGTTGTTGAAGGGGGGGTAAATAGAGGTAAGCAGAAAAAACAAGCAAGTGTCCATAAAGTTGGGATTTAGTGCATGTATGAGAAGCCAAGGTCTTAGATTCTTTTTGGCATCACCTAGCCCCATTGCAACCCTCACCTCATTATTAAAAGAGGAAAAGATCAAAACTGTGATTTAGTGTGTGTACAGGAACCAAAGACATCAATTTCTTCCCTATAAAAATGTAATTTTCACAAGAAATCCATTATACCACGTGAAAGCATATTTTGCACTTAAAATAGCGACAAAATGAGATTGACTAGGTTTTCAACGAACTCCCTGTTGAGGCGTTAATGAAAAAAGTCTTGCTTAAGTACTGAAATTAAATAAGAAAGTAATATATACTATCTTTATTATATGTAAAATTTGCACAAAATAAAATTATCTGTAAAACACAATTTCCCACCTGATGTTAAATGAAAAATAAAATCACTAGGTAAGGACGATAATTTTTTTTAAATTATTATTTTTACCCATTCCAGGAATATCTTAATTTTCCAATGTTAAAATCTAATTTCATTGTACTATGGTGTACATTTGAGAAATCCTAATATTTTACACAAGTAATTTTATTTTATGGTTTTCATTGTTTTAAATAACTTGAGTCTTTTATGCGTTGCGTAAATATTTTCTCTGCTACAATTTCCAGTATAATACAATTTTCTCTTATGCTGGGTAAACATAAAATTTAATCAATAAATGATACGGCTTCTCTTGCCATAAAATGTGGAACATATTTTATTTTATCCTGTCAATCAGTTATAATTTTAACTCAGTTTTACCAGTTTAAACGATAATTTTGAACAAAAAATTTATTATTTTTGAGGTTTAAGTTCAGTAATTTTGCAAACGATTGTTGAATAATGTATATTTCTACTTTTGTAATAGTGTTAATTACATCTGCCTGTAGTTTTTTGGCCTTCTGTTCAACAATCAGTCGTTAACCGAGGTTCTGATGGTAAAGGTTGACGAGTATAAACACACGAATAGGTATAAAGAAACTTTTTTAAATAGTCGACGTTTCGCCACAATTTATTGACATCCTCAGGACCATTTATGTGTGTTTTCTCTGGATCAGATGTATTCAAATTTAAAAAATACCTTGCACTGATATACACAAACTCAACATGAATGGTCCTGAAGATGCCAATACATTTTGGCGAATGGTAAACTATATAAAAAGTTATTTTCTTCACTTATTGGTGTATATATCCGTTAATCTTTACTGTCAGAATTAAAACAAACCATCAATCATTCAGATCTCATTTATACATGTTAAGGTGAATGTGTCACTACATGTTATGACTAGGTCTTGCACGTTTCTTCATTTTTATTTGCTGCGTTAGACATAGAAAATGATGTACTTTTATATTTTTAAGTTCCAGGTTGAATCGGGCGAATTTTTTCTCGAATCTTATCTTTAAGTAGCTCTAAGATCTCAGAATCTATGACATAAACCCACCCCTTGAAGTAGCTCCATCAGAAAATCGAGTGCTCTTAAATCTGGAGGTTTGTGATATCACCTTGCTGAAACTATAGTGGATTGTTGACTTCCAGTTGAAAAATGACAACTTCTAGAATTGTTTTGGGTTACCATTGACTTAAGAATAGCCATTCTCATCCTCAAGGAAGTAAGGCTCATACATCTAACGGCCGAACACCACACCACACTAGAATACAAATTGAATAAATTTATGTGATACCTTGATCCGAGATTACGGGTGCTCCAAAACGAAAAGTCGGCCATATTGGATCGGCCATTTCGTATTACCGTTTTTTGACATCATAATATGTCAATTTGAATTAAATTGTAAAATTTCTCAACTTATAATAATTTTGTTAAAAAAAAAAACGTTTTTTAATAATTAATAAATAATATCCTCACGATTATATGTTTATAACTTTTTATTTTAAGCTATGTAAAAGTGATATCAAGAGGTTTTAGGAAAATCGAAGCTCCCGGAATTTACCCGACATAATGCATATTTTCAGCCTCTATTGACTCCACTATATTCTATCAAAATGCCAAACAACTGGGTACTCGCAGTCGGTCACACCTGACTGCAACTCCTACTTGTTTTTGTCTTATCGCTCCCCATGTTCTCTTAAGTTGTGATACTTTCCTTGTATTTAAAAACAAGTTTAGATATGAAATCAAATAAATAACTCATTTTTAATTACCTGAATGTGACGGGCATGTTTCCATGAGAAAGAAATATATTTTACGACAAAAGTCTTTCATTACGCATCATCTTTGTTCTTTTTGTTGGTAAAGTGTTATTAAAACCCAGAAGAAAAAATGTTTCTGCTCCGATGCGTTATTTAATAAGATACCTTGTCATCACATTACCTTGCGGACCATGAATGCTTCTCATCCCTGTCGTTAAAGGTGTCTTTTCAGCTAAGCAGTCAGCAGGGAGTTCCAATAGCATTCTGCTACTCACGCAGCGAAAGAAATAAAGAACAAACCGTACATGGATCCTACTCTATTTAATGAGAATTGATATCTCTCCTTAAGCGGAATAAGTTTTCCCTCACTTTTTTAAAGCCAGCCGAGGGCTATGTAATATTAACGAAAGAAACTTTGTACATAATTTAACTAAAGAAAGGCTGATGTTATTTGCTGTGTCTAACAGCTAACACCGAGAAATGTTTTAGAAGAATTAATGTTTTGAAGTTTATTTGACACCTTGCGAATCGTATACTAAAAAGGAAGTAGGAATTTCTTAAATACGCTTAAACCTTTATTTGAACGGCTTCGTTTCTTGAGAAATACTTTTCGGATTAAAAAGTTTATTATTTATTATTTAAGTTCTTCGGCAGCAGAACGCGAGTACTAAATAAAAAAATACGTTAATGGACTGTATTTTTATCGATAATTATTTTCATGGGATTTGTGTGGTTAGTAAACATTGGACAAAAACAGACCCTTAATAGAATGATTTAAGGCATAAATGGGATGATTTGTTTCTTATGAGTTAGTTAGGGTGTAAATATAATTTGTTACCTACAAGATAATGGATATATTCAGTTACCAGGTACCTTTGTAGACAAATAACTTAGGATTGGATTTTTTTAGCTTAAACTTTTTATTTAGGTGTTCAGAAAAATAGTTTGGTATACTGTATTTGATGGTAAGAGAGGTCAAAAGATGAGTATACTGATTTTTTTAAAAATTAATGAATCAAAGAAAAATCAAAAATTGAGGTTTTTTCAAATTGCGTAGCTCGGTAATTTTGAATGAGAACATTAATTTTTTTGTCATAGTTGAAAAAATCATGTTCCATTTTATTTTTTTTTATTTTTTAAGGCAGCAATACCTACCGCACGCTGGTAAATCAGTCCATCAATCAATCAAATTCGCGAAATAATTATAATTTATAAAGATAATTAATCTTTATAAATTAGTTTACTTCGAAATAATTTCTTATATCAAGCACTTTTCTATGAAAGCACGAACAATATAAGCAGACATTATAATCTGAAAAAAACATCATCACTTGTATCAAACAACAGCATGTCATTATGTATATTATGTATTGTGTAGTTTTTAGTTTTCATTATGTATAGTTGAAGCAATCGCATTTGTGAGCGACGTTGAGAGGCAAGGGGTGTAGAACGCAGAGCCAGATTTAACTATATTGTAAATAGATATAAAATAATAATAATTTATAATATTACATTTTCAAAATCCCCCAAAAGCACTGCTATGAATTGATAATAAAACTTACTAAAATTATTTTAACACATTACCAAATAAAGAAATATGAAGTAATTATCGAATTTTATCTTCACCCCGACAGTATAAGCTCGATGCGGTGTCTCTAACTGCGGTCCTAGGTTAAACAACACACTCATAAGTTTACGCCCACACGCCACGTCAGATAGCCGACATCGAATGGCCGGTATGTTCTCTCTCACTTAATGTAAAAGAGCAGTAAAGACGGGAGATGAGTTGCCGCCTTTTATATTCCCCTTGCCTATTGTCAAAACACCAAATTTGAAACAAACGCGGTAGAAACTACGCAGAATTCGCTATATTTTAAACATAATCTAGTGACGGTTTCTATGGCAACTAGTAAATAAAACGATTTATCTGAAACCTTAGATATTATAATATATAGACTGGGTTAATACCTTTCAGGCGTTTATGAGGTGCAATATGACGAGGAACGATAGAAAGAACACTACATCTTTAATCTGTGAGCACTACTTTATTGCCAATGTCCCGCCTATATATACTATACACTAGCTAGAGAAGATATTTATAGATAAAATTTAAAAGCTCGAGTTGCCCTATTTGCCAAAAACATCTCACGAAACAAAACGTCAAAAAATTATCGTAATATTTACCGCTACAGCGACATAGAAAATTAGAGCGATACAATTTGCATGTTGGTACTGTCAAAAGCCGATCTAGGTTGAATTACCACTAATGATGACGTTTGATTGATAAAAGTACTGCAAGACCCATTTTTGTCACTAATGTCAGCATTTGCTGTTTAGAAAACAAAAAAAAATGTTAAATTTATTCAACTATTATGGTACGGATATAAAGCTCCATCCAGAAAAGATATATCATCAACTTTGTGGAGAAAATCTAGGCGCTGAAGAAAAGAAAAAGTGCTTAGAAAGCTTGGCTGAACGTTTTGTAAATATGTCCGTTGATGAATGGTCAAATGCCCACAACTAACCAATAATTTGGTGCACGGTAACCAACGACAAAGAAGAGCTTTATTTATTTGAATCCATTAGTAGTTCAGAGCAACCCCAGATTTATTACTGTATCCATACAGCTGATTTTTATCATGCAAAAAAGAATTCAATCGCAATGTTTCAAGCTTTGTAACAGATAATGCTGGAAACATCATTAAAATGAGGAGGAGAATATAGATAGAATTATCTACCAAGTACAAAGTACAGAGCATAACCTGAATTTAGTCCATAAGGATTTGTAAATAGAGAACATAAACAGACAGCGTAATGCTTTTCAACATGAAACATCCCCTACCGTACCAGGCGTTGACTATCTTGGGGCAACTTTCCTAGCCATACTTTTCTGTACCATAATCTTTCCTCTTCCCCACCTTTTATCCTTATCTTCCGCATATTCTCAGTCCCTTTCTATTCCTCTTCTATTCGTCCTTTTTGGTACCCTTTGTTATTTTTTGTTCTTTTTGTCCTTTTTTTGTCTCCTTTTTGAAAATCCCCCTCTGCCAATAACCTCTTAAAAATCCAAACATTCTAAACGACAACCTTCTCTTCTTCCTTTCTTCAAGGAGATGGGACGACCATCAGGACGGACGTCATTAGCTCGAACGGGTTTTTTGTTTGAGTTTTCCCCGTAATCAGAATTTTAAACAGTGCATTGCAAGTGAATATTTTATATTTCTAAAAGTTCTATGAACTATTATCATAAACAATATTGTTAGCTTTAAGTTTTTACCATTTTAAATGGGAGTGCTGACTCCAAAAAATTGCCGTTCCGGCCGAACCGGACCCGCCCCGCCCAATCGCACATTCGCAACACACTTTGTGTTGATGTCTTAATAAATGACACTACTGAATATTTACCACAAATTAGAGTGGTTGTATTTTGAATTTCAGTGCAGTTTTCTTACTGAAGATTGCGCCACGTTATCGAATTACAGACAGTGGTAATATACCGAGTGGAGCATTTAAGTTGGCAAACGCGAATAACTTGAAAATAAAGTATTTTCGAGAAAAATGTTCAGACAAAAGTTTCATGTCAAAGACGAGACCTAATAGCTATAATTATCACGGTCATTTGAAGGGCAACTTTATTTTTTTAAATGGAAATTCCTACTTTTTTACAGATTCGTATTCTATGTGAAGAAATAAACAATTTTTGTTGCAATAATTTTTTTGTTTAGTCCGTTGCTAGTGAGTAATTAAGCATTGTATGTAGTAGCACATCTCTGTAACAATAAAAAAAGAAACTTTATGAACAGTTTCTGCATAATGTGCTGGGAAACCATCGTGCTGGAACCACGTGTTCGTCATTTGTTGTAGTGGTAAATTTTCAAGAAGTTATGCAGTGAATGCACGTACAGTATTGGATGGAGATTATCACGATTGATGGATTGGATGAGGTGGTCCATTGCACTGGCCCGCACGATCATCTGACTTGGCTTCGTCAGACCTTTTTTTTTAGACACTTTTCCGTCTTTCTTATATTCTAACTACAGAGAGCTGCTGCTTCTACGGCTCCACGTTCAATGCTTAATTACTCGCAAACAATGGAGGCAAGAAGAAAAATGATTGAAAAAATTTTGTTTATTTTTTTCACACAGAATACAAATGTGTAAAAAAATAATGTTGAGCTTCAAATGATCGTGAGGTTCACCATCAAACTGAAGAAAATTATAGTCATTAGATCCCGATTTTGAAATGGTTTATTTTCACCATATTCGCATTTGCCAACTTAAATGCCCCGCCTGGTAGCCATTTGAAAAATGTACTAAAATATGTAAGTAAGTATTTTAAAATGACAAATTTAATCCATCCCTAATGAAAGAATAATATTATTTCAGTAATTGGTTGGAAATCTCCACTGGGACGAGAGTTGCTTGGGCGTGAAACTAAATCATAAAATGGTAGTTAATCAGGTCGTCCTAGTTGAAGAAATGACTCGATCTTTGCAGGAAGTTTGTAAATGCTAACTTTGCCACGTTGATTTGCCTTTACTTCAAGCAGCTGCAAAATTGTAGACAGTATAATTTGTTAGGATTGTCGTTTTAGCGAAATTTTTCATCGATAAAGTTAGCATATTTTATTCAAGGAATATTCTGCCGCTAAAATGAATGTCACTCACTCATTTCTAAGGAATATTTTACAGAGAAGTTTTATATGAAATTGTGTTGGTAATGATATTAAAATTGGATGTGTTTTTATTAAATATAAATCGAGTTCGGGCTATCTATTAAATATTATAGATCATATTCGATATTTCAAGACACTTCTGAACAGTTGAAATTAATAAATATTTTAAATTTTATTGCATTATTGAATGACTGACTTGAATTTTTTATCACTTATTTCACTAGTGAATAATTCTTACAAGGTGCTTGCTTGTATGCTGTAGGAGGGGTTTGCGTAAATCATTAATTAATATTCTCCACAAAAATATCGTTCCCGCTACGGCCGCTATGTTGAAAAAAAATGACCGTCAAAACAGGTTTTTCTCAATTATCTCCTTTTCTATTAGTTCTACCCTAAAATTAGATATTACCAATCTATCTATCTTCTATATATATAAAAGAATACCCTGACTGACTCATCTATCAACGCACAGCTCAAACCGCTGGGTCTAGAAACTTCATATTTCGCATAGAGGTTCCTAGAATAGCGTAGGCATTCACTAAGAAGGGATTTTTCGAAATTCGACAGCCAAGGGGGTAAAAAGGGGTTGAAAATTTAGGCTTTTTCGGCAATGGTCAGATCTAGATGCGTGATATTTGGCAAAAATATTTTTTGTTGAAATCTATTAGATCCGTGTAAGACAAAATTTCGATTTTCGCTTTTTGAAAGGGTCAAAACGGGGGTAGTAGATGGTTTAAACACATACTGTGCAGTCCGATAAAGTATATCATTTTGACACTGAAAATGATGTCTATAATTAAGTCACTTTGACACGTCAGAAGATAAAATATGATTATTATGTTTCATATATAGTGTTATATCATTTGCAATGTCTCCAATGGTTGCAAGGATTGGGAAATCTGAATTTTTACTTTTTTTAACGAAATGGCTAGAGAAAATCTAAGTATTAATGGAGAAATTGTACAACATACTGTTGTCCCAATTGTAGGTAACAGCCTGTTTATTCCGTTCCCTTTCATTCTTAATGTACGACTCACAAGAAAGAGCGATGGAGGTTCGTAAACAAATAGTCAGCTTTGTGTTGGAGAATGGGAACGAATTTTTAATTATGTCCCATAACAGTGAGGGCGATAATTACTCCACATGAGCTGAGGTATCCATATCTCTGAAATCGCGCAAGTCAGAAACGTGATATTGCAGTGACGGGATCTTCTGAGGAAATAAGGATACACGTATTCGACGGTTTTCAAAAAGAGACCCCGCCCCTCGAACGGGCGAACAGGGAGAGGGATGTTTTTAAGAAAAATAATTATTTTTTTCTTAAATGCAATGAATTTGCAGTGGGTTAGTATCTCAATATTCTTAATTCCACGCAGACGAAGTTCCACCTGAACGAAGTTCCATGCGGACGAAGTCGCGGGTATCAGCTAGTATTGTATAAAATTAAAAAGAGGCAAAACTTTTATTTAAACTAAATTTTCTCTATTGTTAATATCTTACGATTTACAGCGGTCAGTTTGCTGAAAATTTGGGCTTCGCTGTGGATTTTTGCAATTATCTCTGCCCCCGTTGCTCCTACGTAGTAATTAGTTATTACCAATATTGTAGATTATAACATTTTTCAGAACTTTCGTCGAAACATTTCTTCTACGATCGATGGCTTAAAAATTACAGCGGCTCGAAATTTAAAAAGGTTTTTAAATTTTTGAAAAATGACTGCCCCGTTGTTCCGACGTTGTTAATACTCAGTATCCATTTTGCTTACTCAATGAAATTGACTTACATTAGTGTTATTTCTTGAAAAGAATCAATTGTATCCGAATTCTTCGAGTTGTCACGGACCTGTCAACACAACAGTTTTTCTCTATTGCTAATGCTTTACGATTTACACTCAACCAAAAATGTACAAAATGCTGCAGATTTTTGCAATTGTATCTGTCCCTATTTCTCCTTAGTAATAGCTATTATCAATATTGTATATTATAAAATTTTCTAAACATTTTGTTAGAACACTTTCTTCCATCTACAAACTCTATTAGAATGCCTGTAAATTGTTTTGAACTTCAATACTCATTAAAAATATACAATGCATTATACGTGTAAAAGATTTTTGGGATATTGAAGTAAAGTGATGCAACATAGAAAACTGTCGAAATGATGAATATTTATATCGTGTGTTTGTGTCAGTAATCAATTTGGCTCGAGGTATGTAGGGGAAGAGATGATACATCGATGTACAAAACCAAATAATGTAATTTCCATGTACCGTACCGCTCTGAAAACGTTGCGCTAATATGATCGGAGTGTCTTAAACCAAAAGTAAATCGACAGAATATATTCACAACATTCTTGATTCGGTTTTGTTTACTACATTAGAACTGGATAATACCTTTCTTTATGCTAAATATAATTCTATATATAGCTGATGATATCGACCGATTTGTCATTTATCGTTAGAATCTAAACTAAAATTTCCTATGTAAAAGGCACTGAACTATGCCATATATAGTTATCATGAATGTACCTTGGGTTAACTGACTATTCCTTATACAGGGTGATTTACCACGACATGCGGAAAATTTATCAGTAGGTTGTCCCCACCGAAAGGAATTTAAAGAATTGAAAGAGTAAAAAAGTACAACCAAAAAAATTACCTTATATTTTTGTAGAAATGCGCCACCAATCACTTTAACCAATTTGACGTAACGCGGTTCAACCATATCACTTCCCCTCCCCCTACTAGACTTGGAATTGTCATGCTAGTGAACTCTACAACAACAAGAGGTATTTACTTAAACCCGTCGATAACACAAAAACACCAAACTTCGGCGGTACTTTGTACCTGCCGGTGTCCTGATTGTTCGACCGAAACCAAAAAACGAGGCACTTTGACCACACGCGCCAGCTTAACTTTTTACGCCCATTAAGGAAATGTAAACATTTTCATTGCCCTATCATACTGACCACAGACAAATAAGTAACAGTAGCGTATCTTTGCAAGGTTTAATGCAACAAAAATTACTAAATTGCCTCGGATCATTCTAAAATTTTGCAGGGACTTTCCCACATAGAAGACTAGTACACCACTTTATTTTGCGCATGTTGTGGTAAATCAACCTGTATATGTGGACTGGGATCGAGGATATATATCACTTGATATATATATCATGATATTTATGGAAAATATCACACCATAAATATCACCATAAATATCATGACGCCTACGCCTATGGTGCGCGATTAAACACCTACGCCATTGGTGAAATATACATATATATATATATATATATATATATATATATATATATATATATATATATATATATATATTTAAATTAGTTTCATTTTAATACTTATAGGTACTTCTTTATTGTCCTTATAATAATAATATTGAACATCTATGAGAGCAATTTTATTATGTTTTTTTAAGCCAAATTCTTTTCAGCTGCTTAGCTTTACAGTTGGACGGGGCAAGATCGTCATATTAATTTTGATGTAATAAAACTCATGATTCTCTTCCCACTTGTACGAACCCAATGATACCCAAATGCAGCTGGGAGGATAGAGGAGGTGACCCGGGTAAAGTGATACATCATTGGGCCGTGAGGAGAACTTTCGGGCGGGTGCCTTGGGCACCCGAGGCAGCTGACTGAATTTATATATATGAATTTGACTTTATTTTAAATTGTTAGAATTTATGTTTTGTTTGTTACATTTTCAGAGCAAAGACATAATAAGCTTAAAAAAGATTGAATAAAAACGATTTAAAATATGATATGCACTGTTTTAAATTCAATCGTGGTTTTATTAAACGTTACATGAATTAAAAAAATTAAAAAAATAAAAATAAATATCATAAATATCAAAAAGTGATATATATATCACGTTTTTGGTGATATTTTGTTATTGTTTTCTCTCCTGTATGTGGATGATACATAATAAAGGAATAATGAAAATAGGTAAAATAATTACGGTTTCGCTCAGCACATTCTTAATTGTTTTGATTTGGTTTGATTTACCAGCGGTACGCATTGTTGCAACTCCCGGGAAACACACCGCCGGACCGGCTAAGTCTATGCTGGGGTGGATTAGAGTCATGCTTGTAGACAGCAAAAAGAGCCAGTTGATGTATGGTATAATAGGAGTATAGAATAGAAAGTGTAGATGTTTGTGAGATGTGTTGCCGCATTCCCATAATATGGAGTGTATATGCTACTCTTTATGTGTTTCTGCGTTTAGAGTTTTTCTTGTCCCGAGTCTTCTGTTTCCTCTGTTCCTGATTCCTGCAGCAGTGCGATTTCTTCTTAGCCCTTTCCTAATTTATTCACGATACTCTCAATAGCTGTTATCCACGAGTAGTACGATCTCGCTGTTTTTAGTTTATTGCTTTTTAGTAATCGTACTCTCTTCAGTAGATGTATTGAGTCTCTTCTTTGGACACGTCCCCAATTATTAATTTCCTACGTTTCTATCACATGTTATTGTTTTCTCTCCTATTAATGTTAACGTTTTCTGATGTTCCTTTGTTTTTTTGATGGATTCCAGATATAGCTCTAAGCATTATTTCTAGCAATTGATCCATTGATGACCCTTGTCGAAGGCCAAGTAATTCTTTTCTTCTATTTATTACGCTCATTCTTTCTTTGCGTTCTCTCCTTCTATTTCTTTGTTCTAATGTTGCAGTGATATGTATCTTCTCATGTGTTAGCGACCTGGAAAATCTGGAAAAGTCAGTAAATTTTAGTAATTTTCATAAAATGTCAGGGAATTTGAAAATACTTTTTCACTGCTGCATTGTGTTTGTGTCCTCTGAGACGATATTATTTTCCTGACAGAAATTTATGAAGCCATGGAAATATTAAATTTTGGAGCGATATACTTATAGTGCATTATCGCGGGTTTAATTTAAATTCAATTATTGACTGTTGACAGTAATTGTATCGAAGTGTCTATTTTCTCCTGAATAAAAGGCTCAGCTAAAGACCTGGACGTGGAATGACAAATTTACGATCTGGCTTTTAGGAATACATCATACCTAAGTTTAGTTTTTCTATCTAAGAAATTTCTTACGCACGCTTTCTGTTGGAACTTAATATTTTAATATTATAAAGCAAAAAATATTACATTCCGTATTACAAAATATTTGTTTTTAATTAACACAATTAAAAGAAATTAAAAACTTATCCTCTGATGCTAGTGTTTTCCATTCTTCTTTATTTGGACTGATTTCTTTTCATGTTTTGTTTCTTTTTGTATTTCGGTGCTAGTCCAAAGTTTTTAATATAAAATGACGCATTATGTGTGGCCGTATTTTCATAGAATGTTGCCGTTACGATTACTTTACTAAAGTTTGTCAACGCACTTTAGATATATATCTTTATACCGTGTTTATCTTCTCAACAACGCAGTTCTAAGAATGCATGTGTATACCTCGACGTTATAAATGAAACTTTCCCTCGGTATTTTCTTATTATAAAATTAACAATTTGTTTATTGGCTGTATTTTTGACCACTGCTACAAAAGGAATTACCATCAGATGTTATAGTCATAGGATTATATACACAGGATATTTCAAAAATACGTAACCAAATCTCTAGGGCGGTTAATACGTTAAACATTAGTGCTAGTTTGTTTAATAAAATTATGCCCAAAAATACCCAAGAGCATGATGATGATGAGCATTTTTTCAACTGTTATTCCGAAATGCATTCCCCTATCCAAGTACAATTTTTACTGATATGTATACTATGAAAATATATTTATTTGATATTTTTTCAGCATTTTTCTATTCCCGTAAGTAAGTGAATGAGAGTTTGAGTTACTAAAGTGCCTATGATATCTACCTACATATATTACTGTAAGTTTAAAACATACTCAGTATCAAGTGCAGGGATCCCAGTTGTCATAAAATCATAAAAAAACATAAAATTAAGAAACCTGTCATAAAATGTTATATTTATTTTGTTATAAAAATCATAAAAAATAGACAGAGCACAAGTTTTTCATACTTACAATTAATTACATCTTTTATTAAAGTCAATTTTTTAATCAAAATTCGCGCTTAAAATTGAATTGGTGCTTCTCATTTTTATTCTGTTATTGCGCGGGCGTCACAACCTAACCTGCAATATCCGCGATATCCACATACCTAAGAAGCATAGACTTAAGAATAAATAGACCCCAAGATCCATTGTACGTTTTCTTCAATACCTGTCTCCAAAGTTTACACATGCTTCATTAGCTCTGTCGTCTTCATATACACTATAAACCACATCTTCTATCTCTCTTTGGGATTATCTTCAGCTGGAATGCGCTCCGACTTACGCGATTATGTATCCGCCAATAGTCGGCGTTTGTCAAGTTTGGGCGTCTGGTCAGAGAACTGGCTAGTCGTTCTCAAAAGTACAGACAACGAACAATTATTTAGTTTAACTGTGACGTGTTTGCTTAGAATTTAGTTAATATATATATTGTTATAACATTTTGAGATGATTAAGTGTTGTGTTTGCGGTGCAACACCCAAAAATAGCCGTAACTTATCATTCCATAAGTAAGTATTCGAAAAGTCAAAAGTGACGTTTATATTTCGCGGCAAGTCCAACTTGTCAAATATGATATTTTTATTTTGACTTCGTTTATTTAGTAGAAATTAACGTTCAGAAGGGTGGATTTGCATACTACAGTGTTGTAAGCAAAAGTTATGACTGTAGCCAAGAGGTTATATATTCTCATATAGGCCATCCGTCGTTTATATATTTCTTGGAACAGTACTAGGTACTAACTTTTCCTTTTCCGCTGTCGGTGGTGAGAATGCACAAATTTTTCCTAAAAAGTGTTAAGCACCCCTTGGCTGCGGGCCTGGCCTTTCCATGGCTTGACTAAAATACATCGATGAATTTGTGTCTTTCTCCAATCGTGGAGGAACATTTCTCTATTTATTTTCTCTAAAATTATATCTTCCTTTAACGAAGTCGGTGTCCAAATGTTTAGAGGTTAGAACAAAAACAGGTTTGACAACAACAAACATCAGTCATTTGATCATGTCTAACGCCAGTGCTATACATAAAGCATTTTTTCGCTAGCTTACCACAACTAACTATAGTAAGGTGTAAAAGAGATAGCTACATACATAACCAATCCACATCTAAATTATATATAGCCACCTCTTTTACACCTTACCACAGTTAGTTGTGGTAAGCTCGCGAAAAAATGCCAGTTTAATTGAACTGAGAACGAAATAGAAAGAGACAGTTGCTCATAATCCCAAAGAGAGACGGCTTTATATAACTGCTACAGTATGAAAGGAGATGGAGAGAGAGCTGAACGTCGTAACTATTCTGGCCCCAAGGAAAATTGTTTTGGAGTCTATTTCTTCTAAGTCTATGCTAAGAAGATATTCTGCGAATGATCGACTGCGCATCGATACTGCGCTTGTAACAAAAGGAGATAGAGCACGACGCCATTTTAATTTATAAATGTCATTTATAATAGTTGTCATTACCTCTTAAATTTCAGTGAAATATACTCCTTTAATTGCAGCAGAAGATCTTGGCAGTATTTGAATCAAATAATTGTCTGAAGTTATAAAATCAAAATTTACATACAATTAAATTTTACTTTAGATTTTAGTAATTTAGTGTACAAGCATAATTTTAACTTAAGCATTGTTTACATCTCTTAAATTTCCTGAATGTAAAATATAATAATTGAGTTAATACATTTGATTCTAGGAATGTTATTCTATTTTATTTTACCATACCCCAAAGCGAATGCCGTTTTGGTGTAACATATTTATTTAATAAATCTGTATTCCCATATTTCTAAAAATATGTATATATATATTTCAAAAATTATTTATATATTAATGTACCAGTACCTAAGAATATTGTACTCTTTTCTTTGCATATAATTAAATATATATAAAAAAATATTGTTCTATGAAGTTAATGTTATTAAACAATAAACAACAATAAATGAGTGTCATAAAATTTTGGGAAAAAGTGTCATAGAATCATAAAAAAAAAACTAAAAAGTGTGCTGGGACCCCTGCAAGTGAGGGGTAGAATATTCTTAAACTTCAATAAAGCTCCTGCTTGGAAAAATAGAACCTAAGCTTCTAATTCTAACTTTTAAATTTAAAATATACATCAGGATCTAATACTACGGCATATTCAAAAATAGCTAGAAAATTCGGCAAAGGTATACCAACATTTTTGGCATTAATCAAGTTGAAATGATTTACTTTCTAAGGTGAGCCAAATAATAACCACCGCTTTTTTCGGTTATTTAGTTAATCATTTCAATAATTGCAGAAAATTAGTACAATTTTAACCTGATAATCTTTTAAATCACAATTTGCCCAATGATTCACGTTATATTTGCGTGCTAGCTAGCGATAATTTGTCAATGACAGGGAACAGGTCTTAAGGCATACATTAGGTAATTAATGCCTTCAACAGGATTTGATGTAAGTGACCTTGCAGTTTTTGAGCTTTATCGACTTGAACCCTTATAAATTCGTTCTTAATCGCGTAAATTCTAGTTTTCTGTGCAAAAGACTTTAATATACGTATCTATGCTAGATATATCAAGCCATCATATAGTACAGAGGTAACTAGAAATTTTAATTTAGAAATATTGTCATATGAATAAAATATCTTTTTATTTTAAATGATTTAATAGGAAATGCGCCAAGGAAATGGTTCTATATTGTGCGGGACTTGCTAATTTATAGGGGGGCGAATGCCACTCCTTTTGAGGAAGTAGTATCCAACAGAAAATAACCATTAGAGCTGAAATAGAATCATATTTTGAGGAAAAAAAAATTTGAAATTTTTTATATAAATTGATGATTAAGTTTGCGTAATTCATTAATAGAAATATGACAATTAAATTTAAACTTTATTTAATTATGTAACTTAACCTTTATATAAAACATTTTGTATATAATTTTATTATATTATATTTATTAAAGAAGGTCAATGAATGCCAGAAAAACTTTTTTGTTTAATTTATTAATCATCGACGCCATGTTCTATCGGTTCATAATAGAGTGCCTACCTAGTAGTAGTAGTGCCTACGTAAATGTATCAGTGGGGAGTAGTGAAACCACTTTATATTCTGTTCATAGAAACAACATTATTTTTACTAATAATTGTACACAAATTTAAAGATCCAGAAAATTTCCCGACAACTTCACAGGAACTTTAAATGGAACAACTTTAAATTGTGGTTACTTTGAAGTAATTCTTTAGTGACTCTGCAGTCGGAATTATTACCAATTTTCACTTTAAAGTTGAGGATACTTGAGATCAATCTAGAGTTTTATACAGGACGTTGAACATACTGCACCAGTTACTAGAAGGTGTAATTAATACCTCTACAATACCTGAATTCAGTAGAATTTATGTAATTCTTACCACAAAGATATCCTATAAGGTGAATTTTACACTAGTCACTAATTTAATGACAGTTATGTTAGGTCTACTATATTAAAGTTCCGATGCTAGTTTCTGTTACATTGGTACTAGTTGGGATGGAACACTGAAATAAATATATTCCTTGACTGTGCATGTATTTCGATACTCCAGTGAAGCAACGTTCAGCGCGATTAGTGCTTGGATGGTGAAATCCAAATTGGGAAACACAGCGATCTCGTCCCACCTTCTAGCGGCTTGTAAATCAGCGTATAAGCGGAAGCTATGGAATTTCAAGACGAGGATTACGTAATGGATATACCATCCTTCGGAGGGGATGTAAAGCAGCTTGTCTATTAAATGTTAGGCAAGTAAAAGATCCCTACTCTTCGAAAGAGAAGGGGTTCGGCAAAATTTCCAGGTTGGGGGTAGCTCATCTCCTGGCGTCGGTGATAGGCCCTGGTAGCAGAAATAGGCCGACGTTAAATAAAATAGTTAAAAAAAAATACTGCAATTATCCAGTGATTAAGAAAAAGTGATTAAATAGTGCTTCTCGTTAATATATAGCATTGCCTAGATACTCAAATTGTTTTCATCATTTGAAGCACTTGCTTTGCCAAAAAATTACATCCACCATTATGAATTCTTTAATATTTGACTTCAGAATCATAATCACCGACATTAAAAACAAATATAGTTTCAAGAATTAATCAGCTGTACTTTTTCAATTATTAATTTTTCGATTTGGGGGTGGTTTTCACCACTGGAGGGTGAGAAAAAGTGAAAATGATACCGTTTACTACATTATCTACCCTTCAGAAAAATTATCATTACATGACATTATTTCTAAATTTTACATATTTTTTACCTCTAGGCATAGGCTAGAGCTTTAGTTTAATGCTATTTGTCGAACTGTTTAAAAATATATATTTATATGCGATATATCCGCGTTTTTACAGGCACGTGACACTGGACCAAGTGTTGTATATAGCAGATTTATATAAAAGGCAATTTAACAGTTCTCAATCTTTATAAATCGTAGTTAAGCTTTTAATAAATTTGTATTTTATGTGATCCCAGAATGGTATAAATTTTAAACTTTGTTTTATAGCCTAAGCTGGAGTCGATAATTCATCAAGCTGGAACTTTATTTACGGTGATTACATTTTTTTACGTCAATGCGACATCAACTGCCTAACAAAAGTTATAAAACAAAAAATGACATAAATGTACGATGATGAAATATGTCTAGGAAAGTTCTCGCTATTTTTAAACGAAACTCAAATATGTATATGATCAGGCTCTGAAATTTGTTAAAACTAGAGGCAGGCAATAAATTTTAAGCTGAATCGATTCGAAGGATATACTACAGGTATTTCAGTCTTTTACCTAATTTATTTTTTAATAGCAGTCATCTTGTTATCTGACTAAAATCTGGTTTTGCCCAAATTTTAGTTAGGAATTAGGAAATGCTTCATAAAAATATTTATAAAATAAATATAGACTTTTTGAAACGCAGGAGTAGATAGTTTAACTGGGGGCTAGATATACAGGGGGCGTGGCATGAGGGTAATCACACTTGTTTTATCCTTAACTACCCTTAATCCACACCCGCTGTACATTTAGCCCTTGTTAAACTATCGCAGTAGATGGTTTAACCGAGGGCTAGATGTGCGGGGGCGTGGCTGAAGGGTAATTACCCTTGTTTTATCCTTAAGCCACGCCCCCTGCACATCTAGTCTCCGGTTAAACTATCTACTCGTGCGGCTAAGCACTTTGTATTTTTTGTTTTTGTTAGGGTTCTAAGAGAGCCATTTGTCAATCCTGTTCATTTTTCTACATTGTGAATGCGATATTCGTCCACGCTGGTTGCTATAAAGTTGGGATAATTTTGTTGAGATGGCTGTCACGAGAAAATGGTGGGTTATATCATGTTGAAACCATCGAAATAAACTAAACTATTGTCTTCTGTGGGAAGCCTTTGCACCAACAGTGTATCCATAGTATTATTTGGATTGTAAAAAGGTCTAACAGTGGAACATTTTTCTTGCGCTTGAACAATCTACAGTTACATACAATGAGTCTTAGACTTTTGTAAGATTTATTTGAAATATATGTTACACGACCATTAAGTGATACATTTTGAATCAAACATTCAACCAAGATACTTTTTTTAATAAACTTTTTCTAATTATTTCGTTTCATTTATTGAAATTGAAAAACAATCGATTTTCAACAAACCTGTTAGTATTTCCTTGATGTCATCTTGACATCTGATACTCTCTTTACATACTTTCATATCTGCGAAAATACTTACCCATGAAAGTAGAAGCGGCCCCAAATTTGAACCCTGTTAACCTCTGAATTTGATGTGTCTGACTCAAAATAATGTCTCATTATCGCTTTTATTTTGTCGGATACATAAACAAAAGTATTATTAAGTCACCTGAAATAGAAGTATTCTTTACTTAACCATCTGCAATAGTCAGCTTACCTTTCATGCAATTCAATAATTAGTGGCCGTCCCCTTGATTGTTAGTATTTCTAGCTATTTTTGAAACAGCATACTTTTACTTTTTCAAATCATCCACGACATTATGGGCTAAGTGTACTATTTCTTCGGAGTTATCCAGTGCCACCGTAATTGTAATATTATCTACGAACATGGCTACAAGTCCAATTTTAATGTAATTGGGCATATCATTCACACAACGTAAAAAGAAATGGCTCAAATACAGAACCTTGGGGAACTCCAAGATTTAAGTTCGATGATGAAGAATAAATTCACTAGTTTGGACGCTTATTATCCTGCCAGTGGTAGTAGAACATGTTTTTTCCTCTTTTTTTTGCATAAAGGGAAAAGGCCATACAGTCAGCCACAGAAAAAAAATTGAGAACCTACATCTAACCTGAATAATAAAAAATATGACGTACTGCTGTCAGAAACAAAACGAAGTTTGGCAAAGGTCACAAACTTCTCGTCCAGGGATCTTTCAGGACATTTTTCTAACATACAAAATAAAACCGTGGTTAGGAAGGTGATTTACCATGACATGCGCAAAATAAAAGGGTGTACTAATCTTCAATGTGGGAAAGCCCCTGCGAAATTTTAGAGTGATCCGAGGTAATTTAGTATATTAAAAATGGTTAAAACTTACGAAGATATGTTACTGTTACGTGTCTGTGGTCAGTAATAGGGCGATGAACTTACTTCTGAAAGAACATGTCGAAGATGCTTATATTTCCTTAATTTGCATAAAAAGTTAAGCTGGCGTGTGCGGTCAAAGTGCCGCGTTTTTTGCTTTCGGTCGAATCAGGACACCGGCAGGTACAAAGCACCGCCGGAGGTTGGGGTTTTTGTGTTATTGACGGGTTTAAGTATCTCTTATATCTACTTGTTGTTGTAGAGTTCACTAGCATAGGGTCAATGTATTTTCAACTTATTTCGCTATTTTTGTAGTGTGATTTCATTAAAACCAAAAAGTCACTTCTACCCTCTCCAGCTTTGCTATCAATAGCGTCAATCCCAAGTTTGATAAAGTGACAGGTTGTACCGCGTTACGTCAGATTCGCACATCATGGTAGATCACACTGTATAACACAAAGGTGTAGAACATACGGAACTTAAATACTTTTTCTCTTAGAGCTACTCTTAATGCAGGACGCAGTGAAATGCAACAATTCACTCATATGTAATTTCCAAAAATAAACCTAAAATAATGCATTTTTAGTCTCCACCTAAAATCTGAATTTTATTTAAATTATATAGAATAAAAATATACAGTTTCTTTGGTTACAACATTTTCAATAAAAACCAAAACGAATGGATAGTAACTACTCTACCGTATCATTAACAGTCGTGTTTACAATGAGAAAACAATTTTATATCATAAAGATGCATGTAAACCCGTTGATGGAAACTGGAAATTATTAACTTTCGGGGAAAATTATTTCTAATTTAATTATTGTCTTGTATTTGTTAATAAAATCAAATTAAATTGTAACTGAATTAGCAGAAAAAAGTAAATATTTCCATGTAATGAATATAACATTTACTTTAATTACAAATCAATTGTTTTCTCAATGTAGTACGTACAGCTGGATTGTGGTTAAATCACTATTTTTAGAAAAATCGAAATTACGTTAGAAATGGTTGATTCTTCATTACAGAATGTTCACGCGCTGATGGTTTTCCGTTATTCTAGTGTAATATTTTTTTTACACAACTTTTACTTATTTAATATTGTTTAATAAATTCAACAAGAACAATAATAATCTACTAACTAATGACAATTATAAATAATTTTTGTAATTGTAGTTATGTTAAATGCTAGAATATATATAGTATAACTAATAATAATGTTCGTAGCCAGTAATTGGTCGATTAAAAATTAATTGTGGTAAAACATATTATTTTTCAAATTACCTATTACATGCCAGAAATTATTACAGAGTATAGAATATAGAATATAGAGAATTATTGAATAATACTTGATACAATAAAGTATAATAATAAGCCATGATTTATTATTTAAAACCGTAGTTACTGCATAGTCAGGGACGTTGTTTTCAATTTAGTCCGTTCGTTTATGAATGATAGGAGCCAATATGTTAGTGCGACATTCCGTAAGGAAAGCAAATGGAAACGATTCATTTTAGAGAGTGGGACGTCAAAACCTGGGCTCCACAGGGTTCAATTTAAGGCCCTATGCTGTTTTTATTATACATCAATGAACGAAAAAACACATTTTGTGAGGTTGCCCACTAGATAGAAACCATGTGCAACGTTAAATTTGAGTATTAGTGAGACGCGTCTCGAACAAATTGGTAGCGTACGTGTTTTTGGGTATCAACTTAAGTAAATGTTAAACTGAAAGGAGCAAGCTACGTGATAGCAAAATTGAACCCAATTTTTTATTTATTTAGGAATTTAAAATTGGTTCTGTGTAAAGACGAACTAATACATCTATACTATGCTCAACGTAGTTTGAGATATGATATTTGTTTTTACGGTAATTCCACCCTGTTACCTAATGTATTTATAGCTCAAAAAGGAATTGTGAGATTAATAAAGGGAGTCCCTAACACTCACTTATGCAAAGAATATTTAAATGTGAAATATTTACACTCCTTGGTTTATTTATATATGAATTGTGTATGTTCGTGTTTATTAACAGAAAGAAATTGTTTCAACAATACCACTGAAAGTTCTGGCTAATACATTATGCCCAATGCCATAAAAAAAATACCACTCATAAGGAACAAAAAACTTTTATATATCATTCTATAAGTACAAAATATCCTCAGATTGTCCAGACTATATATTGGCCTTAAAGTTTTTGGTCGTTTACCAGACCACTTAAAGCAGGTTGGGCCTTTACATCGTTTTAAATTAGAACTTAGAGGATTTCTTGTAAATAAATGTATTCCTTCAGCGGATACTTATGTGGTATATTAGATTTAACCAAGTTGTGATGATTCCTATAGAATTGGTATCGATTTTAAAGAAAATAAATGTGCTATCAGCTGCTGGAGCCTGTTCCAATTTTTTTTGGCCTTTTAGGCGACGTTGGTGATGTCTCCTCCAACAACTCAGAGTCTAGATCCCCAGGGGATCATAGAAACTCCTACCCAAGACTTTCCTTA
The DNA here is from genome assembly GCA_936432065.2 of Rutpela maculata. NCBI lineage: Eukaryota > Metazoa > Arthropoda > Insecta > Coleoptera > Cerambycidae > Rutpela > Rutpela maculata. Next base: position 205,438,029 of record OW386286.2, on the reverse strand, counting down.
TGATATGAGCCGCTCCCAAGAGTGCGACCTTCTCCACTTCTTGTGCGTTCGGTTGATCGGGCAGTTGTAGACTCCTGTCATGGCTATTCCTAAACACTTCTGATATCGTCGCCAATAAAAAGCGCTGGGCAGAACATGTCTCCAGGGATGATATCAAGTGGACGAAGACCACAATGCAGTAGCGACCCAGGAAAACTAGACTGAGTATCGGGCGTCACCAAACAGGATGGAAGAACGACATACAGAGACAAGGCGGCAGAAATTGGATGTTAAGTGCTCAGGATAGATAGTGATGAAGAAACATAGAGGGTTCAGTAGTGGATGATAATGAGCTAAAGAAGAAAAACCTAAAGTGTACTTTTCATTATTGAAGTTTTTTTTGTTAAAAAATTTGAATTGTTTCATTTTATAATAAACTATTTTAATCGAGAAAATATTATTACCTATTTTTTTTTGTTCGGGGACTTTCCTTGCCTCTACGACTGGGCTATATCAAGTAAATCTCCCATTGATTTTCACATTATAATTTTCCAACAATTTACAGTATTGTTGACGCACTGAATCAAAACGATGCGATATATTTATTTGAATATGGCTCATCAAACCCGGATAAAAACTGCAAACATTGATCCGAATTGCAAACCTTTTAAAATTATTAATTGTCTTCATTGCAGCAATTCCAAATATTTGTTGTATGGTGTGTATTATTTTTTTTATAAAAACTAACTGAAGTGGGTATATGGTAGTATATTATTTTTTTTATAATAAGTAACTGAAGTGGGTATATCAATTTTATGATACGAAACTTCACCAGTCTGAAATTCGAGTAAACGTCAGTTTTCACGTTTTTTATCCGTCACTATTTAAAATCTTGAATGAAATCTATACTTATCTTATGACACTATATGAAAATGGTAAAGAGAGAAGCGATATAAAATCACAGCCAATCGAGTGTCTTCAAGTTTTACACGGGAAGATAATGTAATATGTTAAAATTTTGTGTAAGTTGCAAAAAATTACGGGTCTTATTTAGATTAAATTCTTCTACGAAAATTTTAAACGCAGCCTTCTATATTTGATTTGTTGTCATTATAAGTTATTTTAAGTGGTAAATCATCAAATAACTGTATATAGTTGTTTCGGAAATCGAGCAAATTAATTATTGTCGTCATTATTTCAACCAATTCTTATTTGCTAGTTCTAGATAAATATGTCAATCATCTACTATTTCTTCACAAAATTTTACTCGAAATTTTGCGATAAGTTCTACATTGCCTTGACTACAACTTCTTTAAACTGCAAGTCATCTCTTTTCCACAAATTGAACAGGCCTAAAAAGTCTACCGGACACTTTTTCAACTGTTAAAAGCGACACAAATCCAGGCACTTTCCGTGGGACTGAAAGAGAAACTACTATAAAAATATAATAATAATTTATTTGTGAATACTAGTAACCAAAAAGTGAAAACTAAAATATTTTATGGCAAGCTGCATTTAGCTTTGTAAAATTCAAGCTGACAGTTTTGAAACGTTTGATGTACTAGAAAGGTACCCAAATATTTGAATTCCTTTCATGATGTTGAATAACCAGGATTCCCTTTTGACTAATTTTTAGCAGCGTACAGAAAATGTTGAACGATTTTTAAAACATTATATCTTGAAAACGAAAATTACTTTTATTAAGATTTTTTTTTGTTTACAGCCATCATGGCCAATTACCAAATTTTTTCATGCATTTCAATAACGTTCTGTATGCCAAGTCTTGTAAAATTATAGCAACTTAAATCAGCAGACTTTTCCAAATCGCTGTTTAGCTTGATTCAAAATTTTTCAAATTACTTCGGTGTACTTGGTGACTAGACTTTTGTTTGTTTAATTTGTTATATCAAAAATTGTCCACAGAAATCTGTTCAGAATGTATATCAGTTATCTGGTATGGCCTAGTTTTTCGATCTACTATTAAAGCTATGATAGATTAACCCAATTAAAACAATTAATTCAAGTAAATTAAAGGAAAATTGAGGAAACACTAACTCCCAAACTATTGATTAACCCGATTCCTCAATCAATCGGCGTTAAATAATTTGCAAGCTTTTACAGGAATTGGCAAGCTTTGAAATGCATTAAACATTAGGTTATTTCTATTTATAACAAACAAAGATTAAATCTCTGCAAGCGGACCGGACCTGGTACGACCTGGCCTACAGCAGTCTCGGCATTTCTAAGAAAAATCTCTCATTTAATCACTCTTAAATCACGAAAAACCCATAGCGGATTAGGCAATTTCTCCCACAGAACTTAATATTAACGTTAAACGTTTCATTATCTTTCTTACGAACCATAATAGCTGCTCCACTTTTACACAGGCGGAAATATTTATTTAAATGCATTGCCTAATCTCAAAACTTGGTCGCGTGCTCACTGCACCTTCGTATAATTTTATTAACCTATTATAAACATGTATATTGGCGCTATTGCAACACAATCGTTTTCGCTGTGTTTATGGCGTTACGAAATGGCGCATAAGAGAACTTGTAAAAATAGCGGTACATTCTTTTCTACTTCGTGGGTTATCTACCAAAGGAATTAATCGGCGCCGAATGCAATATTCCATGTAGAAATGACATTAAATTGCTTTTATGGCTGCAGTAGAAATTACATTTGTTCTTCAATGCTAAATTAATATTGATTTTAATAGAAGGCAATAGCCAGTTCCATTATATGCTTTTATGAAACGTTTTTTCGACTTAAAATGTATTTTTTATTCTTTCTAATTTTCCTTTGTGAGTATGGTAATATATATATATATATAGGCTGTTAAGCTAGACATCAGTTTTAACATTTGATTGATTTATTTGAAATATTTCTGGCTATTTCAATAGATAACGTCTGTTGAGAAGTAGAGAATACAACCAATTGATGGTGGAATTTATTTAGATAAATGCTGTAAAAATTGTGCATTATTCCTTACATGACATTTCCTTATAATTTGATCTTGCAATCTGCTAGATTCCCTGATTAAAGACTGCTCGAATTATAGGGATATTGGAGAAGCATTTGACCAAATTAATTTGTATTTATTAATAAACAAACTGGATATCTTTGGTTTGTCAGAATACTTAGTCAATTTATTTATTTCATACTTATTTGAACGCAAAGAGTTTGTTGAGTATGATGGTTTTCGCTCCGGTCACTATACTTCCGAAGTACCTCAAGGATCCAATTTAGGGGCGCTTCTGTTTCTCATATTCATCAACGATAAAAATGATGTTTCTAAGTGTTCAAAACTAATGTTTTCTGATGAGATAAAAACAACAGGTGACTGCAATACGATCCAGAATGGCCTTATTACAGCCATCTTACATTGGTGTACAGTTGATCAGTTGCTCTACACATTAATGTTAAAAAAATCCTTCGCTATTACTTCTTGTCGAAAGACGAAATTCATTGAATATGATTACACAGTAATGTTGAGTTATCAAAGAGTTATTATTATTTTTATTAACATAATATTGAGGCAGATAATTCTCTAGACAGCAATAGCTTTTTTGTTCACTCTAATCAAACTTTTGCCTTATGCGTAGAAGAGACTCGTTCAATGAAATCTAAAGAACACTTATCCCTTTCTATTCATCGCAAGTGGTTCATCTTATTTTACGCAGAATTTTATATGCAACAAAAAACTGTATAAACACTTTTGATGTAGCTTCTACCGTTTTCGTGCATAACGGAAAAAACAGTAAAATGTATTTTTGACTGTTGGCAAATTTTTAAATGCTAAGTCTACCTACTGTTTTTCGATAATTTAAAATATTAATTTTAAACATTAGTAAACTGACCTATTAAAAAATTGTTATTATAAAGTTGTAAAGAAAACGTACAAAAATGTAGCTTGCGTTTCTGAACAATTTCAGGTTAATAAAAAATGTCCTCGAAATAACTACTCTATTAATCATTTCAAGAGATTATGCATAATTAAATATTATTGTTGTTCCTTGCTAGAGTGTATGTATTTACGTATATGAATAATTTTTAATCGATTTGAACTATTTATTTGAGCAATAAATTAGTGAAAGCTTTAATTGTATTATAACTTGTTTGTGTTGTAAAATGTTTTATTTTTTAAAATTATTTATGTACATTTTATATGCGATGGACACCACTAAGGAGTACCCCAGGTGTAACCTAATAAAATGATTATTAGTAGTAACTTTTTCTTAGAATGAGGTTATGTCATTGAAAGTAAAACATCTTCGATATTATTAGCAAAATAATAATATATCTTCTTCCTAGTGAAAACTGACACGGTAATCATCATTTACGATTTTAAGAGAGCAACTTACGTTTCATTTTTACTCCTCTCATTTCGGCACTTATATACTGGCGATTTGTGTTAAAATACCCCACCACCATAATTAAATCCACCTTTGACAGATTAGACGAATCCGCTTTTAAATAGCGAGATTCACAGGTAGTAAAAGATCCTACGTCTCCTCAACGATAATGTTAACATCTTCGATATTATTAGCAAAATAATAATATATCTTCTTCCTAGTGAAAACTGACACGGTAATCATCATTTACGATTTTAAGAGAGCAACTTACGTTTCATTTTTACTCCTCTCATTTCGGCACTTATATACTGGCGATTTGTGTTAAAATACCCCACCACCATAATTAAATCCACCTTTGACAGATTAGACGAATCCGCTTTTAAATAGCGAGATTCACAGGTAGTAAAAGATCCTACGTCTCCTCAACGATAATGTTAACACTGACTTACGTCTTGGGAGACAGTGACGTCAGCCATTCGAGCGCCTGAGTTTATGAAGAATTAGATTTTAAAGCAGTATATTTCTGGAACAATTTTCGATCGACCTAAATTTTGAGTGTAACAATTATTTGATGATTACTTCGCACAATTGTAATGAAAAGTGCAGTATGAAAATTGAGTAAGTGACCCCAATATTAGCATATTCCAATATGACCTGTAGCCGAGCAAAGTCATCATGACACGATTTTGGTATAAAATTTCATATCGTCCACATACATCAGAAAATAAATATTTATAGAGAAACTTATATCATCTAGAAATATACTGAAAGAGAGAAGTCCCAGTATTGAGCCCTGCGGAACTCCTGATAGTACCTCTATATTTCCAGACTTATAGCCATGATACTGCAAGGATTGCATCGTATTTTCAAGGTGAGATCCAAAAGTGCTTAGAATATTATCTAACATACAATATTGATCTAATCGGCTTACTTAAATTTATGATCTAGTCAATCAAAAGCCCTGTAAAAATCTGTATAAGCAACATCAACTTGGCCTTGTTATTCTAGGGTTTCCGGCGAGCAGTCGAAAGTAGGCTTTATTATTATTTGAAAAGAATGGAACACTTTTGATAAAATAATTTTCTCCATACGTAAGTGTAATATCTATCATTAATTAATTGATACATTTCTGGATCTATGTCAAGAAGGGATAAACCGATATCTTTTTTTTTGTACAGAATTTCCTATGCCTCTGGAAATTCCAAAATTGCGAGTGAAAGAATGGAACATAAAATCAGCACTGGTTTTGAATTTACTTCATAAAAATTTGATCTACGTGTTTTTTCTGAAAATAGTGTGTAAAATCAGCAAAGATATTCTTTGTGGCTAATGTGGAAATAATAACAGTGCACATTCGACAATACTATTGCATAGTAATAAATTTCCGTTTACAGATGTATGCAGTGGTTGTTCATTTAAGTCATTCATAATTATTAATCAAATCAAACTGCACCCTGTTGTGTATGCCACTAATATATGTATTCACCCTTAAAATGTTTCCTAAACTGTTTGCATAAATCTGCCTAGTACATATAATGCGAAATTTCCATAATTATTTCACGAGTTAATGCTTTAATATGCCCCAAGATATTAGTTTAATCCAAACAAATTGGCAAATATATTGACAGAAGTTTGAACATACTTGCAGTTCCATACTAATGCAAATGTTGTGGTCTTTACATCCCATAATTTAATGCATAATGCATAAGATAATGTGCAGAAATTCGTCAGCTTCCTTGAGAATATATAGACATTTGGTAAATTTTCTAGACAGATTTAATCTAATCTTTCAATTGGTATGGTTTAAGTGAAAACTAAACTCTATCTGCATTCTATCATCTTGTCGCTCGCTTGTGGTCTTGGCTAGTGGGTAACCCATGCATTTAATGCTGAAAATTTCAAAATATATAAGTGCATTGTTACAAAAATGAAATAACACAAGTATCCTTCAGTATACGAAAAATGAGTGGCATCTTATCATATTGCTAACGCCAGTCAATAATAGGAAAAGATTCTGTGGTGATGTTATAGAATTATTGTAAAACATAAACATTTTTTCATCCTTGTCTACGCAGTCCGAAGTTCTCCAGATATCGATTTTCTTGACGATAATCGTAGACATATGATCATATTTTCATACAGAGGGAAATTCAAGAACCATGAAATTAAATAAAATTTCAAAGATTTTTTATTAAAGTAAGAAATATGTATTTTAGTTATTTTATCTTATTAGGTTGTATACTAATTAATGAACTGCTTTTGATCAATTAATAGTATCCATAAACAAACAGCGTGAGTTATAATGCGTGAGTTATTATAACTCACTAGGAACAGAGCCAATCACCTTTATCTTCAAGCCTAGCCTGTCCAATCGACGTAACGCGCAACACACGAAGGTGAAGCCAGGGAGGTAGTGACAGATTATTCACGTTAATATCTATAAAGATTTCTGAAATGTCACAAAATGCTACTTTTGATTCGTTCGTGCCGAGCCGAATTTTTGAATTTCACCGTGCAATTTACGATCAGGTTTATCTGGAAGACTTCCTCTTTACGTCGCGACATCGTACGGCCGTCCCAATGGTGTTTTTCGAAAAATATGAACGTGTCAAGATTGCATGTTTTTGCAATTTTTTCGACTGCGAAATGTAAGCTGTTTTTTGTTATTTTTCGCAGATATCTCCGAAACGGTGGGAGTTAGCTCGAAATAAAAAACAAGGTCAAACGACTATTTTCCATTACGAATCTTTTGCTACTATCAGAATTTTGATTTTTTTTTTTATCCTGTCGGAGGTAACTACTGAAATGTTGGCCATGTACGGCAAAAAATTTTGAGCTTCTATAGTTGGCAACTTTTTAATCTTGGCTCCTATGCCAAAAGACTACTCTGGTTAACTTAAATGGAATTGAATTTGCTAAAATTCTTTTTTATTTTTTGAATTTTGACAAAAATGAAGGAATTGGAGGGGGCGGGATTTGGGACTTTTTTTTTTCGGTAAAATTTCTCCATTTTGTCACCGTAATTAATCGGTAATTAACTGAAATTGATCTCATATATGATGTTCACTTAATATCATGTACTACTTTGACGCTCCGTTAATCTTGGCCCTTCGAAACAAAGATTTAACATAAAAAACAAGACTTTTAATTGAATATGCGCCCCGGGCTATTGCAGTTCGCGGAGAAGTTTTGCATTTTCCGCCGCGTAATATTAATCTACAAAGCTGATTTTTTGTCTATAAGCAGTGCACTATTTCGATTAAAAATCACATTCTACCTCCGCTTAAAGGTGGCTAAATGTTTGAAGAGAACAAAAACTAAATTTTACAGTTAATTTTACTAATAAACAAACTGAGTGAGTAATTTAAACAAAATTTTCTCAATTTAATATTTATTGTTATAATCGTAAATAAAGTATAGTATTCAACTTGCGGTAATGGTAATAACTCACTTGATGAATGACTGCACTCGCAACTTTCATCTGCGTGAGTTATAACCTACATTACGGCTCGTTGAATAATATACTATTATTTGTCTTTTTATTAACGTTTTAGCAGCACAAGTTGTGTGTGTATAGTTTTCAACCAGATATATTAGGAGATGGTTAGCAGAATTTAATTTTGCAACTAGAAAATGTTTATACTCTATTATGTATTGTATTATATTCTAACGACCAACCACAGCATTTAACTTGTAACTACTTGTAAATACATATTTTCGCCTAATGTACCACGTAATTCAAGGTTGGACTTCATCTACTTATTATTTCTTCCCTTACGGGTTGCGGTACTAACGACCTGTTGTATTATAGTGTTACAGATTTATACCCCCTTTAGAAAGATGTTTAATGTAGTGTTACATTAGTGAAGTAATTATTTGTTGTAATTAGTACACAAGTTAATAAATTAGTTGAAATTGAAAAGCACTGTTTATTTTTTATTTAAACGCATAAAATCCTACCCAGAGCAATCCCAAGAACCTTGACATTATAGTATTGAAGTTGAAGTTGAAAAGTTATATAAGTTTCCTCTGAATTTGTTTAGTTTTAATTTCATTATTTGACATAATTTACCTATTTACATTTTTTTTCTTTCTAGGTAAGTACTTCGTGAACACGCCGTATCAGGTAAGCCGCTATCAAACATCTGCTCGATTTCCTAAGGAAATAAATCGTTTATGTTCGTCATGATCCCTGATTTTTAAACGAGTATTGAGGTTTGTACGCTACACGAAATCCAATACCAATCATTCCTAACGAAATAAAACCGAATCGAATTTAAAAGTAAACAAAGCCACGTTGGGGCCACTTTTAAACATTTTATACGCGATCCGCTTTAATAACTTGGATATTATATTTGAAAATGAGGTATGGCCTTCTTCCGAGACATTTAACAAAGTCAAACTAATCCAACGCGAAGTGGTGAAATGAAAAAATATATAAACGACCACTATTTTGTTTAAATTTGAATGTAGAAACGTTAACAGAATTTGATATCTGTTTAATGGTGTTTTAAAAATAATATTCTCAACTGTCAAAAAACTGAAAGTCAAACTAGTTAATGGACCAGATAATCTTCATCCTCGTATAATTAGAGATTGCATTCAATCTCTTGTGTTACCTTTAAAGTTCATTTTCAATCTTATTATATGCGCACGTCCAACAGATACTCTTGGAACAACATAGTTTCATAAAAGCACGTGATACAGCATCTCAAACTTATGTTATTTTACTCACTATGTTTCCAGTATTTTGGACACCAGGCATCAAGTGAATGTTGTATACATGGATTTCAGTAAATATTTTGATCGTTTGTCTCATATAAAGGTGCTTCAAAAATTGTATAGTCATGAGGTTTCAAGTAGCGTTTCACGTTTATTTGCATTTTATTTAACCAAACGTAATAGTTATTTATGTACAAGGGTCGTAAGTGCACTTTTTTTGGTCGAGAATACAGTTTGCAAGCCGAGGCCCGTAGGGCCGAGGTTTGCAAGTATTCGAGAATATATTCGAGCGAGAGAGAAAGTGTTGTTGGGCCAAAGCGGCACTAAACGTAATCCGATCTCAACCAATACCTTTTCAGATCTTCTGGAGCACTAAAGAAACCCTCATGCAAAGTTTCATCTAAATCCATTTAACTTGTTTCAAATTAACGTACCGACGATTATCGCTCAAAAAATCATGCATTATTCTAATAAAATATTGTTGATTCATATTATATTTTTTTGGGTTTGATATTTATTTTATATTTATTTATTTAAATTTTTACGTATTTATTGTCATAAATAGTATTAGCATAAATTATATTAATATTAATAAAAAGTTATTGCTGATATTGTATTGATATTTGTGATTTATAGCACTGTATGAGCGCACGCTTACTTTGAAATGATGGCTGGTAACTTGCATACGTTATCTAACGTGCGATGAAAAATTGGTTTTTGTCTCTACCGCAAGATACGAACGATTCTAAAGATATCGTTATTTAGCGAAGGATAAAAAATTGAACCCCTGTTCGTCTGTTTGAAGATCGGGCGAGACTGGTTAATGTGGTGTTGCCAGTTTTCATGTATGCGTGAAATTCCCATCGTTTTCAGACATTGTATCATGAATTACTTAAAAACTAGACACAAGAAGTTTCTCAAACTGGGGGTGCACTTTTGTAATAACCATTAAAACTCACAGTCAAAAATTTAAAAGAATCTGACGTTTGAAATAAAAAATATGGCGATAAATTCACGGGAAATTACCCTTCCTTGTCGTTTCCTTGCTAATAACGTGAATTTTGATGTATCATAATTGGAAAAGTAGACACAAGATCGTTCTCAAAATTTGCCAGTGGTTTCACCAAACCATTATCTACATCCTGCCGAAATTTGAAAACAATCTGACGGTAACGACTTTCTCGGTAGAAATACCTTAAACTAGAAAAAAAAACTTGAGAAAACTATAATTATTTGAGTTCGATTTCATGTTTGCAAGGCAAATAGTAAAGGTAGCGATGCTTGGAATATCCATGGCAACCGTCAATAAAATAAATTTAGGACGCGGCTTCTATTGAAATGACAACTACTGTCAAGATAAATTAAATCATATTATTATAATAGCTTTCGACATTTTTGAAAATGCCGGCTATAGAGGATATAACAAGTAAAGCTTGTCTGGATTTACTTCCAAAAAAGTTAAAACATTTAATACTTGTTAAATAAAGGAGAAAATTTTCCCAAATTTACTTTATTTTCCTAAAGACGTTATGAAAAACAAGGACCCGTTACCAATGGTAACAAGTATTTGGCACATAAAGCGTCGCTTACGATCGACAAAACAATGGGATTAGAGTATACTTACGTGAGAGGTATGACGAAAACTATTTGTAGATTATAAGGGGTTAAGTCTGAGGCATTTATGGCTAGTTCAGGGGTTCCCAAGGATCCAACTAGGGACCCCCATTATTTCTAACCTTTATTAATGACATATTTGATCGCATAGTTTCCTCAAAATTATTGTTTGCTGATGATTTAAATTTTTTTGATGAAATAAGTACCATTGATGATTGTCAACAATTGCAGCAACGGCAGGAATCAAAATATTAGGCTTTATTATTAGAAACAGCAGAGAATTTTCCTCTGTCGAGAAACTATGATATATTCTTTTGTTATACGAATTTGATTTTGTCTCTGTTCGCGAAAGGCGTGAGTTGGGGCAGTTTACTAACTTCATGTTAAATTATACATCATCATGTCGACTAGTTTTTCTTCGAGAAGTCCTAATATATTTCATGCATCGGTATCAAACTCGTTTCATCATTTTTATTGCCTATTTTATGCGCAAAAGCTGTAATGATTTAAATAGTGCAGACACTCTTTCTAGCAGTATGAGGAAATGTAAGGCAAAGTTACAAGTTTAATTTAAAATTAATTAATCTAATTCTCTAGAAATGTCACGTGTCTTATTATTATTTGTCACTGTATTTATTCCATGTATTATTCATTGTTTTACCTTTGTGTTGTCCTAGCCTTAAGCTTTCCATTGTACACTCACTTATATTCATCTCGTTCTCCTGTAAATGGCCATTTGGCTGCTGGATGTAATTAAATAGATAAATGAACTGTGACATACATTTTGTGAAGTAACGTGGAACGTTTATGCGAGGAAGACTCAATAAATACTGCCAATATTTATTTATTTCCGTTACATGGTCACTAAATGAGAGTTAGGATTCAAATATTATCCCAAAATTGGTTTTTGATTACCTGCGAATGTAAAACTCATCTTTTGGCGTTGCAAACTATTTATTTAGATACAACCATCCAACAGGTAACCAATTACAAGGTGGAAACGCAGTGAAGTAATAAACTACAGGAGAATAGTACAAAAATCAAAGGTTTGTTATTATAAATCAAGCTGTTTAATTGAGTGAATACAACAATATATCAAGCCTATCTTCCAGTAGATTATAATTTTTACACATAAAATAAAAAGGGGAAAATTTTAATAAACTAATTCGAAGAGTAGAAAGACAAACTGTTTCACAATTCTGACTTGTACGAGTTATGTGAAAATTCAGTTGCTTCAAAATATGAGTGCAATTAAACAGGTTATACATAATTGTATAAAGAAAAATAATTAAGTCTGTTATCTTTTTATTTTCCAGATTTGACATGTGAAATTTTTCCAACATAATATTTCCAATAAAATATAAATACTTAACATAGCATTGTCTATGTAAATAGAATGTCCTGGGGACTATATCAGGGAGCAGTATTTCAGATTTGCTCGCACAAATGACATCATATCAGTAATTCTAAATTTTTTGTAATTTCTTATTACAAAACCTAAGTTTTTTAACGCTGATGCGATGATGCAATTATTATGCTCTTTAAAACAGATGTTTATCAAAGACAACTCCAAGATCCTTTACTATATCAGACCGCTGCAATATTCGATCATTTATATGACAATTGTACTCGATAGGGTTTCCTATTTTAGAAAAAGTGAATGTGTTACATTCAAATATGTTGATTAGATAGCACCACCACTTTTTTAAGTTTTTCGTTTTTCTTGTTCGCTTTCTGTCATATAAGCCATCGGCATATAGAAAACTCATTAACGGCAACTACAATATCATTTATAAAAACAATAAACATAAGTGAACCTCGCACGGATCCCTGAGGAACGCCGAAAGAGGCCAGCATGCCAAGTGACCTGAAACCACGGTTTTCCACATGCTAACGCCTATTCTCTAGAGATAAACAGAAAAGATCAAATTGTGCCACTGATAACCCCAATTTACTCAATTTCTCTAATAGAATATCATGATCTAAACGACCGAAAGCTTTTTAAAAATCTGTATAAATGGTATCATTTTGCATCTAATTCTTTAGTGTCACACGAGCTAGGTTAGTCTTGCTATTGACTACAATGGAAGTCGTTTTCTGTTGGAATTTGATGAAAATTTAAAAAAATTGAATTATAAAATAAATTATTTTTTGAACAATTTTGATTTAAGTATTCTGAGCATTATTCAAATTCTTCATTTCTATGCGCTGGTCTAATGTAATTACGTCATGTATTTCCACTTTAATTGTCATTTTGTATCCTAAAATTACATAATATACTGTTTTGCAATACGTACTCCAATGTTCATATTTGTGTGCTGGTTCGACATCTTTTTTAATTTAGGACCTAGGACTTCATCTTTCTTTCTTTGTACAACTTTCATATTTATTTCCTTTTATTTTATAGTTCTCCTTAATTCATGCGAATGCCGAGGATTATTATTATGAAATACGAGACTTTATTTTGTATGTATTTTTTCTTTTGAGGAAAATACATTCAATTATGTAGGTATGATGTTTTTTACGTTATTATATTTCATCAAAAAGCTTTTACAAGAACACATTGAATTAAAACATGTTGAGTTTTTTTAAACACAACAGCACAGAGTCACATACATAATTTATTAATTAATGTACTTTTTCGTAAAAATATATATTATTTTTGTTACGAGCACATTTGTAACATAGAATGACCGTATGTTTTTTTATTTAAAATATACTATAATCATTTTAACAGATAATGGATTTAATGTTCTAAGAACACGTTTTGTACTCTTTAATATTAAAATAACACATAAGTATACTGTCGAAGAAATAACATAGTCATCTTATAGTACAGTACCTAGAGGTAAAAGAAATTCAAAACTTAGAAAATATGTAATGATAATTCTTTTATGGATGATCTTGTAGCAAAAGATATCATGTTCGGTTTCTATATGATCTGGATACTTGCTCTTAATCGCAAGAGGTGGAATTCACCTAAATCGAAAAAATTCTTGGGGTCGATGGAAGTTCTTTCTAAAGCAAGTGCTTTAAACGCTGCCAAAATAATTTGAATATTAGCTATATATAAGACAAGTACACTTGACTCTCACCCAGATGTCCCGGGTTCGATTCCCAGCAGTAGCACTGGAATTTTTTTCCGAAAAGAAATTGTCCTAGTGTACTTGAATATTGGGTGTGTCCCTTGTGCCTAAATGTGTAGCCTCTCCCGCACAAGGCTCTTCCACAGCCTTCAGGATCGTATTACCTGTGGTGTTATTTATTTATATTAACGGAAAACAGTACTTGAGGTTTTTTTTATTACTGGCTAATTACTGTAATAAAATGGCATTTTTATTAAAAAATGTGAAGACGTACATTGTTTCGGTAATAACTTCTTGTTTTTTTAAGCTGCCGAAGCACACAGAAATAATTGAAAATTTAATTAATTATCTTTAATTTTGGTCCTTAATATTTTTGACGCAAGTGTCATAGTTTTTAATAGTGAGGAAAATAACGCCTTACACCCCAAAGAGGACACGAAGCAGCTACGGACACGTGTTTCGGAATTATTGTTCCTCATTAGCGTAGCGTAGCAACAAAAAGGATCTAGAAAGGACAGATATGAACAATAATTGAAGGTTGAAAGCACAGTACACAGTACTCTTCTTCGTGCATTCATATCTAGATCGATCTATTTAAGACCTTCACCGACAGTCGGCACATAGAGCCCTATGTGGACTGCCCAATTTCAACCTGGCGACTGAGGAAAATAACGCCTCACACCCCCTTTGGGGTGTGAGGCGTTATTTTCCTCACTATTTGTTTTTGACCCTACTAATTCCTTCCTATTTTATTTGACTCGCCAGGTTGAAATTGTGCAGTCCACATAGGGCTCTATGTGCCTACTGTCGGTGAAGGTCTTAAATAGACCGATGCATGAATAAGAGTACTGTTTACTGTGCTTTCAACCTTCAATTATTGTTCCTATCTGTCCTTTCCAGATCCTTTTTGTTGCAACGCTACGCTGATGAGGAACAATAATTCCGAAACACGTGTCCGTAGCTGCTTCGTGTTTCCTTTGGGGTGTAAAGCGTTATTTTTCTAACTAGTTAATCTAAATACTTTGCCTAATAAACGTTGGGATGCCATCTTTAAACTTCCATATCTTCGAAACTATTAATACTACATAAATAATGAACCAAATTCATCGTAAGCGTAAGGTTTGGTCTGCACCATTTCTTTGCTAAAACTAATATTTATTGAAATATTTGCAATATAAACAAAAATTTCACTTTCTGAAAAAAGCGGACAAAAACGAACAAAAAAATTAGATGATCTAGATCGTGCACACTATACTTATGTTAACGAAAATCTGAGATTTTTTCGAGTACCGGCAGTAACAACATGACGTCGTTTTTGTTAAATAAACGTGAAGATGCGTATTATTTCGGTCATAACTTATTTGTTTCTATACTACAGAAACAACAAAAATCATTTGAAAGTTTAATAATAATATTTTATCTTGGTCGTTTACATTTTTGTTGTAGTGCCATAGTTTGAGAAATATTAAACATTTTCACTAAATACTTTGTTTTAGAAACAGTTAAATGCCATTTTTAAACTCCCATTTATACGTAACTGTATTTCCTACATTTTCAATAAAATCAAATTCATTTTGGGTTTATAAACATGCCTATAATAGACCTCTAGCATTTTTTCGCTAAATGTGATTTTATCGAGTTAGTCGACGAAAACCTTTTTGGGACACAAGGAAAATCTTAATTTGCAGGTCACTATATCTTAAATATTATCAATTTATATAGAAAAATTCATAGAATCATTTTACCTCAAAATGTTATTCTCTCTCAGTTTAAATGTTTTCATCCAGTTTTTAAGGTGTAACATCTTATAAATTAGCAAACCATCAAATAACGTAGAAATGTTTTGTATTCATTTCCTATTAAATTACACATAAGAAAAATGTAATTCAAGTAACAATCTTTCTGAATTAAAACCTCTAGTTATATATTATTTGAATTAAGAATTTAATATTTGCATACAAAATCTTCATCATCTTTTTTTTATGTTTATCCCACGACAAATAGCTGCTAATTAGGGTTAAAACCGCTTTCCTCTGAAACTAGCTAGGAAGTAGCTTAAATAAAGACGTCGCTTTATGAAATCTTTTATCTTCAAATCCTAAGTAATCTATCTGGATTTCCTTTATGAACTTCAACTATATATATTTTTGACGATTACAAGAAAAATACATACTTTTTCAATCAATTCTTGTCTTTGTATGTTTATGGCATTGGAGTTCTATTCGAAGTAAATGGTTTTTCCTGATCGTAATAATGTTATCCAGAAAGGCCACCCACTTTTGATACAATCAGCAATTCTGCGGCCCAGTCACGATTCAGGAAAACCGCAATATATGAGAAAAATAACTAAGTTCTCTAGGTGACACCCTTAACTGGACCACCAGTGACGCATTAGAGACATAATCAAGTCTCTTTTTTGTAAATGTAATTTTGTTTTGCATATTTATCCACTCGGTTGCGGTTAAAGTGGATAAAAAGGACAATTAAAGGAAGGGAAGTACGCAATTATAACGGAATCGAGACATCGTTTTCTTTATCTTTATTCGCTTTTTATCGTGGGTCTAGATTACCATCCATTATTCAAAAACATAATAAAATCTTTGCTTAAAGTATGGTTTTAATTAACGTTTTTAAGGGCTGAAATCAACAGCTTTTTTCAAGATTTTAACCCGAAGATGCGTGTAACAAAAGTCCCAGAGGAGTTTTGGTCAATTAATTAATTAATTTTTAATATTTCCGCCAGGGAATAAAAACCTTGAGAACAAAGCGTAAGAATTAAAAGTAAAAAGAATTATTACAATTCTCAGGACGAAGCGCTTTTGTGTTTACAATTATGATCCTGTTTATTCCCTGGACGATTGTACATTCTCTTCCGAATTTAGTGTAAAATGTTTGCTTATAATTCAGGACTCCACGAGAAACCACTGTCTGAAATAATAATTTTTATGTGTTGATATTAGTTTACTAGCAAAGCATAAAAAAATATCGTTTATTTTAATAGTGTGATTTTTCAGTTGACAATATTGTAACATTTATTTCTAATTTCGTCAGTTTTATATTTCACACATTTTTAAAGAATTGTCAATTAATTTGTAATTAAGAAAAATCGGCATCTACTGGAAGCTACTGGAACCTCCCCACACGGTGGATCTTTGTAAGTTGTGTTTGGATATTTCATCGGAAATCAGAGCACTAAGCAAACAGATAAATTACACGTGACTTTGGAGCCATTTATTTCATGAACAAATATGGACGAACAGAAGTGGACTACAAACAATCTGTTAAAACATAACCTCTCATATTTGTTTATGTTGCATGTTAATCAATTGCCGCATATTATAAGGGTATTAACAGATAACGTTTCGAAGATTTTGTAGAACATTGGATAGCGAAAAAAAAATAACAACACAGAATTTAGCCGAAATGACACTTCAACCTCAACAAGTCAATAACATTATGGGCAGTTCAAGCAGACTACGCATGCGTCAAATTAAAATCTTCCTGCTCGATCAAAAAGGTCCGAGCAGGTCGAGCTTCGTAGGAGGCCTTTATTTTGTAATATTCGAACGTTTCAGATTTAGCTCGGTTAGGTCGATTTGCATTAAACGAACGATTGTGACGCGTCCCATCAATCAGACGTAATATCCGAACACGACTATAAACAATTATTACCTTTAATAAAATCAACTAAAATAAGTGTTGACATTTGTCAAAATTCTTTAGAATATTGATTTTTAGATTATGAAATATATTTAGGGACATAACCTATAAATCAACATCCACAAAGGTTACCAACCCAAATAATTTTGACAGATGGCAAAATACATTTTCCCCTAACAATATTACCAATAATATTTTTTGGATGCTGTCATGTATGCACTTATAACGAATTCTTTTTAATTTTTTCACGGAAATCAAATCGAAAGGATGCAGTATTGTTGAAATTGGAATTTTTACT
The DNA here is from genome assembly GCA_936432065.2 of Rutpela maculata. Lineage (NCBI taxonomy): Eukaryota > Metazoa > Arthropoda > Insecta > Coleoptera > Cerambycidae > Rutpela > Rutpela maculata. The sequence continues at coordinate 205,420,315 of OW386286.2, read as the reverse complement.
GCTTTTCAATGGTTCGATTGCAAAACGGCACTAAACGTAATCCGATCTCAATCAAAACCTTTTCAGATCTTCTGGAGCACTAAAGAAACCCTGATGCAAAGTTTCATCCAAGTTCGTTTAGTAGTTTCGCCGCTTTTTGGGTTCCTGGGACCTCAAAACTTAAAGATTTGATGTTATCTCAATTTTAGATTTTGGACCAATTTCAGTAACCTCCCACAATTTTATTGTGGGGAGGTTAAAAAGCTAAAAATATGTATACAAGATATTTTAAAAATAATGGTATATACTTCAGCTGCATATATTCTGAAGGTCAGAAAATAAAGAGAGAGACAAATATGCTTAGGATATAGATATCCTATAATATTTATTTAACGAGATATAGGATTAGGATTAGAGTTAAATTTGTCTTTTAAATATTTTTTAAAATACGAACACAGATATCGGTCTCTAAGCTGCTAGAAGAACATTATTAATGGCTTGAAATAATAGTCTGTTAGTTATCTTGCATTGTTTATAGATGGCGCTACATGAAAATCAGTTACTTTTTACAGTTACATCACTTAATTTAAACATATCATTCAGAATAATCTAAAATTTAATCGATGTATATAAATCTATTTATGTAAGTACGTATTTCGTAGGTCGTAGAATTTGGCAATTAAATTAAATTCCAGTGAAATGTAGCGAAAGAAAAAAGGCGAATAAGGAAAATAGAATCGAAAGAAATAAATAAAGATGGCAAATAATAATTTCTAAGGATATGGAGAAGAATTGATTATTTCTAAAAAAATATTAATTGATTTTTTAATTTGTTGAGGGGGCTTTCAAATATATTAATTGTTGAACAAACTGAGGTTACCATAGTGCAAGTGCACATTCTGTCAACAGAAGGACTTTTTCTAAGTTTTGATCTATAAATATACCAAAACCAGGTCTTACTCTCTGTGGAAATTTCGAAGGAACATGTACGTCCAGTTACTATATTAGAAATAAATAAGACACTAGATATCTTCCTCTTTACTGACACTTTGAGAATCTTAAATTCGTTGTAATTTGGATATTTTTTAAATTTATTGCAGTATATGTATGACAAAAATTTATTTGTAGGACCTCTATAAGTTCTAACAAAAGAATACAACAACAATTTCGTCGTGTTTATCGAAACATTTTTTATTTCCTGCCACAAAACCCTAGTTTTTACACGCCTTTGTTAACATATTCTCAATATGTTTAATATTTATTGAGTTTATTAATTTTGCTCCATGAGAAATTATTGTTAATATCCTGTTATAATAGTTGCCCATACTTCTCAATTTCAATCTCTTTATAGTTTTATGTCGTCTACATACATTAAACACTTATTTTAAATATTAGGTATTTCGTTGACAAAATACACAAAAAGCAACGGCTCCAAGTTACTTCCTTGAGGTATACTAGATTTGTTTGTTGTCGACAGGGCAGTCAGCCATTTGCTTTATTTGCATTTCTCTAAATTTGATTTAATAAACGGTAGCGAATTATTAGATTTAGTAAGTGTAACTTTTTAACAAAATATCGTGCTCCACTCTTTCAAAAGCTTTTGCACAAAAATTCATCTGTGACTAATGATTTTTTAACTACAAAACTATCCTTACATTCGGTAATTTCTTTTCCCATGTGTGTATTTATTGTTCAAATACCTTTGCAAGTGCTAACAATGCAGATATGTGTCTATAATTTTCTATATTTTCTTTTACATCATGTGCATGTGTTAAGGCTAAACATTTCTGCTGGGGCTTGTTGCAATGAATGTATTTTGTTGCATATTTTGAAATAACGGGCATTGTTTAATGTATTTGGCAATAACGTATCATTATTTTAAATCCTTATTTTTATAATAAGGATGCTCAAACCTGAGAATCCAAACAAAAATTTTGTACATTTAATACAAGCAACCCTCAAGAAGCATATTAACAATCTGTGTTGTATGTATGTAATTTGGCCTTGAACTTGAAACCAAGAAGGACTGTAAAATCCCCATTGGCAAAATAATTCATAGTTATTTTTATTTACCTACATTTCTGTTATGGTCATTAGGCTATTTTGTAAGAACGATCTTCAAATTTTATAAATACATTGGATAAAGTAGTTGGATAAATACATTTCTTGTTTAGAGATGATGACTGTGATATCAAAATATTCTTAACCAAACTACCGTATAGTTGCCGTGAAAAAAGTTAGACCTGAGTGAAGATACCTACTATAAGTAGTCTCAAAATAAGCAACATATTATTAGTATTAAAAATGCTATAGAAGCAAAACAATTGAAGCAAAATGAAGATAATGTGGGCAATTTGAAATACCACGTAAAAAATAGTATGTTCTATTTTAAATAAATTTCGCTGATTTCATAACCCGAACATCCTCCCTTCTGTAAATTGGAGTTCAATAAAAATATGCGTAGTTAGGACCTGAAATTGATCTGTCTTGGAATTTTTCATATAAAAATTTATTTTTTTGTAGTACTTTATGAGCTCACTGTATAGTGGATAGTCCTCGCTAACTTTCTCATATTTTGCGTATATAGATACAAAAAATATATCCAGCAAACAGAAACCGCAAATAAATTTCCAGATTCAATCTACATTCAATGAAAAATATATATTTCGGTATTCTTTTTTATTTTATGATTCTTTCAGATCTATAAATCTTGTTGGGGGCTTTGGAGGTCGTAACCTTATTCGCAGTTATTTGTCACCGCAGACTTCAAATTTCCTGACAATAATGCTGTTTTACCTCTGGGCAGTCATATAATGATTGTAAAGTGTTTTGTAGATATGAGGATACAAATAAAAATTGCTCTCTTGAGATACCCGTCTAAAGTTACGACCTCGGTTTTATGCAAGAGACATGAGAAATATGATTTCAAAAATCCAGTTGTTGTGTAGGTAATATAATAGAATGGAAAATGGAACCAGATACATAAGTACATACATTTTTACCTTGGAAGTATAATGGAAGCCATTTCAGGCGGTTTCTCACAATTTAAGTAACTTGTTTCGTGTAAGGAACGTGTGAAATAACGGTTTCGACATATTACAATTGTAGTTGGAAATATGAATATAGCAGAACTGGGAAATAAAATTGTAAAGTTTTAAAACTATTTTTATTTTAGTTGCGTTCGTAATTCTCGGTAATCCGCTTATCGTCAACTGTAATACTTATGAAATAAAATTAAATTATAAATGTAAATAAACATGCACAGTTTTGTTTAATATATATTTGATATATTCAGCTTAAACAAAATATATTGGCGGAAAATTGGCAGCGGTTCTAAAAAGTTTTTTAACGTAATATGAAATATATCTTATACTGGATATTGTCTATAATTAATTATGTGGTATATTCATGATTTCTTGTTTTTTGGGTAGTTTGCCACTTTCTGTAAAAATATTTCAAATTATCAAACAAACAGTAAGATATTTTATATATTTATGAAATTAGTTTAAGTAATCTTCTAAAACGTATTTAACACGTCAGGATTAAGAAAAATAAACAGTTGATGATAGTAATCGAACATTATGTTACTGTGAGCAGGTGGAAAGAGAAAGGGGCATAGTCAAACATCACTTAATCGTTAAATACCCTAATGTTTGAAAATGAATTTTGGATATTTATTTTATAGTTTTCTTTCTTAATACTCGGGCTATGCCTTCTTGCATGATAGTCTAGGATATTTTATAAAAGGACATGAATCCAGTGCTACATAAAATATTAAATATTATATAGAGACTGTGGAAATGAAAGGAGCCCAGCTTAAATAAATTCCTATAGTTTCCTAAGATCAAGTGAGACCAATTAAATTAATTATTATACTAAACTTACCTTAGTCCAGAAGTGCTTCCTTAATTTTCTTATCTTCGGTTGATATAGCCAAAAAATTAGAGAATTTTGCTCAACTGGCAAGTTACCGATCCTGACATCTGCATTTTTCATCGAATCTCTTATTCGCAGTTGGTGTTAGTCACAAAGGCCCCAAGGTATCATCTTGTTTATTATTTCACAATCACTGAGCGTTTAATTTATTTCTGTATTTTTGTATTTTTTTTTCTATAAATATTTTAAAGTGATTAAAAGTACTTAAGGAAAAACAACAATTCAAAAATACAAATGTCCTCTTATGTTAAGTTAATTGGAGGTCAATATATCTTACTTTTGCGTTTATAAAAAAAAAATCGCAAAAATTGTTCAAAAACAAAAGGAAAATATTTCGTTAAGACAAAGTAGAGTTTAAAAGAAAATGTTTCTTTGACTTGATGGTATCATTTTATGCGGCCGCAAAATTTTAAATAATTTATGGTATTTTGGATGTTTAAACGAATATTTTTATTTGAAATTTTCTGTGGTTATTAACAACATAAAGTATACTTTTACAAAATTGTATCTAAATCGATACATTACACAGGCACACAAAAAAATAATAAAAGTTCAAACCCAAAGGTCAGACCCTTATATCTGTATGAATTTTGATGCGCTGAATCCAAACATATCAGAATTTATGTTTTACTACGGAATTTCGATTAAATTACGACAGGTTTTCTAAGACTAGTAGAAACATGAAATTAAAAAAATTGCCTTTTTTGTATAAAATGCATTGAATCATAACAAAACTGCAATTATTGAACTAATTTTATATCGTCCCCTTTTATATCCTCTGACACTAAAACCACCCCTAAAGCGTGGGCGATAAGGGTTATTATGGGCAAAACTCGCACGAAATATGTTCATGTAGTCAAGAGAAGATTTTTTTTGTATAAACTTGATACGATTAGGAAATACTGCACTTCTTTTGCCTATTTTAATCTCTATTATATATTTTTTTTCAAGGTAACTTTGCTCAGGACGTTTTTGCCAAGGCAGATGATAGGTAATGATGAAGTCTAAATTGAAGAATACCCTTTTTTGCCTATAGTCATCTATGCATTCTATTGAGATGCAACCTTTTTATTAGCATTTTTTTTCATAAAATATACTCACAATCAGAAGAAAGCTTTATATCATGAAATTTTTAATATGTAGTTCAGACCCCGTGGGCATGGCACTGGTATTACATTTTATTTAATATTTTTAATTCAGGCATTTTTTTAATCCAGAATTTAATATTTCATCTCAATATCTCCATGTGAAGAATTAGTGCTCCAAAAATGTTGTTTCATGGAGGTACTTTCAACACGCTGTATTTTTTTTCACATACATGTGATTGTATACCGTGATTAACTGATTTTCGAAATGATTCGACTTCCCGGATTATTGATACATACTTAGGGAATACCCTGTATGCAGTCCTTTCAACTAGAGCCTGAAAACATTTAAAGAATTAATAAAATAATTGAAATATGTGAAGGATATCTAGACGTAATATTTTAAAAGAAATATTAATTTAATGAATTTTCTTATATAAGCTACACCTTCTGCATTTGCCGGTTTTATAAAGCATATATTTCAAAAGGACGTATTTTCCGTATAATTTCATTTTTTGTAGGCGGGACTATAAATCTTATTCGCTCCCACAGCTATAAAACTGCCATATCCTCCAATATATAAGCCCCAAAACCGTTTCCTGAAACAGGCGAACTCATTATAAATAAATTAATCTTTTCTCATGAATATGTAATAATTGTTCAAAAAGGCTGAAACTTCACTTCATAAATAGACATTCTTCTCTGGGTACCTTTGAATGCTTTCTGAAGATGATATTAAATCGCACACTCACGCTGAATGTGCAATATATACTTATGTGTAATGATTTGTTTCAATACAAACGATACTTGATCTAGAGAGAAACAAATTAATTCTGCGTTAATTTCGCCTGTAGATATTTCTACAGAAACATAAAATAGAATACAATATTTAAACTTATCTGAAGCTGGAAAGAATTCTGTATATTATAATTAGAAACAATGCTAGGATTTTCTAGCGTGAGAGAGAAATATGAGTTTATTTTCAGTTTATTATAAATATTAAAAACCATGAATGGTATGATCTTTAAAACAGTGTCAAGCACTTCCCACTGTTCTAAGGAATACAACTATATCGTTTCTATCGTAAATTTTTGATATAGTTAAATTCCGTGCAATAATAATGAAATAAGGAATTATTTTCATTGGTAGAGTACGATATTCAAGTAGTACAAGAGAAAGGAGGAGGGTCTCAAAGGCCGGTTTTTGGACCAATTTATTTCTTGAGGAACTTGAAACACATCTTTTTTGGTATCTACTAACAATATTTAACCGATTCCACCCCAAACGAAACTTTCCCCCACCCTCCTTTTTTACCCCCTGTCAAGTTACAGACCGACAGACAGACAGAATTTTTTTTCCTCTTAAACTTAAAATCTCGACGTTTCATGACATTCTAAGCCTATTTGAAAAATAAAAATTTTAAAAAATTTTTTTGTCGTTACTATACTTCTACTGGATGTGGAAGTAAAATTATATAGTTGTATTCGTTAGAAGAATAGCAAATGCCTAAAACAGTTTTAGATATTATGCTATGTCTCATTTTTAATTCATTTTAATAAACCAAAAATAAACGCATATTTGCCTCATACTCTACAAAATCCCAACCCCTTGGAATAATATCTAGAGGGTTTATTCAAGTTTGTTTGAAGATAAAAAAAATGTTATATGTCCCTTCAATGCATTGATTTGCCACTAAATTATATTATGTATTCCTTCGTTGTAGTAAGGTCATACTTACATTTACCTAATTTTATTTTATCCATAAGCAACAAACAAACCGTGGATCTGACAATTACAGATTGTTTTCATTAATCTTGATCTAATCTTGGCAAATATCTCCTGAGCACGCAGACTTTGTTAAAGGACAGGGCACTAGAGAACAAGTACTGAATATACGACAACACATCGAGAAAACACTAGAATATTACGTGTATATTTTGTAGTTTTGTATGGAGAAATTTTTTTATTGAATTCAAATTTTCTCGTATTAATATTTAATTTTTGTACAAATATTTTAATGTAAATTGACTATTATAAACCAATAATTTGTATAAAATATATTCATAGCCAATCTAACTTTTAGTATCTCGTATGGGTATGAATTTGATTCATGTGGTTAACAGATTTAATGTTATTGTTGTAAGAATGAGGTCACCACTGACATTTAAGAAAAACTTTGCGTCCATTCCATTTCTGCCATGTTAAAACTGTGGTGTGGAATTTCTTAATATATCATCAAAAAACAAATTTTCTTTTCTTGCATATTTCTGCTGCTGCGAAATTTATAACCCGCCACTGAGTTAAATGTCAAAATGTATTTTGCTCTTGTCCACAAATATTTAAATAGTAAATTGTAGAACAGCTATAAGTTCGTTATTTAAAGCCAGTCTCGATTATATTCGATTCCGTTTAAAAAACTTGTTATATTAGTTTTTACTTAACCAACGGTTATATTTGAAAGTTGCGTCTGCATATCATTAATATCGCTTTGTAATGAGTAAATATTTGATGTGTTTATGGGTATATTAATCGGTAGGAATAACGATTTTCACATTAAATCATTACAAAAGAAACATAATTATTTATATTTGTATAAGTTTTGAAGATGCCGAGTGTCTGGAACCAAGCATACGCATACGGTAAAATAAAACTTAAATTTTTTTGTTCTAATCTACTTGCAATGTCATGAAAATCAAAAAATATATCTGTTGGTCAGTGTATTTTTTTTTTCCATGATTACTTTGGAACGGTTTGTGACATTGACTTGAAATTAGGTACACGTATGTATTTATAATGAGATCTGAAACTAGATTAAATTTTGGTCTTATTGGTACACGTATGCATTTATAATGAGATCTGAAACTAGATTAAATTTTGATCTTATTCCATTGAATGATTGGGGGTAAATGGGGGTAAATAAGTAAAGTAAGAGTTCATAACATTCAGATTTGCTATATGTGTGAGAAACCAATGTCTCAACAAATGTTTTGGCATCAGCCACCTCCCACTAGCACCACCATTACCACCTCCTGCCCGTTATTAAAGGGGGTAAATACATAAAATCATGATTTAGTTTGTGTAAAAGAATCAAAGACCCCTTTTTTACATTTTTTACATTATTGCGGTAGACAATTCAAAATATTATATTATCAAAGTTCTATGAACAATTATTTTCACATAGTGGAGTGCAAATATAGTACAAAAATATTTTTCTTGGTAAGAGATTTAGCTAGGAAATCTGGATATGGAAGTTGTGATTTTTTTTTTTTTAAAGAGCCCCTTCATGGGCTTCCAATCAAGCGTCAGACTCTTACTGACCAAAGCCCTCCTCCCGGGCTTGCCTGTATACTACCTGGGGGCACTGCAGCCTCCTGGGCTTATTGTGCTCACCCTGTATAGCCCTAGCAACTGTTGTTTCGCTGCGCGGTGCCCCTTAGATGGTCCGATCGGGAGCCAGGACCGATCACCCATCCAAGTCCTCACCGCGCGCTACGTTGCTGCACTTCGGTGATCTCGTGTAGGTCCATTACCATTACCATTAAAGCTCTTTGTTTAATTTTATAAGTACAAAAATATTGGAATTCAGGTATTTCATTATCTCAAATGTGGTATGTATTTTACATAGTATGTATTTTGAGCGGACATTACAGAACGCGCAATGACGTGGAACGTCCGAACAGGGCTGGTGGTAGCCGGGGTCCCATACCCACCTAATGTCTCACCTCGTGGAAGTTGTGATTACTTAGGCAGCGGTTTTATTTTTCACTAATAAAGTACTTTCAAACTGCTTCTTTAATGTAATATACCCCATTTATTAATGTTCATTTTAAAGTTGTTACTCATGTCTAATAATATAACTTTGAGCATATAAGAACTTTCTTTGCAAATTACTTTTTTTTAATATAAAACCAAATTCTCTAATTTTCTATACAAATAAAAAAAATAATCCTTTCAGGTAACATTTAAAAAACTACCGCATTATGACATACTAATATCTACACAATTACTAGAGAATCTCACCTCACAAGAAAATCGACATTGCAACTCTACAGATAATTCCAAATGAGGTGAAAAACTAAATGCCATTTATCATTCGCATTGGTGAAATATTTACTGAAAATATTTTAAAAGAAAAATGTAAGTGTTGCAGCAGCAAATTGCTCCGGAAATTAGACGGCTAGCGCGGCTGATATGTAACTAGGTCCTGGTTTCAATAAGATACTTATCGTTTGACATGAGAATTAGACATTAAAAATCTCCTTCGATTGGACTTGGCAACCAATCTTCAATTTAATTTTCTTTATAAAGTATAGATTTGATTGATTGGAATTTATTTATGAATAATCAGAAAATTTCAGTAACTTGTATTCATTATTTTAAATATTTGTCTATTCCTACACCAGCGACGCAATTAAAATTCATGTGCATTTTATCGTTTTAATTTATTATAATACGATATTCTTTTGGTTAGAGAGCGGTTGTTACTCCTATTTTATTTTATTCTGCCTATGTTACTTGCAAGTGTATTCATTATAAATCTGGCAAATAATATGTTTTCAGCAAATAAAGGTAAGATACGTGCTAATGCATAATGCTCCTTTTGTGTATATTTAAGTTTTCGAATATGGTAAGACTGTAGGTAAGGCTCCTTAAATGGAGAATTTTCTAATATTTTAAAACTTGCCAGAATCTTATGTTTGACTAGAAATTTCTGTTCATCTAAATGAAGACGAGACATACCCACACCCACATGTAGGCAGTCGGAATCGATACGTCGATGTTTATTTGGATGGCTTCTGGCTATGTCTTCCGTGCACAGTAGTAACAATATGAAAAATTATATTTACCTTTCAAAAATAGTATTCATGTCAAGATCTAAGTAACATGATTGACAGATTTATGTCTGCTTGCCAATCACAGAATAGTAGCCTCACGTCCTTATACAAACACAGGCAGGTCCAGACGGCCACCCGTCCGACATGTGTGCTGCCTACGGCTTAGTGGGGTCATCAGCCTTGCATTTTTTAACCGTAGGATATACACGTAATATTCAAAGTACAGGTATGAATAAAAGCCATAAATTATTTACGGACTTTCGGCAACAGGCTGTAAGATTTTCGCTTAAAATTTTGAAGCAGGTTCCTGTGCAATAGGATGTGGAAAAGGCTGATTTGGAATCAGTAATATAATTACTAATAGACCAGTCCTGGAGGGATTTAAGCAGAAAATGTTTGGTAACTGGCTCTTTTCTGCATCTCCGGATGTATTTCGGGGTAAATAAAGTGTACCTAGGTCATTTTCTAAATTTTTTTATGACTCGAACACAATATAATATTTCGTAAACAGTGTAGAATACTGTTTGCTCTATTTGCCCTACCTGCTGAACTTACGACTAATACAATCTGAGCTATTGCGGTTCAGACTTAGGGTAACACAATACAAAAACTACTTCTTACATACATAATTTTTACTCTGCTTTAGAGCAATTATAATATACTTATTAGAAAATCAAAGTGTCTAAAACTTCGTCATATAATGAAAAAAGAGCCCTCATAGAAGTCTGTAACGTCAGGTGGACTAGAGATATAAGGTATAATATTGCTATTTTTTAAATATTTTACGTAATTTCTCATTTTGTAAAAACAACAAACATATGACCGTTTTTACTTCTCACCTATTAGGGAAGACTTGGAATCGGCTCGTGTGTTTATTGTCAATTTTATCTCCGATATCGTAAAAACTGAACAAGCATATTTTTTTGTTCTATTTGTCAACATTTAACTTAGATCTGATCAGATTTGAGCAAAATCTGTCTAAGATGTTGTACTATTTAAATAAACGTTCTCAAGATCGCATATTAACATGAGTAAAAAATATAAATAAATTCTAGATAATGAAATATAAATAATATTTTAATAACTCTCGTTTCTAAGATATATGAGTTTCGAGAAAAAAATGTTTTGTAAATAAAATTAGGTGCTTGAAATATCATACTTAATATATACATAGTTTAGTCATCTGTCAGATATGTTTAATGGCTCCGCGGGTTGAATTTCTGTTTGCAAGAAGCAGGCTTTTTACCCCATGTTTTCTGCATGCACTAGTGTCAATCAACTCATCCGGCTTAGAACGTAACAATGTAACAAACCTTCTTAAGCCACACAGGCAATAAACAAACACAATGCAGCAAATAGAGATGTTGTCAAATATGCGCACTGTAAATTATTTTTGTAGCCTAAGCCATGCCACCGACTACTGTGGCTCGCTTCTCTGGCAATCCGCGAATATAATAGTTATTGTAAAATAGGCATGATATGTAATGGTATATTATGTAATGAGTGTTGTAAGTGGCATATTACGCACGAATGGAAAAGTTGCGTGTTTCCATGAGTGCGTAATTGCTTTACAACTCGAATTATGTACTATGCTTTACCATTAAAATTAAAAGAAAACAATAATAATTTAATGGATTAATTAATTGAACATTTTGTTATAGTACCTACTTGGAATGTGGCTTAATTAGAATTATAATTTATAGTAACTCTACAGTTATTAAATACAAAAGGAGTATTATTTGATTTGCTGCTTGATACATAGGATAGAGCTATATTATTATTTGATATAGTTGAATCCTTACTATTTACTACTACAGGTGTTATTTTCACTGAATTGTTAGTTTTGTTATTCATAGAATTGTCGACATATCGTTCAGCTACCATTGATGATTTCCATCCACCGTGTCTTTTTAAATCTAGTAGATCACCACCGGCATCAACAAGAATAGTCACTGACTACCGTCTAAAGCAGTGTCCTGTGTAGGCTTTTGTGTCTGGTAGTCCAAGATATATGTAGCTATTTTTGCTTTGATATGCTTCCTAATTTATTTATCCCAGCGCATTGTCTGGTGCATTTCCATTAACATAATTTAGAAAAAAGGGTAAATTTGTAGTATCCTTTGTTGTAGAACGGATATTCATATATTTTTTAACTGTGAGGTAAAAATATTCTGATACAATAAAAGAACGTTGTGTCTTAGTTTTGGAGTCAGGAATATTAATATACAAAGATTTCCCTGTATCTTGCATATGTTCAGGTTTTGTTTCGTAATCCTCGTTTTCTACGTGCACCACTGATACCAATTATAAGAACGACCTAAAATAACAAATATTTCTACGTATTTTTGTATAAAAATTAAAATATCTTACCTTCATAAACAAATATTGACTATCTGGTGCATTTTCTAGAAAATCGTTAATGTTATTAGCACTCATTACCTTGGATTTCTTTCTTTTAAAATGTTCAGACTTTCTTTTTAGTAGGGCTAATAATTTGGAATAAGTTGATATCATGATTTATGTTAATTGTTGTTCATTCATAGAATAAAAAGCCCAAAGTGAGGAAGGTTTCATATTATCTGATAATCCTTGAAAGTATGCCAACATTACGGTTTCCGGAAATGATCTGATATCATTTTTTAATCTCCAATTCATAAACTTCTGATGGGCAATTTTATATCTTTCTCGATATTTTGTAGGCAACAAGTTGCTTGTAGCAGCCTCTGCTATTTGTATTATATTAGGAAGTGTTAAAATTTCATTTTCACTATCGCTTGACATTTTTTGTTCAGAAATATTTAGTAAAATCTGGATTTAGTTTACTATTCGACAATATTATTCAATAAACATTGTCAGTCAATAATGTCAGTCTTGACAGCGTTTGAAAATCGCGTCAGCGATATAAGCCACCTATAAGTGCTCTGTGTCCCGTGCATTTTGTTTACCGTGCGATTTGTTTACGGTGCGTTTTGTTTACATTATGTAGGTAAAATTCAACTTACATAGATGGTAGGTAGTGTGTTTTTTACTATTTACAGTAGTGATCGTAGGTAAAACAAATTTATTGTTGCAATATGAAGTCACGTAATAAAAGGTTTTAAACGTTAAAGGTGTTTTTGAGTGGTATTATTATCCCCATTCCCTCGTAACGGTTTGAATGTCGAAAAATGTCTGGCGCAAATTGGCCTCGGAGTGAAAAATTGCAAAGAGCAAAAGATTGATATTTTTTGGCTTAGAATTGAAATCCACTATAAAAAAGAGATAATATATAAAAAAACATGTTACCCCGTAAAAACCCCATTAAACCCCATTAATAGTAAAACCCCATAGTGCCATTATGTAGAGCCCTCAAAACTGAAAAATATTTGTCTCAATTTTTTTTTTTGATTTGACATAATGGGAAAGCGTCACATTCAACAATTATTTGAGCCATATCACAGAAATGACTGCACCTGCGCCGCTGCAACCCGGATTGCTGTGACCGACTACACACGTTCAGAGAATGACTTGATAAGCATCACCACCAATTTTTGACTCTCCAGCTTATGTGTTCAATTTTTGTCGGTGGGCTCTTGTACTATATCTCTTCCGGGGTCACAAATGGTCCCCCGTTCCAACCATCAAAGTTGAGCATTCACATAGTATGTAATGAGAAGTTTCCTCATCCTCATCACACATCCTGCGCCCCGGATTGTCCCTCAACCTTATATTAGGTGATTGTTTAGTGCCGAATGTTCTGTTAGGATGCGCACTGCATACCGCAGCTGTGTTCGGCCCAGCTTTAGCAATTCGTTGGCTTAGCCTTGGATGGTCCGTCAAAAAATCATTACATCCATAGTAATTCATAGTTGCTTCTTTTGGTTGTATTCTAGAATATAAAAATCAGTATTTCGTATTTATTTATTGATTTATTTATTATTTATTATATTTCTTCCAGAGTGGCTACTTTTTCTTTGAACACCCTGTATAATATTCTAGAGTATGCACATTGAGATGGGTTCCACATTTATTTTATTTATTTACCTTGCATAATGGTCTAGTTTGTATTAATTTTAGGCCACCGTATACCTTATTTAAATTTGATCCTATTTCCTCTGCACACTGCTACTAATGCATCGAATAACAAACACAAACAAATTTGAATAAAACATAACAAAAAGTCTCAAGTGAGGCATGGCTTAAAATGTTTTAGCGATACAAAAGAGCCTAAAAAGCTTAATTGCTGCCAGCCATAGAAAATGTAAAGTCATGCGACCGCAAAGACCACTAGATCGTCGAGAGGCTTTTTATACTGAAAAACTTTTTAATGCACGCTAGCAATGTAATTACCTGAAGCCATCTTGTAAATCTCTTTTGCCAGTTATCTGAGTTATTTCTCAACGGGACATCCTCTTGCCTCAGAGCCTTCGCGTCCTCGATTGTGCCCTTTTTCATAAGAGGCGAATTCGAAAGGTCGGTTGTGGAAGGAAATACGAAATATCCACTCTGTTTATAATTCACTGGACTAGTAATTGCCTTTTTAAAATGGAACACCTAGTAAGCATAATGTAATTGAAAACGGAGGCCTTGACTTCATTTTAATTTACCTCAAGAATGTTAATGATTTATGCAAAAAGTTGCAGTTGGGTGTGCAAATAAATGTAAGCTTCATAGCAAAATATTTAAATTCAATATAAAATTAAACTTGTAATTTAATAATTTATGTATACTTACAAATAAGATTGCGGAATCTGTGTTTTTAACTTATTAAAAAACAGCAACTCCACACCTCCATCTGTCGATTTCAGAGTCTGAAAGAAAACATTAAAAATAGGAGAAAACTGGTGTAGTAGGAGGCTCATTACAAATACAAGTGTCGCTACCGCTCGCCGTCATTTACTTCTTTTTTAGTAAACTCTCCAATTTACACGAATTGTATTACTTCTAGCAACGTAGACATTATAATACGTCTTTTTGCAAATCGTACTCGCGTACGATTTGGCAAATCATAAGATACATGAAGACAAAAAGAGCATCGTTACATTCAGCCAATGTCCCGTAAACGTTTATTTGTCCATAATCATGCCGATTTGGAAGAAGTTAACGAAAATTCAGTTAGATCCGTATATTCGCCTATTTTTAGAATGTGCAGCAGTGAAAACGGTGCAAGAATATTATTAAATTAAATTTATTTGCCTATTAAATTCTTATATTTATTTTATGAAGTTTAAAAATGAAGTTATGACTAATAATTTCTACGAATTGTAATGTACAATGCATTGTTTTGATTATTATCGTATGTTACTTTGATACTGGAACTAGTACTTGATGAATTGATTATATTTTCTACCATATATCCTTCCAGTGCGTTTGTCTTGTCTATAGGTACTTGCAGTTTTATGTCATTTTTGCCTATAAACGTACTAATTGATTCCCCTAGTTGGTAGGCATTTCCATTTAATTTTAATTGCCGTATGAACTATATGCTATATTACAACCTTTACCTATCATTTTTGAAAGATCTTCTGAATGATTAAGTTGTAAGAGCTTAGCAAACAATTTATGATTTCGAAATATAAAAGTAGGGAAATTCAAATTGTTACAGATAGGCAAGGGTCATCCTACATGTTACCGTGAGTATATTGCTACAATTTACCCGAGTTACATTAGCTTTGGCCAATATAGCTAGAGAAAGGTATAGATAAAATTTAAGAAACACAAGAGGTATTTGCGGAAAATATTTCAAGAAGTAAAATATGGCATGTAAGGTGTTCTACATCGATAAAACTGTATACAGAGTTTTACAGCGATAAAACTTCATGTTGGTACTGTCAAATACCGACCTAGTTCTATTTATGATTAATGCAATTATTTCAAAAAACTGGCTTTCATTGGCTGCCACGTTGATGAATGAAATAATATATATAAATTGATCAGCAAGTATTCAAATATGAAATCTAAATTTTTCTCTTAAAATTAACGCATTTCTGGTCCAGCACAAAGTAACTTTCGCGATATTAATTATTTAATTAAAATAACAATTTTAAATATTCATTCTTTGTTATGTAAAGTTAATCAATAATAATTAACTAACAAACCCTTTCGATTTTTACCGTAATAATTGGCTGAATCTTAATAAGTAGCAATTATATTTGTGAATAATAATTTGCAACTATGCGAATCATATTAAATGTATAAGTGTTAAATTATTTAAACAATTTCTCGCTTTATAACATAAATTTATACGTCTGTAACAATTCCGACCACCTAGTAGCATAATATCCGGAGATGGTATAACTTATTATTACATAAAAAAGATGAAATATTCCGTAACAAAATATAACCACAACAAAGAAATTTATTTCTGTAGTGTTCGCCCCCGTCAAAGGTAATTCTGGGAAGATATACCACAGGATAATATTACCAGAGAAGTTAACAAATGTATTAGGAATCTAGCGGTGTCTCCTTTTTTGTTATGCATGTTTTGTAATAAAATGTTTTTTATAGTAATATAAGTTACTTAATTTCGCAAAATCAAAATAAAATTTGTGTGTATGGTGTATTCATATTTTTGAAATGTAGTTCATACCGTGTGACATTGAAACTTTGCACTTGGATTAAATTGTAATGGATTTCTGAATGTCAACACACGGGTAACACACTAATTCTTAATTCGTTAAATACTTGGATTTTGTAGAATACAGAACCTAGTGTATTTGAGAAATTACACGAATGATTGATTTATTACAATGGTTAACATGCTACTTGTATCTTTTTATATTTAACAAGACAACGATAACATAATAATTGAATTAGCATCAAATTTAAGGGAAATTGATTAGACAGTCTAAACATAGATTTGCGAAATTTGTAAACAAATTTTTCTAATCTATACGCTAGATATGTAGTACCACTTTGCAGCAAGCGATGATGAGCTCATACACCTGTTGGATAACCGTCGAACAAAAATCTCTGAGTACGGTTTAAGTGCAAACTATAACAAAACGAAAATTCTTTGTAGACTTAGCGAATGAAAACCACCCAGACACGATAAGGATGATTGCAAGGAGGTAAACAAAATGGTCTGCCTTGGAGCTTTTGCGGACAATACCGGCAACTGCGAATAAGATATTCGATGAATACAGATCTGCAACTTGACAGTTGAGCAAAATTTGACGTGAAATATCACGAAACGCAAAAATATCAGATTTGGCAACGCACTAGTTTTCTTATATTTACACCTCTGAGACATAGACCGGTAACTGGGACAGATGATGTGACTCTGTCAGACATGCCATACGACAAAGAGAGACCAATTAGAACAAGCATAATTCATGAATCACAAAAAGACAAGGGTAGATGAGCTATATATTTTCACCCACTAATTTAATAAAAATAAAAAGTTCTCCTTAAAATCATTCAACGTTATTTATTTATAGTTGAGCATATGATTTTTATGTTTATATGTGTTTTACATTTAAGAAATACTAAGTCGTAACAATAGCATTTCAAAGTAAGCATATTTGCAGTTTTTTTGTAATTTTTGTCGTTTTTCCGACTATAAGTATATTCCATTTAAATGCGCTCGATGAACCAAGAAAATCTGTGCCTTATTTCATTGTCGAGTATTTAGGCTTTTAAATAAGGGTCAATTTATATTGGTTCATCAACCGCTTCAATGTATAAAAAAACAAAATCATTTCCGCGGTAGTCGTGATGGTGTCGGCGTTGCGTGCGAATTTAAACATCTCAGAGCTCAAAACCACATATTGTCGTGAATATTGAATATATTTTTTTTTAATCGGTCAAGAATGTCTACTTTCTTGGAGCAGTGTCAGATCCCAAAATACGCTATTCTAGTATTTTAGTCCGGTGCTTAGCAGCTATCAGAAAACAGTCCGGAAAAGTTACTTTCCCAATATAAGCTGAGAAAATAACCTTCCCGGACTATTTTTTATATATATTTTCAGACAGTAAAAATTAATAATCACTGAATCTCTGACTTTTCTTTTTTAATGCATTATTAAAAATTCCTTAATTGATAATAATATTGATTGCGATTGCGATTTTAGAAAAAAATGGTGTGTGTACTTGGTAGTAAATTACATTTCCGGACTTTAATGCTTGTTGGCCGAGGCGTTATCCTAATTTACATCGTCGCATCGTCCGGGAATGTATTGCTTTTACTATTGTACTATTTCAAAGAACTGTTTTTTATTTCTTGTCAAGACATATTCTACTCGGAAAATAAAATGACATATGACATGGCCTATGGGCGAAAAAAGCCCCTTATCTACAATTGTCCTTTGTGTCAAGATGTGAATACATTATCTAAAAAATATTATGGACGTCAGTGATACAATTTTATTTAATATTTAATATTCGTAAGTAAATGAATATGAATAAATCTATCTTCTTTTTCCTCTGTAATTAGCTTAATATTAAAAGCCTCCCGCTAGGATATACTTAGGCAGATAATGAATTAATTTGATATTCGATGACGTAATTCATACTGTCGTCTCTAGGACTATTAGTACCACTTCTAGTTCAACTGGAACTAATTTTGTAGAATCTAATATGCTGAAATATGGGTTATACCTACTGTATTTTATAATGACCTACATCATATCCAGGTTTCACATCTTTAAATCTAGGAATATATTATATACTAGATATTAATGAAGCTGCTAGTGTACAATCTTTACCAAATTCTTTAGTGTGATTGGGCATACGAAAGGGCATTACATAATTTGGCAAATAGCTGTTATGCTGACATTTGTGGTAAGGCATGACGATGGTCATGTACTAAAATTTACACTTAATTACAAATATTCACCATGTTTACTCGGGGAGTTAAGCTACCGTTAAAAACGATCTTAATATTGAAATTATTGCGCGTAAACGCGCCTTAATATTACTTGGCTTAGTGTAGTTAAGCCTTACTAAAGGAGGGGGATACACTTTCTATAGAAGAACGGCCCAATTATGAGCAAAAGCTAGAAGCAATTTAGTGTTGCGATATTTTGTGAATTTTACTTTCTAATACAATAATAACATAATAAAAAAGTGCTACTATCCTTCGCCGTATATAAAAATCATAAAAATATACTGAGAAATGAGCGAAAATCGCACATTTTTTAATCATATTTTATGATTTTCATATACAGCGAAGGATAGTAGCACTTTTTTATTTTGTTATTACTGTATTAGAAAGTAAAATTCACAAAATATCGCAAAACTAAATTGCTTTTAGCTTTTTCTCATAATTGGGTTGTTGACGAATTTTCAAAAATGGTGAAATATGGTAGTGGAGGCGTTAATTTAGTTATATATTTAATTTGAAAGAAAAATTCTAAGCGCAACATATTAAAAAAATTATTAAAGTTCGACTATTTGAATGTATCACGAAAACGGAAGTGACATCATAACGGCAATTAGATGTGAAGTTACATGCAGAACAGAAGAAGAACAAGTTGGCATTGTTGGCAATAAAGAAAATAACCTCAAAATTGAATTTGACATTTAATTAGAAGTTTTTAGCGTTTGGTATTTATTTTCTTTCAAAATGGCTGAGGCAGGATTTAAAAAAGCCAATTCTGATATTTTACCTTCTATAGATATATTTATGGTCAGCGAATTTTTAAAAACAGATGATCGTTTTAGCATTGCAAAGGATAGAGGTGCAAAAGCCGCGAGGTACGTTACAGCTATAGTTTTGATTATAAATATTAGAAAAACAGTTAACCATTTATTTGTACGTTCACCATTCGTTACTGGAACACTAAAGAAAAGTTTTTTCGGTGAATTGGTGGTATTATTTACACAATACGGCACAAAACACCACTTAAACTTAGATTTATTCATAACTTTATGCCGCTAAAATAAACCGAAATGTAACCTAGAAACGTCAATTGAATTTGACATTAGATTTGTTCACACAGTCTGAACTACTGCACCAGTGTAGATAATAGTTGGAGAGCGAGTGAGACTATACATAACTTAAAGAGCACTGGTGCATATAGGGTGAGGTTTTTGAACAAACTTATTAAATATAGTGTCAAATTCAATTGACGTTATTCTTTTTTTTTTCTCTGTCGCTATCAATAGTTTATAACCTCGTATCCTTTTTTCATCGTTTAATAACTAACTTCTCTGCAGACTGCCGTTATGTTGTCACCTCCGTTTTAAATCCATGTATTTGTCAAATTGATATTGTAATATTATAAGGCTTTATTTTCAACTTTTACATGTTTCCAATGATTTTTCATGAAGAAATGTTATTGTTAAACACAGATTCGATTAAAATTTTAACTTAGTGCAACAACCCAATTGGGCCATTCTTCTATAGAAAGTGTACCCCCTCCTTTGTTAAGTTAACACACTAAGCAAAACTGACTTAAGGACTACGCGTAAACACTTTAGTCTAGCTTTAGTCTACGCTATGGCGCATGTCAGGTCAATAGAAAAAACCTAACCTAAAAAACACACAGAATACACCCGATTGTAAACAGTTTAAAATCAAATCAAAAGAAATTCAACGAACAATCTTAGTTTTAATCTATCAGCTTTAGTGACATCTGGTGGATGAATCTTAACGCGCATACATGTTTTAAAAACTACTACTAACATTGGCTATAAATCTTAACATCTTCGCGTAAACATGGCCATTGTCTAAATGTTGGTAATTGCAAATTGTATTTTGTGACAAACCCAATTCTTCAGGCCAATCGTTTTCGATCGCTCTGTACAAAGTTCCATTTTGTTTGTATTATAGATCACAGTAAACTGTAAAACTTCATCTGTTTTTGTTTTTTTCCCTATTTATTTAATGACTTGAAATTTCTTATTTAAATAAACAATTTCTTCCTATTATTTACGATACGGTCCATTGAACATAAACAGTAGAACCGAAACAAGAAAGTTAAATTTTCCCGTCGAGTAAACTAGATCATAAATAATAGAGTGTGGTTTCTTTTAACAAAACCACAAAATTATTGGTATTTCTTTGAAAATTAGAAATTGATATTCTACCTACACAATACTATAAGAGACCATCTGCTCTTTCCAAATTATTAATGTCGAATACCTACCTATCTGAAATATATAAGAAGCAGATGGCAATCGCCAAGGATTTAAATGAAATAATGGATATAAAAAAGTTATAAAATTATTTCATAACCGATAAAACTTGATGTTTTCCTTTATAGAATATACAAAGTAGTGATATCTGGCTTCATATTAGCGAGTTTACGTTTAGTTCTGAATTATCAGAACATCACATTGATAAACGTACATTGTTAATTATAATAATACCAGTGCCTATACTACATTTTATACAATTTCTTAAGCTAAATCTGAATTTATCAAGCAACTTCAGGTAATTTCCCTCAGCTATAAACCATCTTAACGATAGTAGATAAATACGATAAGGCAATAATTGAGAGAGATTTAACTTTAACGTAAGCCATCAAACCGAAATGGAGACTCCAACGCTGGCTGAGACGACAAACCCGGCGCACTGTAAACGAGTCTTCAATCTAGCAGTTCCCGACCGGTTTGAACGACAGCAAAAACTAGCTCTGCGACGTTGCCGGTGCGTGCGAGGTCAAGCGAGCACCTGCCGTTGTTTAGGCCAAAGGGAGGGCCAAGACTATTAAAGTAGACTTTCCAGTTGACTGGATCAAGTCTTCAATGCAAATGAGATGGCTTTTAAATTATACATTACTTAGATAAAATGTAATCGAACCGAGAGTTACTTAAGCTACTTTGGCAACGTCGTGCAAGATGCAAACAGATGCAGGGTCAGGCTAACACAGGGTCAACAACTTACGTGTGTTGATTGGTTTTGATTTTATATTTGCTTCCGAGGTGCCTAGAAGTATTTTCTTTGTTCTTAGCTTCATGCAGTACAACTGTCGTTTTATGACTTTTGATTATCTTTAATTTGATGTTATAGAACAGTAAGAGATACTTCTTATTGTTTCTGATGCATACATTTATTCCACTAAATTATCTTACAGAGTAGATCTATTGTATAATAACCAATGTCACGAAAAGTATAATGTGATATCAAATAAGAATTTCATCTTGTTTGTTTAAATGGAAGAGACGAAAAAGATGCATGCATTCCATAACAACAACTGCCTAAAGGCGTGTCCTATTGACTCCAAAAGAAATGTTACTAAAAAGTAGGGTCATGCCTAGAGTACTGGCCGACTTAGATCGTTTTAAAAATCATGTGAAAAATAGGAACTAAATATCAATGAAAGATTTTTTTCCAAAAACAAATTTAATTGCTTGATTATGAAAAATTTTATTTTTAACTTAAAATAAGATCAAAATATAACCTAGTTCCAGATCTCATTAAAATACATGCGTGTACCAAATTTCAAGTCAATATTTTAAACGAATGAAGTTCTTTTTTCTATGCCATGACTTACACATCATGTTCTTACATATTATATAAACGTAGGTCCAGATTTTTTAACTGAAACTTTAGCCGAACTGTCACACACAGGGTTGACCTACTTAGGACGACAAAAATATGTTATTCCTAAAATTGTTCCTATTCCTGTGTCTTATAAAGTCGATGATTTTTCAAAAATAACTTTCAAAGTAATCGATGTAATAATACAGTTAGTACATACATACCTGTAACTTCAGAATCCATGATGAAATATTCTTGACATTGGCAACAGAAAGATAAAAATATACAGCTACTTCGTCGATGATTTGGACACAATAGATCCAAGCGCAGTCGACAGGGGGAATGAGCACTTGTGGGCCGCATTTGCACCTTTATTATTAATAATACAAAGAAAATGTAGCCGAGGTTAGGAACGTGGGTATTTAAACAACATTTTTTTGAAACTAGATACATTTTAACCCCAGTGTATGCATGAGCTCATTTAAAAATCCGTCTTGATTTTCGCCATTGGACGGCGCCGGCGGGGCAGTCTAAGCCACCAAACATGCAGTTTTTGGATACTGAAGTAGAAGGCAGATTCTGGAAGCGCCTCGAGCACGCGCTACGGGCAACCGAACGTCGCACAGTGGTTCGGACAACTAATCTGGCAGAACAATATTATTTTCTTTGCCAGTTTTAATTCAGAGTAGTAAATAAATTCATTAAAGGATAATGTTAGTGTAATTCTTTCAGACGGACTTTTTTGCCCATTATGGAGAAGAATTGATTTTAATTTAGCAAACAGTGGGAAGGCCTTAAGAACTTTTTGCTATTTAAAAGTGACATTTTTCAATACCCCCAAAATTTTGTATAATTTGCAAATAAATAATATAATTTCATGTACGTTTTTTATCCATCCATGACTTGTTGCACTAAACACCCTTTACGCCTTGATAATTCTTATTATTAATGACCCTATAAACAAGTTCTTCTGTTCATTGTTTTTCCTAATTTAATAATAAAAAATCGTCCTCTTGATCTCAAACTATAACCCTATTTTTATCAATTTCTTCATCCCTCCTAATTGCATCAATTATGGATAATTTCATGTCTGACACACATTCATTGATAATTTCACACTCATTATAGAATTCGAAATTCTACTGTATTTTCTACCTGCTGAAGGTCGGTAATT
This sequence comes from Rutpela maculata, assembly GCA_936432065.2. NCBI lineage: Eukaryota > Metazoa > Arthropoda > Insecta > Coleoptera > Cerambycidae > Rutpela > Rutpela maculata. The sequence goes on along the minus strand of OW386286.2, from coordinate 205,396,900 downwards.
TTATGGTGACGTTAAATAACTTTTTGGCCGGCGATGTCTATTATTCTTGCATTAAAGAGACCACTATTCTAGCTTTTCTTCTAAGCATACCTAGTCATTAGAACTGAAATTAGATAATAACGGTTGCTTAATATAAGACAATGACTACAGTTGAGCCTTATGGTTGAATTTTTTAGTCAAAATGTCGGAAATATCTCTCAGATGTCGGAATTTATATTGGTGGTCCGTTTTTTATCAACCAGTATTTTTTTAAAGGACAAATTTTGCTTTATTTACTTATTAATGGAGGCTAATATACTACCTCTTCCAAACAAATAATTATGTATATAATCCTGTTAAAAATCACAGTCACATTAAAATCATCTCAACAATTTTAGTCAGCAGCAGGCAAGTGTACAAATATGTATTCTTATTCTTTAAATATATAATCTGTTTACACAATCCATCAATGACGCCGACGTATGATCTTTAGCACGCCTTTAAGAGTTGTGTCTATGTGCAACGAAGCTATTTTTCATATGATTAAAATTTCAGTTTGACCCGCTTTGGTACATTCTTATATTAAAGTATAAGTTATAAGTCATTTAAATACAAAATCAAAGCAAATAGCTTTGAATTGTAATAATAAACTATGATCTTATTATTTATTTTAAAACGCGAGTTTTATTTATTACACTGACTCTCTGTACATATCACTTTCTTCGCTGTTAACTATCCCGAAAGTGAGGTTCCAACACTCTAAACAGGAGCTGGCGCCTGAGTGTAAAACTCCGTTGTACAGGGGCGTCATACGTGGCAAGCACGTCTAAAAAGTGGGTGACATGTATAAAAAACATACTGATTTCGATGCAACATCTTACTAGCCTCTGCACCTGAAGTCAATTACTACACCGAGTTCAGTTCACCGAGTTGCCCGTTTTGCTGCCCTAAAGCGCTAATTCGTACGTTTTCATAGTCCCTCATTAACTACGCAAGTGGATCCCAGCTCCTGAAAATATGTCATTCGCAGTACTGCTTTGTTATCCATGTACTCTAACTCCGAGTTCTCAGCCTCCTTGCTACCTTGGTCTGTTCACAAGAGGAGCGGACGATATGCGATAAAATGCTTTTGTTCTTCTTGCCGGGTGTCTGTATAACTGGCGCAGTCTTGCTACCCCCAAAATGGAACGGAATTATTATTGTCATCATAGATTTAGCAAGCGACACACATCTCAGCCGTAACTGGAAATTATTCATCGATTCCTCGCGCGCGTCTGTGATTCGGCTCTGTTGGAGCCCGTTCCAGGTTTTTGGGCCCTTTAGGCGACGTTGGGGATGTCTGTTCCAACAGCTCAAGTCCAAACCCAACAAGCGGTCACAGAGACTTCTACTGCAGTTACTAGGCTACAGCTACAGCTACTACAGTTTCAAGGGCTCAATTACTGACACGTCTGCGTCTGTGGCTTTTGTATCTCACATTTTACTAACTTCTATATGAAGGTCTTTATATTTGTTTAACTGTTTAACATCTCTGTTTCCTTGAGCATCACATTGGTATCATTTGGATGGATATATCGACCAGCAAACAGAACTCCTTTTTATTGTGTACGACGATCTTTGGTCGATTTGCGCGAATTTCTCTGTCCGTTATAATCGGCACGTCTCACATAAGTGTGACGTCGTTGCTATGGACCACATTTTTAGGGATATATTCATAATATTTTTGCTCTACTCGTATATCGAAGTGCTTACACATGATCCACTAGTGATATTTGGCCACGCTGTTGTGTCGGTGAGTGTACTCTGATGGTGCCAACGTAGTACATCCCGCCATCACATGTGATTGACAGCACATTCTACAGTTGCTGTCAACAGGCTGCTTTAAGATCATTCTCTGGTGACATCTAGTATTTAGTGCTTATTTTTATTATTATTTTGTTTTATGCTTTTCTTGTTTTTTTTGCAATTAGGTTATCTGATTTATCTATATACAAACCATGGATTAAACGAACTGTACGATTAATATTTACAATAGATATATTTTGTTGATTTACTTCTGTGTTCTCTGCGACATTTGTTTATGCATTTGAAGCAACATCAGCTTAAAACAATAATTACATAATCAGTCTCCATCATGGCAGTCAACAATGGATTGTGTGTATAGTATTTTTTTCTAAAAATAATAAACTAATTATACGAGCGCGTATTGTGTGCACCTAGGCTGCATGTTAATTGCTTACATAAGCTTCCATGTCATGAATACCAATTCTGGAGGAGAGTAACCATGAGAATATATATTTTATGCAGATCAAGTTCGAGCATCTGAATGTATGTATATAGGTGTCTTTTAAATTTTAATGAAACTCAAGTCTTCTCATGGAATCAATAAGTTCCTTGTAAATATTAAATGCTCGTACCACTGCGAATAAAGTAAAGAAGGTATACAATATGGATCGTATGTGCTTACTTAGGTCTTAAAGTAAGATACGCTGCAATTACTAATTCTCTAGACGGCAGACAACTTGTTTCAATTTCATTCTTTATGAGAAATCATAAACTGTTAAATTCTAGCTGTAAAGGAAAATAAAAATTTCCGTATTTTACAAACTGGAAGTTCTAAAGTAGAATTCATGGTCCGCCAATTATGAATGAAAAAAAAATTATCCATGTACAATACAAGTCTTTATACAGATTTAAAGAGCCCATTTAGCAAACACAATGCTTAATTTAAAAGTAACTTTGAGAACTTTAATGGACATTTAGTTTCTTTACGTGGCTTTCTTGTTTCTTTTTCGAGTTTTATGACCTGTTAATTATTCTAGTTGGTCTTACTTTGATATATGGTGCTTCTGACAGATCTCATCACCTGCCGCGGTTGCCTCGCCAAAAATTCTTTCCCATTAATTTTTTGATAACATGAACCCAACATTTTGGAGACCGTTCTCTTGGCCGCTTGCCGTCTAGATTTCCCGGAAATGTTGATCGTTCTATATTGTCCTCTCTAATAAATATAGATGTACCAAATGTACCAGATGTACAAACAAGTAGATATAAGAGATCCTTACTTAAACCCGTCGATAACACAAAAACACCAAACTTCGGCGGTACTTTCTATCTGCCGGTGTCCTGATTGTTCAACCGAAAGCAAAAAAACGCGGCACTTTGACAGCACGCGCCAGCTTAACTTTTTATGCTAATTAAGGAAATGTAAACATCTCCGAATATGTTCTTTCCCAGGTAATTTGATTGCCCTATACTGACCAGACAAGTAACAGTGGCAGTTTGCAAGTTTTAATGCAACAAAAATTACTAAATTACCTCGGATCACCCTAAAATTTTGCAGGGACTTTCCCACATAGAAGACTAGTACACCATTTTATTTTCCGCATGCTGTGGAAAATTACGTTTATAGTGGAAGGCTACCGCGTGATCTGAGCGAACAATGAGGTGCAAGCTATCACTATGCATTTCTTTCTACAGCGATGGAAACACAAACTTTTTATATAGACTTCGATGTATGCGGCGAGGGTAATTTTTCGCTATCGTCCTCGGTATGAATGGTTGCATTTAAATAGCAGGATTGTTGTACAAATAGGTGATATCTATGTAGCAACCGCGAGCAGCGACGCATTTTCGGCTTATGCCGTACCCTTAGTATTGTCGATTTTAATGTTGTTAATCATTGTATTTGGTTTCCATGTTATTAATCAGGTTTTCGCAATATTTTATTTTGAAAGACAATAAAGAAATCAATAACTTATAATAATATACTATTATATGTTCAAATATGCGCAAGTTCTTTTCACTTTTAGTGTTATTGTGCATCATACCGTATTCTATATATATATATATATATATATAAGAGAATACCCTGACTACTGACTCACTGATTGATCTGTCAACGCGCAGCTCGAACCGTTGGGTCTAGAAACTTCAAATTTTGCACAGAGGTTCCTCGAATGACGTAGGCAACCACTAAGAAGGGATTTTTCGGAACTCGACCTTTGAGAGGGTGAAAAAGGGGGTTGAAATTTTAGGCTTTTTCGGAAACGGTTGGGTTTAGATGCTTGAAATTTGATAAAAATATTTTGTGTTGAAATCTATTAGATACGTGTAATACGAAATTCCGATTTTAACTTTTTGAAGGGGTGAAAACGGGGATGGTAGATGGTCTAAAGGGTACCTGTATCTCTGAAATCGCCTAAGTGAGAAACGTGATATTCCAGTGACGTGCTCGTCTGAGGAAATAAGGAGACACGTATTCGATGGTTTTCAAAAAGAGAGCCCCCCCCCCTCCCCCCGAACGGGTGAACAGACAAAAGGATGTTTTTAATTATGAAATTTGACACGCCCATGTGCTCTATTGTAGATTAAAATAATTATTTTTTTCGTTTAACTCGATGTAACATATAAATAGAATAATTAACTGTTATCAAATTGCGATGCGTAGTCTGTTTCCCCGGGTACCATGGATGCGCAGTGGGTTACCTCAAGTGTACTATAGGAATATTCAGTGAGTATGTGGTAATTCTTTATAGGCATAAGTTAGTATGTCAATGTCCTTAATTTCATGCACAAGAAGTCTTCCACGCGAACGAAGTCGCGGGCATCAGCTAGTATACATATACTAGCAATAATGACTATACCTTAATGGCTACATCTTTTTCAAATACAGTATTCAACACAGACCCATCTTGAAGTTGGTTGCGGTCGGTGAAGACACATCAGTAAGTGGAAAAAGGTTTTTTTTAAATCCTCGTGAGAAATTGCTGGGATATAAAATGATATTTTGAACTTTTCCTCGCCTTGACTAGATTATTATTGTTTTGTGATATAATCACCGGTCTCTAGATTTGCAATTTTATTAAAAGCATTTATAATTCAAATTTCTAAGACAAATATTTTTGGATAACAAATTGCTTAGAAATTTTGAAAACTGACCTAACTGCTCAAACAATATTTTATGTACCTACGTACGTTCAAAATTATTTTCGTGCTTTGTTATTTTCTTATTCATTGTAACACAAATACAAGTAGTGTAAGGCATATGGAAGCGAGGATAATAGCGCACCTTTTAGGGATATCCTGCAAAATTCAGGGGTTTAAACATTAACCTGGATATCATGAATTTTAACCAATTTGTATGTTAATATCGCGGATTGTACCCAAAAGCTTGGGTTTAAATTTAAATCAGTATGTTTATTTCCGTATTAGCAAATTTGAAGAAAACATTTTGTGTAATTTTATAAATAATGTCTTGAAAATGATGGCATAAATAGGTACATATAATTTTTTATAAATTAAGGAATGCAAATTTTGTGTGGTTATGTACGTTTGTTCATTATTATAGCGTTTTAGGTTGATATGAGTAGAAGTTATAATACCTAATTGATTAACATTTTGCTCGCCCCATTATATTCGAGAGTGTAATATAATTTTGCTGCATTACAAATTTAAAGCAGTTAATATTTAGAGTTCGCTACCAGTAATTTATGATTTTTTTATAAAAAAATTGAAGACATTACGGTACCTTAAAAAATGTAATAACTCCTAATTTTATGTTTAGGTAGATAAAATTTTGCAATAACCTAACTTTTGGAATATATTTTTCAAAAACTGGGTCGAACCTTTGGATATTCCACTATGAATTTTTTTTTACTTTCTATGTGAACAATTTTGCTTTTGGATAACATTGAAAGGTATTTTACAATATTTACTTTATTAATTATAACTGATAAAATGTTATTATTGCAAACACACAATATTATTATTAGTGGTAATATGTCATAAAAAGACCATCTTGGCCTTTTATATGTCCTTCAGCTATTGATTATTGTCATGTTACATTGTTTTTATGAGCACCCAGTTATAGTAAAACAGTTTGGAAGAGGCAAATTACGGAAATTCCGTCTATAATTTTTAATTCTTTTGAAAAAAAAAAAAATAATTCGGTCGTACAGTCGAGTCTTTTCGACGAGCACATTTTTAACATATGGAGGTCATTCCTTGTTCACTTGAGAGTAATTTCTTATGCGAATGTTATCAAAAAAAAATTCCCATAGAAATAAAAAAAACCTATAAAAATAATTAATAATAAATAAAATTGTAGGAGTTATTACATTTTTAAGGTAACTTAACTTCTTCTATTTTTTTGATAAAATAATCATAAATTGCTACCTCTAAATAATAATCGAATAATAACCAATTTAAATTTACAATACAGAAAAATCTTTGTTCTTTCACACTCACAATAACAGATACCTGAAAAGTGAGTTTTTTGCATACCCTAATACGTACATATATTGTTTTCTTTTTTCTTGATATTTGACTTCGTTGTTTTAAGACTTCTTTTATGATTTGACATTCGTTTCATGAAACTTGTTCTCGATTGTCCGCTGTAAACTTTAGGTCAGGTACTTCCGCTTATAGGCTTCAAATTTATTCTCCTCTTTGCTGCTTTAACTAATTTATCAAATGTGTAGGAAATGTTCCTGGAAGTTTTTTTTAATTTATTTATGAGTTTTCAAAAAGCATGAAAGTGCCTGCTTCACTTGCAACCACCATTTTTATTATCAAAAAATTAATTTTGAATTAATTTGAACAAATGTCGAAAACGTTTCTGTATTGTGAAATATACGTGAAATTGAACAATCGTTTTACAAGCATTTTTTTCTTGTGGTTTGCTTTATAATAGTAATTTCTTAAAAAAATATTGTTGCATGTCTGAAAATATGTTGACTATTTCATTCCTATAAATTTCGTTCAAATAAAAATCGATCATTTTAATCAAAAAATAGTTTCGCATTTTGTCAGGGTTGCTCAACCAATAAAAAGCCAGAATGAAGCAACCAACCTGTTTTTCAGCGGCAAATCTTCCTTTGTTTTTGAAAACAATCAACAAGTCGGCGTCATTACAATAATTTTTGCAAACGTCAGTTCACGTCAGTTGCAAAAAATGTGCGAGAATAACGGCCCCAAATGTTCAAGATTTGGTGATTTATTTATTTATTTTTTTTAAATTTATTTCCTTTACCTAATAATTGTTTCCCTTTACCCAAATTTTTAGTCATGAAATAGTCATGACGAATACCATTCGTGATATAATTTCGTCTGGCAAAATTTAATGATTATTCTACTCGAGTTTATTGCTTTGGCAATTTCGCTCTTGACATTGACAAAAATAACTCGTCTGATGGTTCGTTATTTTTATTTGTCAATGTCAATCGCGAAATTGCCAAGCAACAAACTCTCTTAATAATCACTAAATTTTGGCGACAAAATTATATCGCTTATGATATTATATAAGACTAATTCATTTCTATAAATTTCTTCCAATCAAACTCAAGAAAAGTTTCGCATCGACAAAATTTAACATTTAAAATTTTGCCAGGATTGCTCAACCAATGAAAAGCCAGAATGAAGCAACCAACCTGTTTTTCAGCAGCAAATTTTCCTTTGTTTCTTGAAAACATTGTAACCGATTCAACAAGTCGACATCATTACAATAATTTTTGCAAACGTCAGTTCACGTCAGTTGTAAAAAATCTGCGAGAATAATGGCCCCAAATGTGGTGATATATTTACTTTTTTAAATTTACTTCCTATATCTAATAAATTTGTTTTCCTTTGCCTAAAGTTTTTTTCATGAAATAGTCATGACGAATACCATTCGTGATATAATTTCGTCTGGCAAAATTTAATGATTATTCTACTCGAATTTGTTTGTTGCTTTGGCAATTTCACTCTTGACGTTGACAAAAATAACTCGGCTTGTTATTTTTATCTGTCAATGTCATTCGCGAAATTCCAAGCAACAAACTCTCTTAATAAACACTAAATTTTGCCTACAGAAAGAATTATATCACTTATATATGAAAAAAAAAAAAAATTCGCCGAACGTAACGAAACAATGTAATGTGTAAAAAAATATGTTTAAAAATTTTTTTTATGATAATAATATATTCAACCATTATAATTCGCAGAACGTAAAGAAAAAATGCAATATGTTAAAAATATATGTATGTTACTAATTACAGTATGCATTTGTCTGTTATATGAAAATGTTTGTTGGAAGTTTTATCATAATTTCACGTATATTTCACGATACCGATGATAAACTTAAAATATTTCAATAGTTTTGGAAATTTTACTTCCACGTCCAGTGGAAGTATAGTAACGACAAAAAAATTTTTAAAAATTTTTATTGTCCAAATAGGCTTAAAATGTCATGAAACGTCGAGATTTTAAGTTTGAGCGAAAAAAAAATTTCTGTCTGTCTGTCTGTCGGTCTGTCTGTCAGTAACTTTTTTTTGTGCGCACGTTTACTCTGGAACCGTTTAAGATATTGACTTGAAATTTGGTACACATATGTACTTTAACGAGATCTAGAACCAGATTATATCTTCATCTTGTTCCGTCGAAGGGTTGGGGGGTAAATTGGGGTAAATTTGGGGTAAATAGGTCAATCAAGCAGGTAAGAGTCCATAAAATAGGTATTTAGTATATACAAGAGAAGCTAAGGTCTCAAAAAAATTTTTGGCATTAGCCACCCCCATTACCACCCCCACCCCCTTATTAAAGGGAATGAAAAGAAATTGTGATTTAGTGTATGTACAGGAACCAGAAATCTCAAAATATTTTTTTACTTCGTCCACCCCCCTATTACCACCCCCACCCCACTACCGATGTGGGGTGTCGTTTTATGGGTTTTTGGGGTAGAGGATTTCAAATATTATATTATTAAAGTTCCATAAACAATTATTTTCACATACAAAGTTTTTTCGTTGTGAGTGACTTGGATAGAGAATCTGGATGTGGAAGTAGTGATTCCTTGGGCAGCGGTTTTTAAATTAAATCCAGTTTTTTAGAAGCCCAGTAGAGCTGTCTAACATGCGATAATAAAAATGGGAGTTTAATGTGAAGCAGACTTCTTCATAAAGAGTTATTTTTTTCGTAAGAGCCCCTAAATAAAAAAAATCCGTCGAATTTGTCGAAATACTGTATGCTCACCTAAAAATCAATCCATATTTCATTTTATTTTCAAACATATCTAAACCCTCGAAACGTTTTGAGTACATGATTTTTTAAAATGTAAATTAATTCAATTTATATTAATAGTAGAGTAGCAAACCAATAAAAAACTGCTATTTGTGAAAGAATGTTGCCGCTTGGTATACTTATTAGTAGTGCCCTAAAGAATCATTTTCGAAGGAGCGCCACCTTCAGGTACCATTTGGTAAATCGCGGCTGATTTCTAATAATCTAATAAATATGACTTTTTGGTAAATCCATTGACTTTATAAAAAAATAACCTTATACAAAGTTGTTGAGCTTTGAACAGCCAACAAAAAAGTATTTCGGACATTTCGCGATTAGAATTGAAATAAAGGCGTTATTTAATAAAATTCAAAATTTGTTCTTTTTTTTACAGAATCATTTATATGTATGTTTTTAACAAAATATTAATTTAAATCGCACTTTCCCTTACAAGAAGTACATAACAACGTGCGATGTAAATCTACTTTCTTACAAGCACATATATTTTGTTTACAGTTCTTTTTGCAGCCGCACCGTATCAGTTGCCTCAAGGCTATGGACACCTCAGGTAAAGTTGACCAGTATGGTGAATAAATACCATCTTTTTTACACCAACTCCAAGATTCAGTATCTGGCAAAGTAGGATTTGTTTCCAATGATTGTCCCCATACATGGCCACTTTGGTATGTGGCTCTTCGAGTATGTTGGTCTAATACGGTTTTAGAAGGTGGAAGGTTTGCAGCATTTGTTCCCTTCGACGTGAAAATTTCCTTTCGGGCATCGTTAACTTCAAAGTAGTCGGATGTTGAATGGTACATTAAGACAACAAATCTTTGCGACAAATTGAAAACATGGTCAGAAATAAATCTTTGCGGCTTAGACATAAAAGAAAAAGCTTCCGTTACCTCAGGGAAAATTTGCCAGGTCTTCCAATCAGTCGACTTTCCCTTGCCTGAGAAAAATGAGACGGTATTACATCCCGTGAATGCATGAAAACCTAACAAAGCTTCACATTTTTGTTGACCCAAATGTGCAGCTATCCTATTAATACATATTATTCTAAAGTGCTTATTGGCACCAAAGTGAACATATAGAGTTTTCAATCCTTGCACATACAACCGATGAAAAAAAGCAGTAGCTATAATACGTGTACTGCTTCTTCCTAACTGCAGAGCGATAAATGTGAATTTTGAGAATTGCGGTTTGAAATGATCCTATCGTCAATTGTGCATAGTGTTTCCACAGGATAAAGAATGGATGATGTTGTACATTCATTGGATAGAAAGTGAAAAAGGTCTGTTTTATTGTATGTGTTCCTAAAACCACCAACCTGTCGTCGCGTTCCTTCTCCACGAATTTCTCTAGTGTGATGTTTCAAACTATTGTTCTTGTATATGTCCCAAATGATATCAACGCGTTTTAAATTAAATTTATCAGCGTTATGTTTGATGTGCGATTGAAACACTTTGGCAGAGTATTCAGCAAAATTTAAAACACCCTTAAGCAGTAAAAGGCGTACCAATGCAGGCCCATCATAGACCACACAATCATACTGAAATTCTGATGTTTCTTCTGTCTGAAGTAAATTTGGCATAGCATCGGTTTCTTCTAAAATAAGAGGTACGTCATTAAGCACATTTTCCAGAATCTTAACAAGGATTGATTTATCTGATGATCTCTGGACTCTCTGGACGTTTAAAGATAGAGCTGTTGGGAATGGTTGATTCTCATGTGCAAAAAAATCATCCAAATCTATGTCACGGTTTGAACATACTATGAAAAGTCTAGAGAATAAATCCACATCAGATTTCAGGGACTTTATCAACATTGCGGATTTTACAACCCTTTTAGGTTTACAAAATAAGCGAATTTTATTCGCTTTTATTGGATCATATATGGATACCTCTCTGCTGCTTAAGCGTTCATCAACAAACTTATTATATGGATCTAGTCCACGTTCCTTTGTACCTAAAAACAACAGAAATATATTATAATGTGTCGCGGAAATAACCATGTATGAAGACCTACCTAAAATATTATTTAGATATTCGTCATCCATTGTTATTTTGGTATCAATACAGAAAAAGTCTCTTTTGGTTTCAAGAAACGGATTTCTGAATTCAGTGTAAGCCTCTATTAAAAGTTGTATATTTTCTTTATATTTCATTTGAAAAGCTACCGATTCCTCATGGTGTCTATTGTCGATGGATACTTCTTCATCTAAGTTTCTAAGTTCCATTAGCACTCTCGAGATTTCCGGGCCAGAAAGCATCCATCTACGTAAGGCTGATGGATTGTTGGTTAAACCTATAAATCCACCATCGCCTTTAATAATGGCATTATGCTGCTCATGAGCTTGATCAATTCCAGTTCCAGAGAAGCGGCGAGTTTCTTTATTTACAACAAAACATCCGTTTTCAAAAGCTTTCTGAATATCTGGATTAGTTTCATTTAGTTCTGTTAAATCTTTAAAATAAACTGACAGCCATCTCGAGTAATTTGGGTGGTCAAATACGAAGAACCAAGGCATGAGAGCTTTAAGAGATTCTTTATAGAGAGAATAATTACCTTCTCGATGGCATCTTACAAATAAAAGCAGTAAAAGCTCCAACTCCAGACATAGCTCCCACTATTTAATTTTCGTAAATAGTGGCCTTATTTTAAAAAAATTGTTGGCAATAAAATAAGCAACACTTTTTAATTACACTTTTTTTTTGTAAAGTTAATAGATTCGCCAGGAAATTACCTCAATTGATTTCTTGAAAATGGCGGCCATCTTGGATCCAAATGGTAACTGAAGGTGGCTCTCCTTCGAAATACGTTCCTTACGGTAATACCGGTTAGTGTGCCAAACGGCAATATTCTTTCACGAATAGCCGTTTTGTGTCGATAATTCTATTCATGCGGTTCTACTATAATCCTCATTGTCTGGTATTTTACTTTTTAAAAAATACTATAAATAACATTTTCTATACAAAAAAGTTAGCGTTTGATTTCATGTTAACATACATTTTCATTAAGTAGAGTTGATTCAACAGGTTAGTTATTACATCTTTTATTTTCAATGGCAAACTTTGGCCGCATCAACAAAATAAGGGTATTTTAACATCTAAAGCGTTACCTAGATATCATCTGAAAACAAACCAGTCATTGGAATGGCGAACAGCTGCGACATATTCAAACTAAGTTATTTGAGAATTCATGTATGTAAGCCATTGTAATAGATGGGGTAATATCAGTAAAAGATTACTAAATTCAATTATTGTAAGCTTATAACGTACAACATGCATGGAACTGACCTACTCTGACCCAATTTGTAAAATGTGTGACACAGCAAATTGGCTTAATTTCATTTGCAAATGTAGATTATTTCTGTTAAGAATACATCGCGTCGTAACGTACCCGAGACCACATAATATAGCATCGGTTTATCAGGATTGTAATGAAATTTATATCAATTATAACAAAGCGTTTGGATTATCTGGAGTGAATTATAGTCGGAGAGTGAAACCGACCTTCGAAATATGCAAAACAAACGTGGCCCATGCAACTCACGAACATACAAAAAGTAGTCATATAGGTCGCGTTTCGATTCGGAATTGCAAAATCGAAAAAAGTGTCACTTTACCACTATTTTATGAAATTTATCAGAAATATGGTCTTCTACTTTTCTCATCCCATAACTATGTTGACTAGCAGTATGGAGCAAATTGTTTTATTATTTAAGATGGAAACTATAGTATAAGCGAGTGAAATGAAAGTCTGAATTAATTATTGAAAAAGCAAAAAAAAATGTACAGTAGTTTGGTGCTCATGGAGGGGCAATAAATTTGAGCGCTGTACGCGCTGCATTAAATCCTGGGTTGCCGATATATCAGACGGCGCGTGGAGAACGTGAAATGATATGGTGAGGTGTTCGTTTCGAGATGTATTCATAAAGATTAATATTAGACTAGATAATAAAAATCCGCACTAGCACACAATTAATCTATATACACTTGCTTTCACATAAACAGCTTATGAAGCATGCTACATTTGCTTTTGTACAAAAACATGCTGTGCTACAAATGAAGTATTTGCATTTGCAAAATGGTGTTATATTTACAAAGTCTGAGTTCTCATTTATTTTCATTATGATTTTAGCAACTAGCCGTTTTTCCTGTGTCATCCGAATTCAAAAAGATTTCGTATTTGTGGCCGAATTATGTAGGAAATTTTGCAAATGGCGCGCTTTAAATGTGCTCTCAGAATATGAAATGTGTTCTCCGCAGGTGCTCTCTAAAAACCACCTTTGCGTTTTACTGGAATCTCAAAAACTTGAGAATCTGTTATCTCAATTTTTGATTTTGAACCAATTGCATTAACCCCGTTTTTATGAGTGCATTTATTAAGCAATCTTCTATAACACATGCGCGCTACATTAGTTAATTTCATCAAATGATTGGAGATTCCCAAAATTTACTTTTTTTTAAATTAGTAGATTCAATACTTTTACGTTTTCCGTTCCTAAATGGAAAACTTACCGAATCTCAGCCAGATAAAAAACAATAAATTGCTAAGAAATTATTAAAATATTTACAATGATATAACGTAAGAAAATAGTCAGGGTGCCAAATAAGGATTTTTACCCTCGTAACCTGAAAGTAGGGTATAGTAAAGGTTTTTTGGCTGTTTTTGGTTCTTCAAAGGGACCACATTACGATTCCGATTGATCCCATTTTGGTACCTTTGGGCATTTTGAGATATTCAAGATGGCGACTGGCTTAGAGTGAAAAAACAGGTTTTTCCAAATATTTTATTATATGGGTGTGTGACAATGTCATCAACCGGATTCTTAAACTAGACCTACTAAAGCCGATAACTGTAAGAAAACTATACTATACTTTACTTCCACCTTTTTTTATTGACACCCTAACTAAAACTAACAGCAGTGAAATAAACACTTCATACTCGCAGAGCGAAATAAAATGAAAACTGTCGATAACCCGAAACGGTTAGGAATTTCGGGCCAGAGCGCCGCATGTATGATTCATGTTACAAGGTCTTTTTCTCACTTACTATACATTTTATAAAAAACAGTAAAGAATATTTTTTATAGAAATTCGCAAACAGCAAAACGAATAATATATACAAAATCAAGAGATCTATCCAAGAAAATATTATTTCTACATCCAGTGAAAGTATAAGAACGCAAAGAAAATTTGGAAAATTTTTATTGTTCAAATAGGCTTAGGATATCATGAAATGTCGAAATTTTAAGTTTGAGCAAAAAATTCTGTCTGTCGTTCTGTATGTAACTTTTTTATGCGCACGATTACTCTGGAACCGTTTAAGATATTGACTTGAAATTTGGTACACGTATGTATTTTAATGAGATCTGGAACTGGATTATATTTTGATCCTATTCCGTTGAAGGGTTGGTGGGTAAATTGGGGTAAATGGGTGAATAAACATCAAGCAGGCAAGAGTCCAAAAAATTGATATTTAGTATATATAAGAGAAGCTAAGGTCTTAAAAAAATTTTTGGCATTAGCCATCCCCATGAAAAAAATAAAATTGTGATTTAGTGTGTGTGCAAAAAGGACCTCAACAATTTTTTTTATTTCCTATACCCACTACCACTACCCCCATCTCCACTCCCGATGTGACATATCGTTTTATGGAATTTTGGTGTCGACGATTTCAAATATTATATTATTAATTTATATTATTTCCACAAGTGCAAATATAGTACCAATTTTTTTTTTCGTTTTGATTCCAAACCTTTGCATCCTTTTGTTAACCTTCTCGTTGTGCTAGAAATTAAGAAATTCACAAATGAATTTATAATTTCAAAAAACCGTTTCAAATAACTTCAATCCACACTATTGCGAATGACAGACAAGTGGCCACTCTTTATTTTTCAGTCATATCAAAACAAATATTATTTTGGCATATACCATTGGATAGCGATAGGTTATAATATTATAATACGTAAATATGAAGTTTTTACTGCAGCGTATGACAGGTACAGAGGGCTGAGAAAAAAAATGTGCAAAAAAGTATTTTTCGTAAAAAAAATTTTAAATTTAATTATTCCAATTTCGCAATTTCAAATAAAATGTTGACCTCGGAAATTTGTTTTGTAGGTTATTTTTAACTAAGTTTCAATTGTCTGTTTTTGTATGTTCAAGAGTTGAGAAGCATGTGTCAAATTCAGAGGTCTTGTTTTTCGACTATCACATCCGGTAAACTCTCAAGAAAGAATATTTCACTCAAGCATACAATAAAACAATAATATTCTGTGCAAACACAATAAGGAAATTCTAAACTACTAAGCAGATATCGTGTTTCTTTTAGAAAATTATGCCGACATGGTTCTGCGTTCCGAGCATTTAATATCGTTTCCACGTACACCAAAGCTGAAGGACTTCGGAATTTCTTAGGTAGACAAGTGGAGGGATGAAAAGAATATATAATTGTTACCAACATGTAGAAGAATACTAATGCCTTTCTGTCCCTTGCGTTATCAATTTATTCAGCAGCCTGTCAGTTTATATGAAATCGTTTTATATTCAACAAGTTGCCTTCTCAAAATCGTAGCTTTTATTTCAAATTATTCATTGAGCTAAAGATCTCCAGCGCCACTTCATATACTTTAATCTGATCGCGTCACGTAACTGCAAACGACAATTTCTGGTAACACTCAGGTAATCAGTCATGCTTTTCTACTTATGTCACGATGGATTAGCGGTTTTTTCTGGAGAAAAAAGGAACAATTTAGAATCGTGCTTTTATTCTTCTAGTTATAATGTGTCTCGGAAGTTGCGCAATTATTTAACGTAAGACGTAAGCGCATATGGATCTAATAAAAGAGGTGAGAGGTTATTTTAAAAACATAATAGCCCGGGAGACAGCGAAAAATTTTTTAGGCTGATTTCATTAATGTTATTTTTCACATTATTTTACTATTTCTGTGCTATAATTAGTGAAAATGCGAGACAAGGCTCGACAAGAGTGTATCAACTATGTAAAGGAAAATATTGTCGTTGATTCAAATCATTAATCATGAAATTTTGGAAATGTTTAAGGAATCAGTAGTGTGACGATTTTAGGAAAATATGTAGAATCTAATAGAGGAACCGTAGAAGCTATATAAGTTTTATACTATATGAGTCCTGTGTATAGGGGGGTACAAACTTTAAAAGTGTGACAAATATTCGGTCGCGACCGCGGGGCGCAGGAGTGGGCTGATCGGGGTGATTTTGGTATTGTTGTGTAGGTTGGGTCTTCCTGCGGGGCATAAAAGTGGTCCGGAGGTTCCACAATTGCGGGGGTGGCAATGGGGGAGGAAAATGTTGGATCGTTACATTTTGGCTATTTTAATTTCTTGTAAACATGTTAACTTCTGTTAGACGTAATATTTTAACCTCCCCACAACAAAATTGTGGGAGGTTACTACAATTAGTCTAAAATCGAAAATTGAGATAACATCAAATCTTTAGGTTTTGAGGTCCCAGGAACCCAAAAAAGTGGGTTTTTGAAAAATGTCTGTGTGTGTGTGTATGTATGTATGTTAGCGCGATAGCGGCGAAGCTACTAAACGGATTTGGATGAAACTTTGCATGAGGGTTTCTTTAGTGCTCCAGAAGATCTGAAAAGGTTTTGGTTGAGATCGGATTACGTTTGGTGCCGTTTTGACACAACAAGTTGTTTATTTTATGATTACTTACAATTTGTAATCGAACCACTGAAAAGCAGTAAAAATTCAAATTTCACTTGCACCCTTTCGATTTTGTTTCCGTTAAAAAAATTAAAGAGAATTCGTTATATGTGCACACGACAGCATCCAAAAAATATTGGTATCATTGTTAGGAGAAAATGTATTTTGCCATCTGTCAAAAATATTTGACAGGGTTGGTAATCTTTGTGAATGTTGCTTTATAGGTTATGGTACGTGACGTCACAGCCAACCCCAAAAATATATATTTCGTAGCTATTATTAAAATTTCTGTCTGGTTTTCGTACTTTCAACTAAAATCTAGTATGCTAGACTCTACAGTGTAATGTTTATGAAGTTCTAAATACTTTATCCTAATAAAATAGGACTCTTTTTGTAGGTTGGAAATCTAACCTGTAATTAGCAGTCTATTTTTATTAATCAACAATATAGAAAAATTATTTGCGTGGCTCCAAGCTGTGGCTCCAAGCTAAAAATGCGTATACAAACATTAAAAATGAGAATAAACTTGACATGTTAAACATGTTATGTCCCTAAATATATTTCATAACCTAAAAATCAACATTCGTAAAGGTTACCAAACCAAATATTTTTGACAATGTCAAAACTTATTTTAGTTGCATTTTTTAAAGATACTAAGATATTTGCAACCTTTGACCTTGAATATCTTGACTCGCGTACACGAAACTCTATGTGACTTTTGAGCCAACTTATAAAATGCCTAAATAAAGATTTATACAAGTTCATAGCTTATTATAGCTATTTTTAAGTTTTTTACATAGGTACATGAAATAACTCCATTAAATTATACAGAGTGTTTCATGAGGAACTGTACATACTTCCAGGGGCGGTAGAGGACCACTTGAGTATTCAGGAACAGCCATTGAAATTTTCCTGTCGCTCTTAATTTCTGAGATACAGGGTGATAAAATGATTTTGGTCTAAATTTATTTTGGCCAGAACGTCCTTACTATTAATCGGATTTTGTTTAAATTTTAGACACTTTATACACTTAACAGTTGATAGATTGCTATTATAATTTTGTTTTAATTCCAGGGCCGGACTTTTTTAATTTGATTTTTCCGCTTCCTGTAAAAAAGATTACCCTGTATATATATATATTTTTAATATTCAGTTGCCAATTATAAAAGCCCATACATCACTAAACAAAACCATATAATTAGATTTTTTGTCGCACCTTTATTGATTTTTTTACAAGCGATTGAATTTGGCAAAATGGGAAATTTGAAGAAAAACAGCTTCATTTGCTCACATAAATTGTCCAAATAAATAAAACTGGTCAAATAAATATCTACAAAAGTATATTTAAAAATGTTACAAATACTTAGAGCAAATTTTCAAAATGAGAACCTTTAGCTTCCGTACATTTTTGTTAGCGTTTATTTAAATTGCCAGTAGATTTTCTAATTTGCGCTGGATTATTTCTAATTTGGTCACTACAGTGTAAAATTCGGTGAAGTAACTGATCTCTACTATTCATTGGGACACTGTAAACTTCTGCTCTGTAGAAAATAATCGATGAGGTTCCCCACGTCCAATCCATCTGTTTGGATACTCATTATCCAAATGCCTTTTAACCTCAACACCAAAATGAGGAGGAGCTCCGTCGTGCTGGAAGTATTGTCCTCTTATGTTAATACCTTGCATTAAACCAGGTAAAATATTTTGGAAAAAATTTAAATACACCTCTGTAGTTAGCCTTGCCGGAAAAATATGTGGGCCAATTAGGTTCCTGTTAATCATACCACACCAAACATTTACCAAGAACTTATGTTGAGAATGGGCTCCTCTTATAGCATGAGGATTGTTTTCGGCCCAGTTATGCGAATTTCTTGAATTAAATACGCCATCCCGTATAAATTGGGCCTCGTCTGTGATAAAGTTCGATATGTAGTCGGTCTGTGATCAATGATCCATTGGCAAAATTCTAACCTATTTACATTGTCACCCTGTTGAAGTCTGCGCTTGCTGAATATGATATGGATGTAATATTTTTATTTAGAGTCCTCCAAATCCGCACATGAGGAACTCCCAATTGGTCACTTATTCGTCGGGTACTTAATTCAGAACAATATTAATGATATTTTCTTGCTCCTCAACGTTTTGAACAATATTTCGTTCCACTTTTGTTGATGGAAACCTGCCGTGCTCCCTTGCATAGCGATTCACAGTTGAAAATGTCTGATGATTTGGTATTCTGTTAGGAAAACGAAAATTGTATTCCTCTGCGGCTTGTCTACCATTACCATCACACAATCCATAAACATACATAATATCGGCATATTCCTCATTTGTAAAATTATAAGGCATGATTACTTGCAGACTAAGTTAACCATTAAAAGTAACTAGTTCTAATGTTTATGACAACAAACATGGAAATGTCAAACTATCTAGGCCTACTATAATTATGATAAAAAGAAAACTGTTCCTATTATAAAATGTACCTAGTTATTTATACGCTACACTTTCTTTGGAATAAAAAAAACTTTGGTTTTAAATTTTTTGTCCATATTTAACATTATTTACCGAGTTTAAATTGACCATTTTTATTTATTTGGACAAATAATGTAATCAAATGAAGCTGTTTTTCTTCAAATTCCTCATTTTGTCAAATTCAATCACTTGTTAAAAAAATCAATAAAGGTGCGACAAAAAATTTAATTACATGGTTTTGTTTAGTGATGTATGGGCTTTTATAATTGGCAGCTTAATATTTAAAAAATATATACAGGGTAATCTTTTTTATAGGAATCGGAAAAATCAAATTAAAAAAGTCCGGCTCTGGAATTAAAAAAAAAAATTATAATAACAATCATAAAGTGTCTAAAATGTAAACAAAATCTGATTAATAGTAAGGACGTTGTGGCCAAAATAAATTTAGACCAAAATCATTTTATCTCCCTGTATCTCAAAAATTGAGTGCAACAGGAAAATTTCAATGGCCGTTCCTGAATACCCAAGTGGTCCTCTACCGCCCCTGGAAGTATGTACAGTTCCTCATAAAACACCCGGTAAGAAGAAATAATATTATTATTTTTGGAATAGGAGAAAAAAACAGAAAATCTCTATTGGAAAATGTCACGGAAATATTAAAAAACAAATTAAAAATAAGCTTATCTTCAAGCGATTTCAGTAACATATATAGAATTGGACAAGAGACCCCCAACAAAATACGCCCAATATTTGTAGAATTAACGACACAACTGAAAAAAATTGAAATATTAAGAAATGCCTCTAAATTAAAAGGTTCCGGTATGAGTATCTCGAAAGATCTGATTTTCTCCGAGAGAGAAGAGCAAAAGATTATATACAAAAATTACAAAAAAGCTAAAGAACTCAAATATTCCACAAAAATTATAAAGGACACATTGATGGTAAACGATGTAACCTATTCACTTGAGGAGCTAAAAGAAACGGATATTTTTGAGGGTATGCCCCTTCCTGGGAATAGATATTGATGCTGTCAGCGATGACCAAGGAATAATAAAAACTCGTAATAAAGGGAAATTGTTGGCAGGAGAAAGGCCAGTAACAAGAAAAAACAAAAAATAAATTAGGAAGTGTATCATCTGCCACCTGTCCACAGGGAAGTGTTAAAATATATTTATGTTATTTTATCTTTTTTTTATATAATTCATTTTACTACACTTTGTCAATTTGTCAAACGGGGGAAATTTACCTCTACCATGTGTTATCTGTTAAGGGACTTTTGATAAATTTAATGTTCTATATGATTAACACGCCTTGTATGAGAAATTTGATACATACTAAATCAAAATCAAATATTTATTAGTAATAAACTTGTTATTTTAAAATGGACCAATATATTAGAGATATTAACCATGTTACTATTGACACAATCGAAATTGAAAGCACCCTAGAACTTAATAATCAAATTTTAAATAGTAAATGTACATTAAATGTGTTGGGGGGAATTTGGCAAATAAAATTATAAAACCAGTAGAACCTCCTCCTGATGTCCACCAGGTCCCTCACTCCATATATGTTGAAACCAACAGATGAAAAAGAAATTATTGACACGATTAAATCTTTAAAAAACAAAAACGCTCCAGGTCTAGATATGATAAAAAAGCGAAGTTCTGAAAGAAATAGCCTTAGAAATAGCACAACCTCTGAAATATATAATAAACAAAATTATGGAAACAGGAAATTGTCCCTCTGATTTTAAGACAGCTATCATAAAGCCGGTATACAAAAAAGGCGATAAAACCAATGTATCGAATTACAGACCAATATCTTTAATTAGTAATTTAGCAAAAATTTTTGAGAAAATACTTAAAGCCAGGCTTACAAATTACTTTAAAAAATATAATCTAATATCAAATAAACAAATCGGTTTCCAAGAGGGAAAGTCAACGCATGATGCAATTTCTTATTTAACTGCAGAAATTTATGGAAACATGGATGAAGGAAAAGCTGCCCTTTGCGTATTCCTAGACCTTGCTAAGGCTTTTGACACAGTGAGTCATCCACAGTTGTTAAGGGGTCTTGCAAGGTATGGGAATAAGAGGTGTGGCAGGCGAACTGATTAGTAACTATCTAACGGATAGAAAGCAAATGGTGGAAATAAATTCTATAAAGAGTTCCGAAAGAACAGTAAAATATGGTGTCCCGCAAGGCACGGTGATTGGTCCTATTTTATTCACGGCTTATTTAAATAGTATACTTACCATAAATAGTTCAGGGTTGTTAATCAGTTTTGCAGACGACACCGCAATTTTCTATAGTGCTGATAATTGGAACAAACTAAAAATTAAAGTTGAATATGATATGAGTAAAATAATTGACTGTTTTAGTCACAAATTTTTAACTATAAATTATGAAAAAACAAAGATTTTACCATTTTCATGTTACAAGAATAACTTACCCAATTATCAAGCTCTTGATATAAAAAGAAACACCGAGTCCATACAAATAACTTCTGTAAGTAACATTAAATATTTAGGTATAACACTCGATAGTCAATTGAAGTGGGATATTCATTCCAAGAATGTTGCAAACATATTAAGATTTCTAGTGTACAAGTTTAAATATTTCAAAAATATTTTACAAATAAACCAACTAAAAATATTGTATTACGCCTTAGTTGAATCACGACTGCAGTATGCAATTTTGGGGTGGGGCGGTGTAGCAACCGTTCATGTAAAGAAGTTAGAAGTGCTACAAAAAAGAATATTAAAAATAATTTACAACAGAAACTTTACCTACTCTACGGATAAAATATACTCCGAAACACGCATAATGGATATTAGACAGTTGTTCTTTTTCAGTATTATTAAATACATATTCAAGAACAGAACATCGTTGCAAATTATTGACCACAGTTACTCAACCAGACAAAAAACCAATCAATGTGTTAGAACTAATACTAGTCATAAGATGATCGGGCAGCGTAATTATATTTATCTAGCTAGCAGGATTTACAACTCTTTACCAGATAAAGAAAAATGTATTATTAAAACATTAAATTCTGCAGCTGCATTTAAAAAAGTATTCAAAAAATCAATAGGACAATGGTGCACTCTCTAATAGACGTTAAAAACTATTAAAAATGTATCAAGTGTAAATAAAATAGTTAATGTTTTACACAATTCAAATTATTATATAGTGTTAATACATGGTATTACTACGCGCAACCTCGAGTTTTTGTGGGTCTTCTTCCGTTTATTTACATGATGTATAATGTCATAATATTATGTACCTATATTTGTATCGCCATAAACATTATTTAATATATAATATTTCTATTATCATAATAATTATGATAAATAGGTATAACATTTACAGTATATAGTACATAGTACATAGTACATAGTACATAGTACATAGTACATAGAAGTACAGTACATAGAGTACATACAGTACATAAAAGTGTAATTATTACACTTTTATGTACTGTATGTACTCTATGTACTGTACTTCTATGTACTATGTACTATGTACTGTAAATGTTATACCTATTTAAGATGTAAATAAACATTATTATTATTATTATTATTATATCCAAAAATACTGTAAAAGGGACATGTACATATGTACAACATAAATGTGTTCTGAATCTCGGTAGATGATTTAGAGTGCAAGTCTCTTTGCAAAACTCATATTAAGTGTTAACAGTAAGTTGTTATATGTTGTTATATGTGAAATAAAATTTGAGTTCATTCAATTTTGATTAATCAACCTTTCAATCTGAGCAATACGTTTCACTTTTTTGTGCTTGTTATTATTATCACAGTTTATATTTATTTTCAAGATAATGTAAGAGTTATCTAATGTTTCTTACACTCAAATTTCCCAGAACAACAAACGTTTGTTTGTGTACAAAGTTCCATAAAATAAACGACTTCCTTTTGTTCAATAGGTCTGTCACGTGCACATCCATAGGCCTGTGAAAGATTCAAAATAATTACTATTGTTATTTTCAAACATCCGTTATACTTCGTGCTCTTGGTGGGGCCCATATAATTTCAAAACGAATCCTAATTGTCCCCGGATTGGTATTATTAAGTAATTATGGCTTGTTCAGTGGAGTTTATGTCTGCAGAATAAGTATCTAATGGTCATAAATTATTATACCCTCTTAGTACTTTATAAGAGGTATGGTAAAGTACAGAGACGTAAAAGCACGTAGCGAACAAAAAGGTATACAATATTGACGTTAATGATACAATCTAAGTTGGCTAGGTAAAACAAAAAGCTAAACCAAGCGCGATTCAGCGATTCGCCTAAAAAGGATAAAAACGAATAAGGAAACGGCAAGTTTTTCAGGGGTTTAACGTTGGCAGCTCACGTTGTGGTACAGTCTCATTAGAAACTTCCTTAAATTTTCATGTAAGTAACCTGCGCATTGACGATCGTATTGTTGACCATGCAATTAATATATGACTGTTAGTTTTTCGAATAATTTCGGAAAAAGATAGAAAGCAGACCCAACAAATAATAATAATAAGTGCATTTACTGAAAATATACAGACTGCTCAAATACTCAGCTATAAATATTAACACGGAAGAAATATTTACAAAAAATGTATACTAAATAGAAATAGTTCTAAAACTAAATAAGATTTGAAATACAGAGGAAATAATGTGTCTACATTTTTTTTAAATCCATTTCTATCTGATTCCTTGTTCACTATATTGATGAAATCTTTTATAACGAAATTTGAAGGTGTTTGCTGAAACTTGGTTAGTATTAAATATGGAAATGTAATGTACGGAAAGGATTTTTTTAAAGCTTATGTTTGGTGAGGAATTATTAAATTTAGTAGGTATATCATTTCGCTAGTAAATGAAGGTGCTGGGAATCAAAAATCTTTTAGATGTTAGATTGGCTGATTCTTCCACTATGAGTAAAATTTGCAAGATATAATTTGCGCCTTGAGGCCATATTTAACCGCCCAAATGTTCTTAACTTCTGACATACATGTATTTTTTTAAAGTTAAATATGAACAATACATGTATTTTGGAACTTTTGAATCCTGTAAGCATTTATTTGGTCAAGACAATGGCCATATATAATATCGCCGTGGTTAAAAAAAGATAAGAATAGAGATCCACTTAGAAGAGTTAAGAGTTTTTCATTCAGACTATGCCAACAGGAATACAATTTTTTTCAATGCACAGTACGATTTTTTCATAAGGTTATTAACAGTTGTTGAAACTTGAAATTATGGTAAAAAAATCGGCGCAAATTCTTTATATTATCCATAAATGTTCATTTTTGATCTTCCAGTATTGGTGTTATCTGTAATTTCCCTATTGTTTTCCATTTCAAACACGATATTAGCAGACTTAGCTGCGTTAATTTTTAAACAATGTCTACAAGGGTTCTTAATGTCCTGGTTTATGCATAATCTGTGATGAATATGGGGTGCTATAAACCTGGGTATCGTCAGCATAGAAGTGCGATCTACAGTTTTTTTTAAGATAATAAAAAATGATACCAACACCAGAAAATGTGTAACATTTATTTAAATATTTGCGAAATTATCTTTCATAATATCCAAAGAATGCATTAAAATTATGCAGACAATATTTCAGGTAAGAATATACAGGGTGTCTCTCAGGGGTCTGTGCAAAATGCGAGACAAGATGCTACCACATATTCTTGAAACCAAAATAAGATGATTTAACCAAACTTATCTGTGTCTAAAAGTGCTCTGTTAAGACGCTGCCGAAGGATTTTTTTTTTTAATAAGTAACAAAAGATTGCTTTTAGCGATGGGCATTAAATTTAACATGTGAGTCTGTTTTTTAACATAGTTTTTAACATTTTTTTGCAGACAGACATTCTTACTTCAAAAATTTCTTGCCTCTTGTTTAATGTCGCTACCTTCCATAGTTTGACAGAAAAAAAATCTGTACTCCATGCATAGTAACCGTAATGTAACTAATTTAAATTTTATTGGCGTTCAAGGAAGCCACGGTGTATTCCAGACTTATATATACGACATAGAAATGTCAGGATGAATTCAAAATATAGTAGACACTCTAAAAATCAATGCTGAAATGATGCTTAATTTTTTACGTAACCTTAATCTTTGTAGGCGCGCAAACGGTGGTCATTTAGGACAATGGCCGTAAGTATTTCTGTTCCATTAAATACACCTATTAAGAGAGGTTTTGTTTTATTAACTTTTTTATTTTTTATTAAGTTTTTATTTCGGTGGTCAGTAATAATAATGATGAAAATGATAATTGTACTCTTCGCTGATTTACGGACGCTGATTTACTGTACGTTTTATATAATTGTTACACATTCTATAGGATAGATACTCTTCGCAGTTTTCTTGTAAATAATGTTAGTTTTTGGATATTCTAAATTTTTTGCTACCAGCTTTGTTGGTGAAACACTCGTTAGTATAAAAAAATATATAAAAGAAAGTTAAAAAAATGCATAGGATTCGAACATAGGACCCTTGCAAGGCAAGCGAGCAAGCAAATAAAATTTATTAATATTCTGAAGTACATATGGGCCTCCCCGAAGTCTGAGCCGGAGCCAGCCCGACAACCACGGCGCATAGCTCATAGCGCTGTGGTGAATATAGGGCTGGGCGGAGCAGATTCGATTCGGTTTTGCGGTAATAACAAAATAGACAATTAAAATGCCTACCCACCTAGCGTGAGTTTAAAATCAATAATATATTTAAAATGCTACCCACATGGGCCTAAAACTAATACATATAAAACGTAGAACTAGTCGCTGGTTGTAGCACTGAATAAATTTGGGCTGTTGACTCGGGTGAAAAGCTAAACGGAAAAACTCGTACGAGAACTGCCGACCTGGTGTTCTCCCTGACTCCAGGAAAATGTGGTGGAAAAAAGATAGGTTTAAAATGTTTGAATTTTTAAAGGTTTATCGGCCAAAATGGAATTTTTGGTGAAAAAAAAAAATAACAAAAATAGAACATAAAGAAATATTGGAAAGATAAGTTGAGGAAAGATCAATGGTGGGGAACTGGTAGGTTTTGGTATAGGAAAGTATGGCTAGGGAAGAGGTTGCCGGAAAATAGGCAGTGTTTGATCTGGAATAGGGCATGCATTCTAATTTGGGTTATGTTGCTGGTTAGCGGATTATCGCCCAGTTTGAAAGTGCATAATGTTTCTTAGACGTAGTCCGCTAGTGGGGTTATATCATGACATCGTGCATATAAATCTCTGAGAGAGGTGTACCTGGCGGAATCAGAAATAAGGCGCGTAAATTTATGTTTTCGCTTTGTCTTGGTCGGGATGCTACACCGCACCGGCGCCGCGTATTTAATGGCAAAACTTTAGCCATTGCACCATCTTACATTACTACAAAAATTGAACGTCTGTAATATATATCATTCGAGAATCATATTAGATATATTATCTGGCCGATGGAACTGATCCAAGGCCAAGAAATTAGGGGAAAAAATATAAACAAAAAAATGACAGGAAATAACATTTCTATTTAAGTACAAGCGACAAAAATTAAGAAAACATTTTTTTAATTTTAAATTATTGATAACTTTCTTATTTACTAATTGATTTTATTCAAAAACAACAGCTTCTTCTAGCTAACGTTAACTTACTATCCAAATTTCAATACAATCAGACTTTTCTTTCGTGTTTACAAGAAACGTGACAGACGATCAGACAGGCAGACGAACATTTTGAAAGTTGTTCAGAACTAATACAATGATATGATTTTTTTTTTATCTTCGGGCGATGCTTACGGTTTTAGAAATGTGCCGATCAAATGCAATATACTCTTCGTTTTTGCGAAGAGCATAATAATGATGAGAATGATAATTGTAGGATAACTAATGTTTTTCTAATGTTTTAGTCGTATCACATTGAAATTTGTTTTTAGTATTAAAAAAGTATCTTTCTGTTATTCATTTTCTTAAATTAAATGAATAAATTATTACATTTTGAAAATCAACCATGAAAATTTCGAAAATCGTAAAAGTCTTATAAGTTCATAAAATGTATTTCTCGTTTAAATTTATTTTTAGCATCAATAACATACAACATTCAATTGCCTTTTTAAACATTTAATAAGTAAATAACAATATGCTAATCATTAAAATTAAATTTATATAACATTCAACTTTTAACTAGAACGCAACTGGAATGTATTTGGGAATTTTGTTAATTCGACGTACCAAGAGTGTATCGTAGGTTACTTATATTTTGTGATCGTAATCTCATGATCGTTTATGAACACCCTGTGTGAAAACGTGGCAAAAGTTTGAATGGCATTTCTACCAATAATAAGTTAAGATGCTTATCACCAAAATGCACTGTATATTGTATATGTGGGAAGGAAATTAAACGGACTCGTATTGTGCAAGTATATATGTATCAACAATCAGTCAGTCGTATGTGACTATTGTTATGGAATGTGCCTATTCATTAACGGACCAAAATCAATACTGTAAAGTGAGTCGTATGATCAAGGTCTGCAGATCATCAGGACAGGTGAAACTGAATACATCTTTGCGAGTCCCACAGTGCAAACACGAATAGAAAGAGGCACTTTTCAAAATGAAAGTGACAGTGATTTAGGAGATTAATTTTTACAAAACATATTATCGTTTATTTTGTTAGGCAAGAAACTATTTAGTGGTCATTTTTATCCACCTGCACAGGACAGTTTGAAATATAAAGGGTTTAGCCGGATAAGCATAACGAGTCGGCCCCCAAATGGCAACACATATCGAAACTTATGTTTTAATATCGACTTGGTGTATGAACGTGATTTATATGTGTTTTGCCGCCGTAGTCCGCTTTGACCTTGAGATATGGAAAAAAAATGAGCGCATGCATGACTATCACTCAAAGAGACATATCTCGAAAACTAATTGAGCTTGAGAGGTAAAACCAACGGTAGCCCATCGGGCAGAGCGCGAAAAGCCTTCTCTTTCTTGACCTACCCAATACTGAAGTATAACCAGATGGGACCTTCACTACTTATTAAAATATGTTATTTTACATAGGAAATCAAAATTGACGACACTCTCCATTGGTCGAGACCGAAGATATAAGAAAAAAACTAAAAAAAAAGAAATTTAGAAATTTAAGATTTAATCAAATATAACTTTAGAACTAAAACAGATAAAAATACAATTTTTTTTTGGTTTTGACAAATAAACATTGCTTATTAATTTGAAGCATAATTTATTGCAATAATTAAAAAATTAACATAAAAAAACTAGCAAAATTCAAAAATATACACAAATCAGCAACATTTTTCTAATTCTTAACTCGCCATAACTCGCTTATATAATGAGGTATTCAATTTTTTCTTTCACCAAAAACTGACAAATTTAATAGGCTTCATTTTGTCTCGATTAATGCTGGATCTAATTTTTTAACTAAAAGCGCTACAGCCCTTGAAACACAACGAAGCACAGTACGGCGACGAAGGCGCGAGGCTTCCTTTCCCGCCCCCGCTACTTTCTCGGCCCATCAAGAAACGTAATGGCTGCTGGCCTCATTATTGTCTGGATAAATATTAATAAGTATATACTATTTTACTTACATGTAGGCTATTACAGTTTATGTATATTGTAGATTCATTTTTATCAATGGAGAAAAACTACATGTTTGTTTTACAAAACTGCTGAAAGCAGTGAAAATCTAATGGTAAAAAACCAACTGTTACTGGCATCTGGTCTATTATTAATTGTGCAAATGAAAGAAAATATGCAATCTCATTAAAATTTTTATAAAACAAAGTGGTGGCACTTATTTGCACACCCTTCAATACCGATTGCATTATTCTTGTCTGACATCTTTTTGTAATAAATAACATTAGCAAAAATAATACGTATTGTCTCTGATATTAGTAAAGCGATACAAAAATGCAAGTGAGCCTTCATGTAGTTATAATAAAGAAAAAAAATCAGTTTAAAATAAAATGGCATTGTCTGATTTGTGAAAAATCCAGAAAAATTAAGAATAAATTAAGAACATCTTTAAGTACCAGTTCAGGAACGGGTGCGGAAACTAGAAAAAAATATATATTAAAGCTGCAGTGTCGCATTGTGATACAGAAATACAAAGCAGGTTACACATTTATTCAGATTTATTTGGGCTAATGGAAATTATCATAAAATTTATTATGCAAAATATATTAGCAAAAAAAAATTAAATGTGTACAAACTAAACAACTGAAAGAAAAAAATGAATTTAAAGTAGCGTTAAATATTTTATTTAAGGAGGGTTATCTTGCTGTTTTGCAAAAAAGAATTCTTAACTCTAATATTTCTAAAAACACACCTTGATGATATATTTGAAGAAATGGCGGAAGAAAAATTAGATTATTATAGCAGTGGAAATATAAGAAAGAGATTAGAAAATCATTTAAGAAAACAAAGTGTTTTGTGAACACAAAGAAAATACAACAGTTCATTCAAGTGATAATAAAGCTAAAATGATTTTTGTTGTCAGTCACAAGTGAATTAGGCGAAGAAAACTTGGTTCATGAGAATGAACTGACAATTCCTGATAAAGCTGCCGGTATCTTAAGAGAAGCTATAGCTGGATGTTTTAAAACTATAAAAAAAACACGACTACTAATCTGAATGAACATAAATGTAAACAAGAAGTTTCAGATTTGTTATAAACATTTATGTCGTGGATACTAAATATGTCAGGACAGACAAATTCGATTTAAACGTCATTTCTATAGTAATGGAATTTATATTAATACTTATGAAAAAAAAAACAATCAGCTTAGGCCATTTTTTTAATCCTTTACATATCACTACATGTGTTTCGTGCCGTCAGAAGAAAAAGAACTTAATGATATGCTTTATTCTTTTGGCTATGGTTATTCCTACGATGAAATACGTACATTTTTAACGTCTTTAGCTAGTCACGTATTAGTAAAAACTGGTGACGACATTTTTATACCACTTGGAGTTCCTCCAGTAAGTTCTGAAGAAAACAATTACATTTATCGCGGCGATAATTTTGATCAAAACGAAGACAGGCTAGATGATAAAAATCCCACGAGGAACAGTATTATTAAAAAAAAAGCCTGTTTACACAAGCATATTTAGATCGTCTATCCAATTTTAACCGATTTTAACCCTTCCAGTTTACATGAAAACAAAAATATAGTTATGTACAAAAATCCAACTAATCGTTCAGAGCCTCTACGAGTTAGTGAAAGCATGGCAAATAATTGTTTTGATTATGTGGTTACCTCTGACATTTTATGGAAAATATTAAAATATACGAAGCAAAGTAAAAACTTTACTAGCTGGCATGATTTTACTTCCACATCCAGTGGAAGTATAGTAACGACAAAAAATTTTTATTGTTCAAATAGGCTTAGAATATCATGAAACGTCGAGATTTCAAGTTTGAGCGAAAAAAATTTTTG
Organism: Rutpela maculata; assembly: GCA_936432065.2. NCBI lineage: Eukaryota > Metazoa > Arthropoda > Insecta > Coleoptera > Cerambycidae > Rutpela > Rutpela maculata. The sequence continues at coordinate 205,366,261 of OW386286.2, read as the reverse complement.
TCTGTCTGTCGGTCTGTAACTTTTTTTGTGTGCACTCTGGAACCGTTTGAGATATTGACTTGAAATTTGGTACACATATGTACTTTAATAAGATCTAGAACTAGATTATATTTTCATCTTGTTCCGTCGAAGGGTTGGGGGGTAAATTGGGGTAAATTTGGAGTAAATAGGTAAATCAAGCAGATAAGAGTTCATGAAATTGATAGATAGTATAGACAAGAGAAGCTAAGGTCTCAAAAAAATTTTGGCATTAGCCACCCCCATTACCACACCCACCCCATTATTAAAGGGGATGAAAGAAAATGTGATTTAGTGTGTGTACAAGAACCAGAAACCTCAAAATATTTTTTTACTTTATTCACGGGAACGAGTGGGGAAGCCTCGCGACTCCGTCGCCGTAGCGCGCTTCGTTGTGTTTAAAAGGCTGTATCGCTTTTATTTATAGAGCTAGACCCAGCATTAACTGAGACAAAATGAAGTCTATGAAATTTGGCAGTTTTTGGTGAATAAAACATTCGAATAGCTCAATACATAAGCGAGTTACAATGAGTTAGACCTTTAAAAAAAATTGACAATTTGTGTACCATCTAAATCAACGTCAATTTTTTAATGTTAAAGTTATTATTTTTATAATAAATTATACATCAAATTAAAGAGAATCGTTTGTACTATAAAACTAAAAAAAATATATAATTTTATCTTTTTTCGTTTGAAAGTTATTCGTGGTTGAATTTGAATTTTGTTATTTTCATTTTTTTTTGTTTTTTTCTTGTAACTTCAGTCTCGACCAATGGAGAGTGTCGTCAAAAGTGATTTCCTATGTAAAAAAACCTGCTGAATAAAATGAAATAGGTTTTATTTGGTTATACCTCGGTATTGGGTTAGTGAACAATAGAGCCAGCCATCCGACGTACTACGGGAGGTTTCAAGTAACCTTAAGGAGTATATTTTATATTTTTTTTTTTGAATTTTTAGAATAATTACGCACATCATTAAAAAATAAATAAAAAACATAATAATTAATATTTCCGTGTTCTCTGTGACTTACAATCACTGAAATAATATATGTTGTAATACTTTATATGCACTATTACTCATAAAAGTTGCGTTAGAAAAAAGTTGGTGCAACACTTCGAAAAAAAATGAAATTCGACGCGCACTATATAATATTAGGATACAAACTTGACATGGGACACATAAATATTTTATGAATTGGAATTATTGTTAGAAGATAAATTGAATGAAAATATAAATAATTGTCACGTAAATATCTATTTCATACGGCGCACAGTGGCACGAATTGTAATTTTTTCGTTCAAAATTATCTATCAGATTCGTAATCAGCGACCTCAGAAACCCCCCGAGTAACAAGATTTATGTAAATTGGATTAGAAAAAAAAATTTTTATAAGTTTTATTAAGATTTAAATAAAAAATGGACATTTTAGTTAAGCTCAATAATGTTGGTTAGCATAACTCAAAAATCGGTTCTCTTACGTTTTTTTGAAATTAAATAACGAGTGTTTAAAAAAAATATATCCCGATTGGTTGCGAAGTGCTCTAGATAATTTTGAACGAAAAAATTGCAATTCGTGCCACTGTGCGCCGTGTGAAATAGATATTTACATGACAATTTTTTATATTTTCATTCAATTTATCTTCTAACAATAATTCCAATTCATAAAATATTTATATGTGTCCCATGTCAAGTTCGTATCCTTATATAATGTAGTGCGCGTCGAATTTTATTTTTTTTTCGAAGTGTTGCACCAACTTTTTTCTAACGCAACTTTTATGAGTAATAGTGCATATGAAGTATTACAACATATATTATTTCAGTGATTGTAAGTCACAGAGAACACGGAAATATTAATTGTTATATTTTTTATTTATTTTTAATGATGTGCCTAATTCTAAAAATTCAAAAAAAAAATATACTCTTTATGGTTACCTGAAACCTCCTGTTGATTTTGCCTTTCTGGCTCAATTAGTTTTCGAGATATGTCTCTTTGAACGATAGTCGTGCATGCGCTCATTTTTTTCCATATCTCAAGGTCGAAGCGGAGTACGGCGGCAAAACACATATAAATCGCGTTCATACACTAAGTAGATATTAAAACATAAGTTTCGATATAGGTTGTCATTTGGGGGCCGACTCGTCATGCTTATCCGGCTTAATCCTTGTAATACAGTGGTCAAAAATATCTTTTTACTGCATTTATTATGCCTATATGATTTAATGAAATGGATACACCGGTTTTTTTTAATTATTTTTTTTTGACATCGTAGCAAAAATAAATTTGTACAAAAATTCGTGTCAAGAGCTCAAATATCGAATAAAAAATGTCTGTGTGTGTGTGTGTGTCTCCATGTGTGTATGTGGACCATTCCTTATAAACACAATAAGTTTTTTAAACTTTTTATTTCAAATTTGCCTACTGCAATTGACACTTATCCGACATGAAGGGTGATCTTCAGAGGCGTGTAAATTGTCATATCTTACATAAATTAAACTTTCTTGTAATTTTAAAGCAGAACATAAGTGTTATTAAGTTTTTTGATTAAGTACACATAAATACGAAGGTGTACAAGATAGCGGAACTGATAGATTAGGTGATATGTCAGTTTTACCTTAAAATGTTACGCAGTGAAAGTTTCAGTCAAGCGCTGTCGACTGCGAATACCTATTTGAACAATAAAAGTAAAATATATATTAGCTGTATAGTTAATCTCTGTGGCACCACATAAAAGTAAATTGTGTCGTATTCGTGTAAAATATTAATCAAGTGGGTATCCGTAGTCGTATGAAAAAAATGTCCCATACGATTTTTTTGTGTATTCATGTTCGGGGCATGCCCCCCTGAATAAAGATCAAGAGTTTGCCGGACGAAAAATCTGGTCCCAATTTATTTAAACTAATTTTTTTTAAAACAAATTGCAAAAATCGCTTTTTTGACCCGGATGATATTTTCAAGGTTGAAACCCAATATTAAAAAATTAATTTGTTTGAGTTCACCACAATTCTTATATAATCTTTGAAAACCCATTAACAAAATCCTGAAGAGTAAGTGCGATTATTTCATTCTAAAGCTTAAATTTTTAATTGTTAAATAGACGTTTTTAGTCGCCTTTACATACGCTTTAGTTACTATTATTGCTGTACGTTTTAAAAATCAATATAATTTGTCATAAACTATTATAAATATAAATGGTAAATTAAACAAAAAAAAGTTGAAAATCTTGAATTAGTAAAAAATTTATTTGAGCATAATATTCTTGCATTCATAAAGGTACACCAGTAATATTTTTTTTACAATGCTTTGGTTTTGCAAGTCTTTAAACATTTGCACTGAGAAATAAGATTATCAAGTACTGATTTTTTTATCTTAAATCTACAACTTTTTTTATCTTTAATACACCTGTTTCATGCAGGATGTATCAAAAATCTTCAAAATATAAAGTTTCATTATGTTTCAGTCGGTAGTAGCGAGTGCGCGCACCCGGCTCAAAACGTCTATTTAACAATTAAAAATTTAAGCTTTAGAATGAAATAATCTGCACTTACTCTTCAGAATTTTGTTAATGGATATTCAAAGATTATATTCTGTCAGTTTTACCTTAAAATGTTACGCAGTGAAAGTTTCAGTCAAGCGCTGTCGACTGCGAATACCTATTTGAACAATAAAAGTAAAATATATATTAGCTGTATAGTTAATCTCTGTGGCACCACATAAAAGTAAATTGTGTCGTATTCGTGTAAAATATTAATCAAGTGGGTATCCGTAGTCGTATGAAAAAAATGTCCCATACGATTTTTTTGTGTATTCATGTTCGGGGCATGCCCCCCTGAATAAAGATCAAGAGTTTGCCGGACGAAAAATCTGGTCCCAATTTATTTAAACTAATTTTTTTTAAAACAAATTGCAAAAATCGCTTTTTTGACCCGGATGATATTTTCAAGGTTGAAACCCAATATTAAAAAATTAATTTGTTTGAGTTCACCACAATTCTTATATAATCTTTGAAAACCCATTAACAAAATCCTGAAGAGTAAGTGCGATTATTTCATTCTAAAGCTTAAATTTTTAATTGTTAAATAGACGTTTTTAGTCGCCTTTACATACGCTTTAGTTACTATTATTGCTGTACGTTTTAAAAATCAATATAATTTGTCATAAACTATTATAAATATAAATGGTAAATTAAACAAAAAAAAGTTGAAAATCTTGAATTAGTAAAAAATTTATTTGAGCATAATATTCTTGCATTTATAAAGGTACACCAGTAATATTTTTTTTACAATGCTTTGGTTTTGCAAGTCTTTAAACATTTGCACTGAGAAATAAGATTATCAAGTACTGATTTTTTTATCTTAAATCTACAACTTTTTTTATCTTTAATACACCTGTTTCATGCAGGATGTATCAAAAATCTTCAAAATATAAAGTTTCATTATGTTTCAGTCGGTAGTAGCGAGTGCGCGCACCCGGCTCAAAACGTCTATTTAACAATTAAAAATTTAAGATTTAGAATGAAATAATCTGCACTTACTCTTCAGAATTTTGTTAATGGATATTCAAAGATTATATGAGAATTGTGGTGAACTCGAAAAATTCATTTTTTATTATTGTGTTTCAACCTTGAAAATGTCCGTTTTTGCGTTTTTTTCAAGTAGTTGTTTAAAAGTCGGAAACGAAAAAATGACGAGAATTTTTTTGTTTAAAATGACCAAAAAAAATTTTTTAAAAATTCATCCGGGTCAAAGAAAAAACGATTTTTGCAATTTGTTTTAAAAAAATTAGTATAAATAAATTGGGACCAGATTTGACTCTTGATCCTTATTCAGGGGTATGCTCCGAACGTGAATATGCAAAAAAATCATATGGGATATATTTCACATACGAAGGCGAGGTTTTCGCCTTGTCTATTACTCGTTTTTCTTAATAATGCTTGAAAGCTTTCATTTTAACTGTTTGATATAAGATATGTCACCTAGGAACGTCATATATTCATTAATATCACATTTCGCAAAGCATTTATTAAATGTCTGCCTCGTCCTCGTTTAAGTTATTTGATGTGAACAGATATCTAGCCTGTGTTTCATTATTTAATAAAGTTATATCGATATGGAATTCTGAATCTAAAAGAAAGACTTTTGTCAAGTTACGAATAGAGTTTCTTTCTGTAAGTATTATATAGTATAGATAGATATATTTTAGAAGCGCATGTTTTGGAATGCAGTTTAATTCTACAATACATTTGTAAAAAGCATGCCAGCAGTTCGTAACGGAGCAGCTAAAATACAAGTCACAAATATTCGTTTCATTCGGACGATCTCATACTTTTGCTTATTGCAGATGGATGTAAAGAATGACGAAAGTTGGTTCCTCTGATTTAGAATTTACATATTTCTATCTAAACTGGCGAGTAGTGGCGCCCTAAACTTTTATTACATACGAAAAGTTATTTATATATATCAAAATGAGATAGAACTTGTAAAAAATTCAATTTAATATTTTTTATTAATATATACAATTACAACTCATTTTATGAGCATAAGAAGAAAACTCATTATAATCCAAGTAACCAGTCTCTATAAGAATTAGTCAAAACAGAGGTCAAAAATAGGATGAAAATGAGCAAATTAGACATAATGTAAATCAATGGTGTAGCTAGAGATAATTTAAACATGTACTTTTCTGAATATCTCTGCAATAGAATACGGTTAGTAGATTTTGTAAACATACTGAGAAAAAAATCTTATTTATTTTTAAGTAGTAAGGCTTTCTCTACTTCAAATACAACTTGACAATCTGTGTATGCTCTTTACCAAATTACCAAGCGCAAGTATACAAATCAGATCAAGTCCCGTGACAGAAATGCTCCTCCAAACCATAATTGAATCGTCTTTGGAGGGAATCGTTTTTTTAAGAATGTGTCAAGCTCTCTAGACTTGACAGATATATTCTGAAAAATGAATAATAATCATATGTTCAATTTTATTTTAGTAAAAGTTAATATTTCAGGTATATCAACATGGTAAAGTTAATATTCATAATTAAGGTCTGTTTGCAGGATTTCTGATCCGGCATTCTATACATAGAATGCAAAACGTAAGGTTCTTTTTAAGCCAGAATACACGAATAACTATGTTAGCATTACTTTGCACCTAATTGGGGATTTAAAATTTTTGGATACTATGTTTTGACTACATTTTCACCTGAACTTTGGGATAATCGTTTTAGTGCAAAACAAATGCTTTTCACACATTGTATACATAATCTACGATACAGAATTGTTCTGCGTACGAAAAATGCGCGAACTTACTCCTACTAGACTTCTATTCTGTAAAAGCGTGAAAGCACATTCCCGTGAGAAGTGGGTGGAGTTCACTTGAAAATGAATAAAAATCTATTCTGTAACTAATCGCACCCGTGCGAAAAATGCGTGAACTTACTTCTACTGGTAAATCGTGAGGGAATCCGTCAGCTTTCCGGGAAAACGGCGATCCTAACCGTACTTTTATGACAGTTTGCGTCGGCCAAAAATTATTGTTGTTAAATCTGTGACTCAGAATAGACATTTCGGAGTTGCTCATCGTCAGTGAGTTAACAATAATATAGCTCTTAGCAAATATTACAATTTCTCTTTCATTTTATTATAGTCATATTTTTTTAAATATATGTTACCAATAACGAGAATTTTTGGTCAATAAATAAATTCTAGGTATTACGAGATCTTCCTGATGTCGAGGAGGATTTGGAAGGGGAACGGCAAGTTGTACTTCATAAGATTAACCCTTTTGACCATTAACCGACCGAGCATTTATAAGGAGGGTCAGCAAAGAACTTGCCCATGATATAATCCTTTCATGCAAGCCCCCATACGACGTTCAGGAATCATCATCGAGCATAAACTAAATACTATCACTAAGTTTCTCCAAAGGTGGACCCAATAAAATAACAACGGAACACTGAACAGCTGATGCTTTTGCGCCAACCTAATTGGTTGTAAATTCGGCTATTCTCGCTGAATCACTTCCCGTTCACCACCTATTCACTGCACTTACGGAATACAATCTAGGACGGTCGGGTGAGATGCGTGTGATGGGAGCTCTCGCTTCGCACGATGAATGCTCACTCTCCCCCATAATTACGGAATAGAGGTCCTGGTATAACGTGAGGGAATCAGTCAGTTCCCTGGGAGAACTGCGATTCTAACCGTATTTTTATGACAGTTTGGGTCAACCAAAAATTATTGTTGTTAATTCTGTGAACCAGAATGGACATGCGGATTTGCTCATCGCCAATGTGGTAGTAATAATATAATTCTTAGCAAATATTACAATTACTGTTTTAGTTTATTATACTCATATTTTTTTAAAATATACATTACCTTACGGAATTTTTAGTCAATAAATAAATTCTAGGTTTTACGACATCTTCGTGATGCCGAGGAGGATTTGGAAGGGGAACGGCAAGTTCTTCATAAGATTAGCCCTTTGCATCATTAATCGACCACTGAACAGCTGATGCTTTTGCGTCAACCTAATTGGTTGTAAATTAGGCTATTCTCGATGAATCGCTTCACGTAGATTACTTATTCACTGCACTTTCGGAATGCAGTGTAGGACGGTCGGGTGAGATGCGTGTGATGGAGCTCTCGCTTCGCACGATGCATGCTCACTCTCCCCATAATTACAGAATAGAGGTCCTGAGATATGTCATCATTAGAGGATCGTGAAAAGTGGAAATAAAGTTTTCAACATTATTAATCTAATACAGGAATAAAAGCGGACCCAGAACACTACTTTGGGGAATTTCAGTATTAACTTCCTGAGGTCTTTTAATTAAAAGCAATCGTTGAATATTATCGATATTATCAACGATTGCTTTTCATTCAGCATTAAAAACCGCCAAAGTACTATATTGCTTGAGCACGCAAATCATTACACTTCGCTTTTATAAGCAAAGTATCATGGTCAACACAATCAGATGCCTTCGATAAATCTACAAATATATAATCAGCTTACCTAAAACACTTCCGCAACTTTAATCTCTGTGTGCAAGAAAGCCTGTATGTTCCGAGAGCTTTCTTTAATAATTGTTCTAAACCTAAATTAGGTCACACCTTTATTCGACACTATTTAACAAAAATATATTTGTTTTTCTAGAACTTTTATTGCACCAAAATAAAGAAAAATTAAACATTTCGTGAATGACAGAAAATCTATATGATCTAAAAAAATCTGTGAACCGAACTTCGGGATTAGTTTTTTAAATACCAGTACGCAGTAAAAAAATCTATCACGTGAGAAATGTCAAGTTCATACTTTATTGGCAATATCTCTTTTAAGAAGCAGTTTATTAAATAGACTTTAGCAACGGAAAATTCAATACAAGTTGTCTCAACTGTGTTGTGCGGAACGAAAAAGAAATTGGGAAAGTTTGGCTTAAAAAATCCGTAACTTGTTAACATGACTGTACAAGAGCACTTTCGGTAAATTGCTAGTGTTTTTATTCTTAAACGTCGTGAACATTTATCAAAACTTAAACTGGCATGCAACTAATAATAAAAGCCAACAATTTGTATGCATTTGGTTTTTATTTTTGGAGAAAGTGATACATTTTGCACGATAAATTCTCTTTAAAAGCAAACAAATGCTTTTTAATTTAAACGTCCGGGACTCGGTGGCAAGAAAGATTGTACCATTGGCGGTTATAAACTGCTAAAAATAAGACACAATAGTGCTTTGTCGGAGCAAGTGTTCACGTTTTTATTCAAATTAAGTGCTATTGGTAAACGGCATTATTCTTTTTACGTTTTTCACTAGAAATATTGGATTTTAAAAATATATTGAAACTAAATAAAGAGCGTTCAGGGAGGAGATCAAGTTTCCTGTGCAAATAAAAACACAGGATTTAAGGATATGATGTATCATATTAAATTATTTAACTTCAAACGCGAATACGAAGTAAAGAAATCATAAATGATTCGACAGGAGCAGTGCTAATAGCGAATTACCTACTGGATAAAAAGGCCATGACAGGTTAAGATAAGTGTCCATGCCTTTGCAACATTTTTGCGTGTGGTTCCTTGCAGTGATGTATCTTTGCGTAAGATACTACCACAAAAAGTTTTGACCTCAAAAACTTCATATCTGAGAAAAAAATTTTTTCCTAATCAAGTGAACCAATTTGTTTGTATTTCACATATATTGTAAGTCTACTAAAGACAATTTATTAATGGTATTTTCAAGGAATTTTCTCACGAAGAAAACAAAAACTGATGCTTTTGAATTTTTTGAAAAATTTAAATACGTTAGCGACCACCACCATTTTTTTGCTAATTATGTACCATACATTAAGCTATAACATATATTTTTCACAAAATTCTATCGAAGAGATAACGTAGTCAAATTGGCAAAGTTAATATTACGTGCTTACACCGCCCCTTAGTAAACACCCTGTATCATGGGTTCAGAAATTATAACACCAGGGTAACACTAAACAATAATGTATTTACTTACATACTAATTACAACAAATAAAGAAAAAGAGTATAAACTCGTTAGAAACTCGATATATTAATAAATATATGAATGAACAACTGCTTAGATTACACGTATTGATTTAATAAGTTTTTGGAGCAGCCTACGTATTTTTTTGAAATAACGAGATGTATTTTTTACAATACATACCTATATTTTCTGCAAAACTCCATCGAAACGGTAATACAAACGGTAATAAAGAATTATGTGTTTATTAATAAGAATACATAATAAAAAATTATGTTATGCTAATGATATAAATATGATAATATTAGTCGTCTTCATCACTATCCTCATTTATTGTAACACTGATATCTTCTGCGAATAATTCAGACAGTTTTACTGATGGTTTCGGAATATCGTGAAGAAATCTTGCATATGATAAATTCATGTATAAGTAACAGAAAACTAAGTTAGTTAGTTTTCTGTTACTTACAGATGGATGGATGTATCATATGCCAGGTCGTCAATTGTGATGATCAGTATTTTGATTTGTGTAAAAATGTCCACCTATTAAGGTTACAATTATTATACAATCTTCTTAGGAAAATACAATCTTGAACTTGCAGACCATCAAATGAGCACTTTCTGAGAACATTAGGGCTAAATTAAGATTAATATCGTTATAATATGTCCACATATTATGTATTATTCGTTAAGCCGAGACAAACAGCACATACTTTGTTCATTTTTATGCCCTAAATTCTGTGATAATGTTTAATCATGTTTAGTGTTTCCTGCTTTTAGCAGGATTAAGATTTATTTGCCAAACTAGATTTATAGTACAGTGAAATTAAGATTTTAATTCGGACAAATTACATAAAGCTGTTCTCGACGGCAATGTATTCCAGGTAACCGTATTATTACCATATTAAAAGTCCCCGAACACTCATAAAATTCAGTCGCCATCTTGGATTATATAGTTTTTAGAGATTTTCTCGTAAACAGTCAGTTTTTTGAAAATTGTACAAGCTAGAAAATTTACTTAAAATTGAAATATATGTAAAATGACCCATAGTTTGCTACACGTTTCTTAATAATAAACGAAACAACACAATTAAATTGACTACAGATTTAAAAAATAAATTGTTTAAATATGTTTAGATAGTATGATTAAAAAATGGCAATATATGATTTTCAACAGCAGTCAAAGATAAAAATTCCATTAACAAAACTTTTACCACAAAACTTAAGGCAGTTCTAGTTCATCATCGTCTTGAATCGTCATGTTTGAACAAGAATTTCCTTGGCAGATTTTACATAAAGCCGTAAAACACAAAGTTGATTTTCTAGCTACAAGAATATCCACAACCAGTTTTGCAGCTAGAAAATATTAAATTCATAATTAAATTTGGAGCTGGAGGCCTCACTGTTGTAATAGGAACCAGATCTGTTTCAATTTCATTCCAGCCTCAATCTTCGGGATTTAATTGATTTCTGATCCACTTCTGTATCTAATAAAAAGCACTCATTATATGATATTTTGTAGCATCTTTGGTGGGTGAAAGACTTGCAAGTTCAAAATTTCCATGAAAATTGTGACGTATCGTAATGGTATTCTATGTATAAAATGTCAACTCATCAATAGTATTAACATTTTCTTTTTTATTACCATAGAATCGCATTATAAAATTTTCTCAAACTGTAATTAATTTATCTGCAACCTCATCAGGTCTGTTAAATATCTTAGTATGATCAATCAAATTCTCATTCCTTTGGACAAGTTTCATAGCAGCGTTTTTAACTGTTTTATAAAAAGATGTATCACAACCGGATATGGTATGTAGAAATAGCAAACTTCCTTTATTGGGCCTAACACACATTGCATATTCGAAATATTTATAAATCGATCTGGTTTAGATGCTGACCTGGTCTCAGCATATGAAGGTTTATATTACAGTGGTGTATTAAAAGAACCATCAAATCAATATCATCACCTACTACAACGATATTGTGATTAGTTTCTACCAGTCTTATAGCAGTAGATACAATTACTGTATCAGCATCATCTGGGGCCTGTATAACGGAGATTCCAAATTTTCTTAAAATCATTGTCAATCATTGTTCAATAAAATGTTTCTTATTTTTCCTATTCGAGACGAAATCAGCTTGATTAATTGAAGACATTGTCTCATCAGTCACAGCAATTTCGATGCTACATTTTGCTTTAACAGATCTTCGCTGTTCTTGGTTCTTAAGATTTAATGTGCCACTATGCCACGAATATAATTTTATGTACAGAAATCTGTTCAATACCCCCAAAATGTTTCCACTTATCACCATTTCTCGTTTCTCTCTCTCTCTCTCTCTCTCTCTCTCATCTTTTAAAAGCCATAACATTGCATAAGATAGACGTATTAGCTTCCATATTGCCTTAAAAATATTTACCAGGAACAACAACAAATAAATTTTTAAACGATCATTCTGTCAAATATAATCCAATGCACTTATTATGACTTATTAACACACTATTTATATTAAGTATAATACTAGTAAATACTCATTATTTAGCAAACAACTACGGGCCATAAACACAAGCAACAAGTAGTAATCTAATGTGAAGGTCGGCCGCAGACGCAGTCCGCGAATCTACATAAATCTTGTGCCTCTCATTAAACAATTGCGTTTTTTTAGGGTTCTGGCATTTCTACATGTGGGGACTTTTAGTATACTATTAAGTACATATACTTATACCCATTTCCGGTGAAAATAGTTTTATGTAAATTTGTCCGAATTTTCAATGGTTTTCAAGCGAATTTGACTGCGCTATTAGGTAAATAAAGAAAAACAGAAGTGATTTGATCCGTGATATAATTTTAATAAGAGTTATTTATAAGAAATGCCCTGGCTACAAACTTATAAAAACTTCAAATATGTACCTTGCACTTCTTATGAATAAATATTGTTAAGAAATATAATATCTCTTTTCACCTGAGTGACTTTTCAAAATGATTATAGTCTTTATTTCTTCCAACAACCACATTACGGTAGTGACAAGTAGGAAGCATTTACCTATGTAAAACCAAAGCACGAGTTGATTTTGCGCTTGGATAGTTAGTTAGTCCGTGCTGCTGCCCGTAGGAGTGCCTTTTCTAACAAACACGTGACGATCAAAAAAACAAATCAATCTTATATCGAGCAATGGTATCACGATTATCACGCTCTGGCGACTCCGAATGCACAAGATATACTTTCTTCGGTTGTAAATATGAATGAGTTCATTTGTTAGGGTGATTCGATAAATACACTGGAAGAGAACGAGGATAAACATGAAATACAACGGAATTGGGGTGTATAGAGGGAAGTTTAAAAGGGAAAGTTTCGGGGCGCAAATTTATAAGCAGTTTTTAAAATTCATTAAATTGGCAAATAAGGCTGAGCTTTAAGTTTGAAATTAAACTTTGTTCGAAATTAAAAGGGCAATTAAATTAAGAATCTTAACATTGTTTGAAGCTATTTTTCTCTTTGTTAAATTATTTACATAAATCGCTACAAATGCTCTCTGATATTTAGGGTAATTATTATTTCTTAAAATACTTTTGTCTGGATTCCTTATATTCATGGATAACAGAAATAGTCTTCCATTTTTTATTCGAACTTATCAATATTTACAAAACTCTGGGGTCCGGAAAATTGTTATGTTTTATGTTATGATAATAATGAAAGGTTAGTGTTTTTATTCAACAAAGTATCCAGCGTGAATGATATTTCATTTTTACCAATAAAAATATCTATTGAATGTGACCATGGTGTCTGTTGTAAAAAAATAAATTTCCCCAATTTGGGAGCCGCAGATGCCTTCAGTAGGATTTGCGTGGCTGTAGTAAGAACTCTATAGTATATTTATCTACCCTTGGTTTCTCTTCGCCAAGTAATTGGAATCGCAACTTAGCTGGCTTTCACAATGGCATAGCACTGAGGTTTCCTCTTCCTCTTAACATAATCTGTATTAGACTTATTTGTCTATTAAACATACACTGTCAAATTAGAAGATCCCCGCCATTTTCCTAATAGCCGAGAAACTCACTAGTGTCTATCCCCTGAATATCACTACTTGTGCCCAGCGCGCGCATGGCATAAATGTTCTAGTTAGTAGTATTAGTAGATGGTTAATTATTTATTTTTTCTTTATTGACTGAGATAGGAATAATGTATTTTTTTATGGGTGTGTAGAGTTTATATTGTATTATACAATAATTGTTTTATTGCACCTAAGCTCACTAGGTGCAATAAAACAATTATTGTATAATTAACAAAATTTTGTATATTTAAATAAAAGATCCGCTGCCACATTGTTTCTCACCACCTACTACACGTTAATTTGTCACTCATTTTTAATATCGAATTTAAAATAACCCCTAAATAATATCTTACCAGATTCTTAATAAGAAAATTTTTGAGTATGTCTAGGTATTTAACAACCTCTATTATTGCTTTATAATTAAAATATATACAAGCTCTTACCTTAAAATCGTTTTTATGTTGTGGATAAACTTCTGTTTAAAAAACAGAAATCATTCCTTTGTCATTGAATAAGTATAAAGTTACTTTAATTTATCAAGAAATTATAACAACCTTTAAATAACCACCAAACAAATGTTACATGATTTTTAGTAAATATTTCTATGAATAATTTTTTAACCTATGGGCTATGTACCTACAGCAGCAGGTAGGGTATTTGACAACCTTAATTATTGGTTTATAATTAAAATAGCTATTAACCTAACCTAACCTAATTTTGAGAAATTTTGCGATATACCAGCTGTTCGACGTGCTGCTGGCAAGTGGCAACTGGTTGAATTTGCGCGTGCCCGCGCCGGGCACAAGTGATATTCAGGGGTTAGATCATGAATACTAAAGACCAGGATCACGAACCCCGTGCTTTCAACATGTCCGTGAAACTGGAACAGAAGCGCACGTTATAGGTGGTTATTAGAGATGGGCGATTCGACTCTTTTTAAGGATTCGTACCAAATGAATCCGTATCAAGAAAAGATTCGTATCGAGAGATTCGTACGATTCGTACCACTTCGTATCACTGATTTCATGATACTAAACAGTATCATGTACTGATTCGTACCATTCGTACTATTCGTATGTTTCGTACCACTGATTCCATGATACGAAACAGTATCATGTACTGATTCGTACTATTCGTACTATTCGTACCCACACTTCCACTCCACAGTGTTCAGCATAGATCATAGAATATTATATGTGGTGTTAGTTAGGGCCAGAGTATTATAATGTTATATTAACCATACAGTGTAAACTTTTAGGACTTCGAGCACCTTCTATTTCATTAATAATTTCGTGATCGTCATTAGACATCATTAAAAAGATAGATAGATAGCGTTTATTTAACCTTATTATATACATATTTGTACATTTGTAACAAGTCAACTAAACAAAAAACAATAACAAAAAAGTAAAAAAAGGGTAATATATCACAGATTTTGTAATCAGTATGTTGTATAAAATGAATGCTATCTTGCAGTAGGTACATTGATAATAATCATATAGTAATAATCAACTATTTCGAATATATCCATCATATTACGTATAAAAACAGGGAATTTTTTCATTTATGAGATTATGAGTATTTTAAAATCTGAAATCTCCAGTTTAAACGCGCGGTCCCCATCCACCGTTTGAAGTTTAACCTTATACAGCTGACCCAGTATCGCATCGCAATACCGGTACCGAAATTCCATATTCGTACCAATCGTATAGGTGATACGAAATGTATCAATCGTATCGGCGATAGGAAATGTACGAATCTTTTATTTTTGTGGGATTCGTACCATTCATACCACTGCAAGGATTCGTACCAATTATACGAATCACACGAGTACTACCCACCTCTAGTGGTTATAAGTGGTGCACACTGGAACGCGAGCTGCTCATTGGCTAATGATATTGTTGCTAGTGTTACTAGCGCCACCTGTGTTCTTCACATTTTGCGGATCGGTTTTCATCGGAATTCCCATAAACGTGCGTGATCTTGGTCTTTAGTATCCATAGGCTAGAGGCTAGTGAGAAACTCTTCCACCATTACAGAGAATTATCTTATATCCATTTATTTACTTAATAAACTTCAACGGTTAAAACAACTGAATCAATTACGTAAATCTGTAAATGATGAGGATCTATGTAACATATCGTGCGTGTTGCGGAGCGCTAGGCATAGGGAGTAAAATGACAACATCGCGCGTGCCAGCTGGCTGAAATGAAATAACAGAGCTGGATGCGGAGGAATTTACGGCAGCTGTGTTGTCATATCTTTCGCGCTACGTGAATGTACATGCCTAATGGAAAATTACACGCACGGTATAAAAAACTGAAGAGAGAAACCAACCATCTTGTAATGACGGAAAAATTCACAATTTTAATGCAATTCAGTCGTCAAAGAATAAAGTTAAAACAATGTGGAATTTGGTTAATCACAAATCTAGTTCAAAAAGTTCAATTCCTTCAACCACAATAAAAACAGAAAATAGGACATTAACAAATACCAACGAAATTGCCACACCCTTTGGTGACCACTTCTCCACCACGGTTCAAAAGAAATTAAATGATCATTTAAAAAATGTCTTCTCCGAAAACTGCACTGTCAGTAAAGTAAATATAAACAACTCAATGTTTTTGACACCGGTCAATGAACGAGACAACGACAGAATTATTATGAACTTACCTAATAAAAAGTCTACTGGGTTTGATGAAGTTCCTATTAGTTTAATTAAAACATGCTCTGACCTTATTTTAACGCCGTTAGTTGAAATAATAAATTTTGGTTTTACGAGTGGTAAGTTTCCCGACATTTTAAAACTTGCCATTCTAGTGCCCATTCCTAAAAAGGGTGACGTGCAGGATATAGATAACCATAGGCCAGTTGCAATGTTAAGTATCTTCTCTAAAATCATTGAAATTGCAATCTCCGAAAACTTAAATTCTTACTTAAACCAACACAATTTGTTTACTGAATGTCAGTTTGGCTTCAGAAAAAACTTATCAACCGAAAGTGCTACTACCGAATTTATTCAGCACATCTTAGGTAAACTCGACGAATCCGAAAACGTAGTTTTAGCAGTTGGGTTATTCTTTGATCTATCTAAAGCTTTCGATACCATAGATAGTAGATTTGTTTCGATGAAATTAAGTAAACTTGGTATTAGAGGAAATGCTAACTCTCTTATAATATCCTATCTCGCAGATAGAAAGTTTATTGTTAAATACGCCGATATCTTTTCAGAGAGCTATGATACTGAACTTGGCACCCCACAAGGCAGTGTCCTATGTCCACTCATTTTTCTCTTATATGCCAACGACTTACTTGACCATCTAAATGAGTACAATATCTTCATGTAAGCTGATGATACATCGTCAATTATTAGTGATAAATGCGAATCGGAAATTATTCGCAAAGTGATTCTTGTAACGAAATCTTTTAAAGAATGGTGTGATAAAAACAATTTAATCATCAATAAGACTAAGACTGTTGCTTTAGAATTTTTAAGTCCACAGAAACAATAATAATATTGAGATACTCAAAAATACTAAATTTCTTGGAACAATCGTTGATAATAATTTGATTTGGTCAGACCACACTGAACACCTAACAAATAAATTAAACAAATCATGCTTTCTCATTCTGTCCTTAAAGAACTCATTGACAATCGATTGTCTAATATCAGGAATTTTTTATTCGCTCTGAACCTACAATATTATAGTATGGCAAATAGACTATTTTTAATTCAAAAGCGAGTAATTCGAATAATTTTTAACTTAAAATATTTAGACTCGTGTAGGCAAATTTTTGGCTCCAAAAATATTCTTACGCTAACCGTAATTTATCTGTATAAAATATTAATTTATATCCATAAGAAAAAAGATGGTCTAACTATATGTGAGGATACTCACGAGTATAAATAACACTAGGGGTAAATATAAGCTCTACATGGAAAAACATTACCATTCATTCTACAAGAGGTCATCGAGTTATTGTGGAATTACGTATTTCAACATACTTCCAAATCAATTAAAATCAATAAATACTCTTAATTTGTTCAAAAGAAAACTAAGAGCATTTCTGATAGAAGTTTTCTATAGCGTTGAGGAATACATATCTTATTCACGTGAAAACATACGTATCTGAAATCTGTTTGTTTCAAATTTATATTGTTTGTTTTCTAAACGTTTTTTTTATTGTTATTATGGCGTCGTATTATTTTGAATATTTTATGCTTTTATTTTATATTATTTATATATTATATGTATATATTATCTTTATTCATATATGTGATTTTTACATAATTTACTTATATCTAGTTTTTATATTTTATTTTGACTTGTGGATACATTTCTTGTAAATGTCTTAACACCAATAAATATCTAACTATCTATCTGTTAATGAATGCTCGTATGCATGGCTTAAACACACCGCAAAAGCGTTCTGGGTCTTACTAGGGCCTTTGACGCGCCTTCTCGGGACAGTCCATCAGCTTTTTCTTTTCTCTTGTGTGCCTCTGGGAGGTTAGAAATATGGAAAAATTATATCATCGTTCTACGCATTTTGTATTTAGCTATTCGAAGTGCCCTTAGTTAAGGGCAAATAGAATTACGCATACGTATTTGTAAATATAACCACGGATTAAAATACACGTATATGACTAAAACGTTAATTGCGTGGGAAAAGAATCAAGTTTTTCGCTATAATATGCTAGATACAAAACATCAGTTGTACTCAATTTTTGACTGACAGTTAACAAAGGGCACTGGAAAAGTCCGCAGGTTTGGATTACTGCAGCCAAAAACTACACCCACATTTCTACCCTATTTTTATTAATGTCTGTGATCAAGCACACATTCAGTAACATAAATTCTAAAATAATTATATTTTGGTATAAATATAAATATCCATTTATGCTATAATCGAATCAAATCCATTTACTACTCACGTTTCAAGGCTTCATGAAATTTTATTGTGTGCAGAAAGTTTTATTGTCATTTTTTCAAATGGCCCCCATAAACAAATATTAGTGTTGTTCTTTCGCTAAAACTTAATAGCGTGTTGTGTATAGCTTTTTTTATAGCTAAAGTTAAATTATTTCCCGCCAACTGAAATGCTATAAAATAATATCTTGTTATTGTCAATACTCTGCTTTACAATAATTGGAAAACATTGTACGGTTTGTTAACCTTAAGAAATAGTGTCACAACAGTTGCAGTTTGTGTATCGTAATGTTTACTTTTATTACGTCTTTAGAAACATTTCCAAATAGTAAATATTTTAGTCTTCACATCTGTACTTTTTTAATTATTCACTTTAACGATATATTTTTTCTAAATTGCCTATTATATGGGAAAGTTAACGTTCATATATAACTGTATATTGAGTATCGCTATGCTCAATATACGATACGAATAAACTGTTTATTGTCTACCATAAGAAATTCACCGTGAAATTTAACGCCACTAACCGAATGTCTGGTGATATTTTGGACTTTTGTCACGTATTTTTTATTTTACACGCTATAAAATGAGTCCTGAAATCCCAAATAACCATGTAGCAGTTCCGTGGTAGCACTAAATCTTGAATGTCTGGAATTTCATAACCGGTTCTAAAATATTTTAAATAACCAGTGGCTGTTATTGCTTTGTAAATTTCAGCCAAAAAGAGTTCTTAAAATGTCAACCTGGTCGTTTTCTGAGAATCCAATGCGCTTTTGAACGAAATAAACTATCTTGATATACATATATTTTGAAATTTATTATTTTAAACTCATATTGGTATGTTCGATTGGCATCCGAATTGTCGTAACATCCAAACTCGGTTCAAAAGACATGTTCCCAATAATTTCCTCTAGTTCTTTGTCAGGTCGTTCTCTTTCCATTTTACTTTCGCAGGTAGTTGAGCTACGAAAATGATGACGAAGAAATGTGAATAAAATCAATGGCCTTCCTCAAAGTATTCTATTTATATAGTTTTAAACAAAAAATATTTAAATACAAGGAAATGCGATATTCCTCTCTAGAATTAAGTATTTACACATACTGCCGCCTATTAGAGAATAAATTAAGTAACTTTGATGATTTGTCAAATTTACCTCCGTAAGGTTAACCCCCCCCCCCCACCACACATTTTCGAAATTGAAACATTTTTTAATGCGAATCGTTTGCTCGTGATTGCTTTTCAGTTGCCGCTTATAGAGAGAGTTGAAACTTCCGTGAATTTCTTAAATTTTGCCATATACATTTGCTCTTGTCTTTGTTATGCCTCTGTACCCTCGTCATTGTTTACAAGGGAAGGAATAGTAACAGTAGAAAATGGGAAATGCCTAAAACAACGAGTAGGCAAAGGAAACTGTCGAGCAGCCACCAGCAAATAATTCACATTCAAAAAAGTTACAATTTCGAAACGGGGGGGGGTCGACTTCACCACTTCATCATCGCTGTAAATGTTCTGATTTCATAAAATACGGAAATACGCCATATGGTCTCCTTTGTTTAGATGATATATTGCCATGCATTTCTTCGAGACGATCCAACCACCCAACCAACCAACATTTACGGTTGCCAAGACAACTCGTAAAAGTGAGCTGGTCTGCTGGAATTCCAGCGTCTTCAAAGCGATTGGTTGGTTAGATTGTCTGTAGACTCCTTAACTCGGCTTAACTTACATGGTGTTGTCATTTGTTGTACATTTAATAAATTTTGCTTTCACGCTATAGTTTAGCAAATAAAACACTAAAATGTTTTTTAAATTTTGACTGATATATTAAGTCAACATGACAATTGTTTCACTGAACATTAGCTGCATCAGATGTGAGTAAAAGACTGTCATTTAATCATTGATTTCAAGTTTAATCTACTTTACTGATCGTTTTGGACAAAAGAGAAGAGTGGTACACCTGCTGAAACTAAGATTCAGATTATGTGCCTTCGAATAATCAGCTACTGATGAGAGATCAAGGTTAATATAGGCTTGGTCAGCACATTTGGTGCCAAACAAATAAGGAATTTGAATATTGTCCGCGTTTATATTAGAATATTGGACTTTATCAAAAATATCTGATGTATAAATAAAAAAATGTATAGGGTCCAATACGGATCCCTGTGGCATATCTGACGTTACACGACCATTTCTAGAAAACGATTCGTCTAACGCAGTCTTATGCGGTCGACTCATGAGATACGACGCAAGAAAATTTACAGAAACAGGATCAAATCCATAGAAATTAAGTTTTGCACAAAGCAGAAAGTGATCTAGAATATCGAAGACTTTATAGAAGTCTAACAACACGAATACTGTGGCTATGATGTTATTACGTTGTCTGACTCGTTCATGAGTAGGGTTGTAGTACTATACCCCTTCCTAAAACCTGACTGGAAGTTGGATATTATCTTCGAGTTAATTACACAATCGTACAGCTGGTGTTGAATGACTTTCTATAGAATGTTTGATATTGCAGGTAATTTACTGATTTGGCGATTTCACTGTATAATTTGGGAATATTTGTTTTAGGAAGGTAACAATAATTTCCTCGATTCCGGAAAGCAACGAAATTCTAGGCAAGAGCTGAATATATGTGTTATATAGGGATAAACCGTAGGAGAACAAAGTTGCAACATTTTGGCATTTATGTTATTACTTCCTTATGCATTTGATTTCAAGTCTAACAATATATTTAGAACATTTTCAACCGTTTCCATCCATGAAAATGATAAGTCATTTTAAATGAATTTAACAGAAAACAAATTTGTCTTTTTTATGTGACTCTTCTGAATTGATACCATTTCTATCAAGTTATCGATCTATGAATTCAAATAACGTACTGCATATTGATCACTCATATTTTGCATTCAGTATGTGTGCATTTATTAGATACTCACAAATTCGAAATAACATTTTAGAGTCTGAATCTCCGTAGTCGGGATCATTGTCCCAGTAAAATAGTTACTTATTGATTCGTCCAATATAATGACTTTCAAAAGTGCTTGAAGATGGATATAAAAACTACATAAGGTATTTGTTGGTGTTAATTATGTTTTGCATATTTCTTATTTCAATATTACGTTGATATGGGCATCACAATATTCAATATACCTAAATATAGTTATAAAATAATACTGCTCCGTCTGAGGCCGCGTCAGTTGGTATTCAGTCTATATGGTTACTTTTACGTTATTTCATCCGTGCATTTGTGATGTATGAAGTCGCTTTAAATATCCAAAACACTTCCTACGCCTATGTTTGGCTTGAATATAAATATCCAATATCTCAAGTTCTGCATCATAAGTTCTCTCTTTTTAGGCAAAAGCATTTTTTCTATCTGTATATGAAAGATGTTCTTTATTCAACCACAAATTCGTGGTTTGTGTTCGTGACGAACCCTTTTGTGCAGCATGTGTGTAGAAATAAGAAATATCACCGGCTCACACTTTTTATCAGCATGTGTTTTGATATTTATCATTTGTGTTTTCGTGACGTTCTATAGAGCTATCAGGACGCTGTGAAATATGGCTCACGGGAACGCGTCTCGCCACAATATAACCACAATCTTACATCTATTGTTTCAAGATGGATAACGCATTTCGAATTTATATACCACTTATCAGATTCTCTCGAAATAAAGACACTATTCGAGCAAACTTGTGAAAGGATGAAATATTATTACAACTGGATACCTTGGACGTTTCCAGCAAACAAGAAATAGAGATTGCATTAACATACAAACAGTAATGTGATACAAATATCAGTTACCATTAAAAGAATACATTTGCGCTGGAAAATAAAATTAGTATTTTTACTATTTCCATAAAGTAACTTGGATAATGCGAAGAGGAAAGCAAGAAATGTACATGCAATTATGTAAAAATATAAGCGTTTGCAATGTAATCAAAACTATACTTCATTTTTCCTGCTGAGATGAATACATTTGTAGTAAATTGCAGTTATTTATACTGGCTACTTTTTCTGTTTAGCCCAAACAAGAAAAGATGTGAGAAATCGTTTTGTAGTATAAAAATGTCTTTAAACTTAGTCTATGAAGTCATTTTTGTAATTTCTTTAACGGCACAAACTTTTATGCAAAAATTGCTGGCAGTTTAGAACTTTTTAACATTGAAAGATATTTTTTCTTCCTTTTTACGGCTCCCCTTTAACCACATGCCTTATCGCCGCGGTCCTTGAATTTCGAGTCTTGCCTTTAAGAAAAAAGTAGGCCACCACTGTTACTTTTTTTTTATTTATTTATTTTTTATTTATTTAGATACATCATCCAACAGTCAGTGACCAATTACTGGATGAGAAGTACATACAATTATTAAATCATTGACAATAATAAGTGTAACAAAGAAAACAATACATAAACGATACATAACCGATACATAAAACATAAATTATTGTGTGTACACAAAACACACGTACACACATATGCATACATGCACATATACATCTACCGAATGTCATAAGAGAAAAAGCTTATTGCAGCTTCAGTTTTTTAATGGATGTAATGGAACAGTTGAAAATATCAAGGTTTTCCTGCAGGCAGTTGTAAGTACCACACATAAAATATAGAGGGGAGAAGCTTAAAGTATTTGTCCGAGGCGTGGTAAGGTAAAAAGTCATATGATGCCGGGTGCCCGAACGTGGTACATGAAACATCAGTTTTTCAACTATTTCAGGGCAATTTATGTTGTTGTTAATCACTTTATGTAAAAATATAAGTGCCTGTCTTTTCCTACGATCCTCTAAACTATCTGCAGAAAACCTACTTAATAGCACCTCTTGGGGATATCCAGTTGGTGGATATATACCGTCCATCTTATACGACAGAAATTTTAGAAATCGTCTTTGAATGCCTTCAAGTAGGTTTATATAAGTAACATACCCTGGGTGCCAGATTTGACATATGCAATAAATAAAAGTGTTAGTAGATTGGTGTCCGTGAAGCCCACCGAATTTCTGATAACAAAGCCAAGGTTTCTATTTGCAGAGAGAAAAGTATCTTGTATATGATTTTTGAACGTTAATTTGGCGTCGAAAGTTACACGAAGATCTTTAAAACAATCAGTTCGTTTTAATGGTTTGAGATCAAGTTTATAATCATAAAGAAGAGTTTCTTTCCTATTAGTGAATGACATTGTATTACATTTACTGACGTTGAGTGACAGACCATTTTGATTGCACCAAGCTTGTATTTTCTCGAGATTTCTTTGCAGCTTATGACAGTCGGTTAACGTATCTACAGTAGAAAAAATTTTCGCATCATCGGCATATAACAAGACACCGACCTCCAGGTTATCTACAATATCGTTCATAAACAACACAAACAATAGTGGTCCCAGTATAGACCCCTGAAGTACCCCTGACGACTTTTATAGGCGTTAATGCCAATAATACAGTATGTCTAGGACAAAATCATATTTTAACGGTTTATCATTATGAAATGTATATTAGTAAAATATATACATGGATAGGTAATAACATTTCACAAGATTTATATTCAATTACAAAAGATAAAAGTTAGAAACACAATTTTTTTGAATTTAAGTGAATTTTTTGTGTTCTTCAAACTAACTTACAATTTGCAGCTTACTGTCAGTGTAATCGGACTTTCCTTTTTTAAGTTAACCTACCTACTTAGAGAAAATGTGGCGGGCGGACGGACAGACGGACATTTTGGAAGTTGCTCAGTATTCCGGCTACCGCTCAGTATTCCGGTAGCTCAGTCGGTTAAGGTGTATTGTGTGGCGAATATGCTGGTCGACTATCTATCGCGTTCTGGGTTCGAGCCCCAACCCTGGTACTGACAATCCGGTGGGCATGGATATATGTCTGTGTTTTTCAAATGTGTAAGCCCCCTCTCGGACAGCCTTGGCTTTGGATTTGGGGGTTGTCTACTACATGATGTCTTTACGTTTATGTTTATTCGTTCACTAACAATGATTGCGATGAAGTATTCTCACTTTATCGAACATTTACTAATGTACTGACCATTTATTATTTTTGTATGGAACTACTATACATTTTATCTAACCCCGTTATGAAATGTAAAATTTTAAATGCATTTTTGATGTTACGAAACGTCACATTTTTCATAACTGTCATTTTCATTACATAACTAGTTATATAATGATTTTTTACGTAACTAATTATTAAACCCATTTGTTGACACCAATTTTCAAATTTCTTATATACTTCTTCATTCCTGCTTTTTGATTTACCAGGTATTAGTGAATTTACTGCTAAATTAGCCGATTGTTCTATATCAGATGGAATATGCATATCTGAATCGATCATTTTCGACTTAATTTGCTTAAAAAAATTCAGCAGATTGACAAGTAAAGTTGTTTATATATAAATGTCAATCCACAGTAACGCTGAGGTGAAGCGATAAAGACACAATTTATTTGTACGGTTAAAAGCGTAGCTATGTTTGGAACCGCAAAATAGTATTCAAAATAAATTGCCATTTCTTTTCTATTTTAAAGCGGGATTAAATAAAATTAACATGTTAGGAAAAGTAATTTTATTTGACTTATGTAATTTGCAAAACTCGTTCTCTTCGCTCGCCCATTTTGGCAAATAAAATTAGTCTTTTAATGACTGGTTACGTAAATAACTATTACTTCCACATCCAGTGGAAGTATAGTAACGACAAAAAATGTTTGAAAATTTTTATTATTCAAATAGGCTTCGAATGTCATGAAACGTCAAGATATTAAATTTGAACGAAGAGAAAAAAATTCTGTCGGTCTGTAACTTTTTGTGCGCACGTTTACTCTGGAACCGTTTAAGATATTGATTGGAAAATGGTAAATGGGGGGTAAATAGGTAAATTAAGCAGGTAAGAATCCATAAAATTGATATTTAGTGTATACCAGAGAAGCTAAGGTTTAAAAAAAGATTTTGGCATTAGCCACCCCAATTACCACCCATACCATTATTAAAGGGGATGAAAAAAAAATGTGATTTAGTGTGTGTACAAAAACCAAAAGCCTCAAAATGTTTTTTTACTTCATCCACCCCCACTACCACCCCCCTATTGCCACCCCCACCCCACTACCGTGTGGGATATCGTTTTGTAGGTTTTTGGGTTTGTGAGTTTTTGGGGTAGACGATTTCAAATATGATATTATTAAAGTTCTTGGATAGA
Organism: Rutpela maculata; assembly: GCA_936432065.2. Taxonomy (NCBI): domain Eukaryota; kingdom Metazoa; phylum Arthropoda; class Insecta; order Coleoptera; family Cerambycidae; genus Rutpela; species Rutpela maculata. Next base: position 205,340,553 of record OW386286.2, on the reverse strand, counting down.
AAATCTAGATGTGGAAGTAGTGACTCCTTGGCAGCGGTTTTTGCTTTCAACTAAAGAACTATATTATTTTTACTGAATATTCATATTTTTTTTACATATTTTAACTGAACTGTTATACATAATATTTTGTTGTGCTGGAAGCTTATCTTTTTTTTTACTGTTTATCTATGGTTTTTACTAAACATGTATTACTAAATATCTACATTTTGCCGGACGCTTATTTATGTTACTAAACATTTAATATTTGTTACTGAGCGTTTATTATTTCTATTGTGCATTTATCATTGTTACTTAGCATATATACTTTACGTTTAAATTAAATGCAGTATATTTAGTTACTACCTTAATTTATTTAAGTAAATATTATTTGATATGCATTTTATACATATGAATCTATTTGTTTTCGTTGCAATGTTCATGCACGCTTCTCTAATTTGATTATGTATATCGTAGCAAATTTTAATGCAAACTAGCCAATTAATGTTTATTATACTCGTAAAATTGTTAAATCAGTTAGCTCCTCTTGCAGTGATAAATATACAATGAATGAACCTAATTCAATTAAAAACTCAATGCTGATTAACATATAATGAGTATATATTGTTTTGCAATATTTCAAACAAATTAATTGTAAGTATCCCACTCTAGAAATGTATTTATTATTGAAATGTGTTTTCAATTAAAATGCCAAATAATGTTCAATTTTCAAGTTTCAGTCTAAGCGGTGGCAGTGGTCTGTATTTACAGCTACTTACTGTCTGAGCTTTGGTTATTTAAAAGTATAGAAGTATGAAGACTTGGTTTCATTTAGCATTTTTCACTGCTCGCGGATGGTTTCGCGTTAGAGTCGTAAGAAAAAAGGGCAAAAAAAATTAACGACACCGGTTCGATCTTTCTGTTATAGTGATGCAGTATATATTTTTAGATATACAAGAAGCAGAACATTTATTTGTATGAAAACAGAAATATGAAAACAGATATATCTAAATTTGAGGCGTATTGTTATATATTTTCTCGAGTAAATATAATTTTGGTGCGGAAACTTGAATGTGAGGGTATAACTTGTAGGATTGGAGCAGCGCAACTCCTGCCATATATTTCCAAATTTGGACTTTAAACTGTTGAAAGAGTCGAACCGACATATTTTTGTATGTAACGGAAATCCCGAGTTGGTGCTTTCCTTGGTTAAAAACTCAACAGTTTCATTAATTATTATGCCAATGTGTGCTTTTTCCCATACAGAATGAACATATTTTCCCATAACTAATGCGCTGTGTTGCAGTTTCATTATTTTTAGAACTTTAGAGCTGGTTTTGATGTTGAGAGATACTATTTTCTAATGAGGTTGAACTGAAAAAGAATCTCATAAAATTATGAAGGCATTAGATGAGCAAATAAATTCGAGTGCCTGGCATGTAGCTATTGCCTTTGTTGTAAAAATGTAACGCTGTAACGGCAATTTAATACTCGGTTATTAATACACAAGAGGTCGATTTTTTACCGGGTAAATTTTTTTGGACAAAAACCTGTTTTCCCATGAAAATTATTCGAGAATTAATGGCATGGAAAAATCGCGACACGAAGTGGAGCGATTTTTCCTATGTCCCTTAATTCGAGCATAATTTTCATGGAAAACAGGGTTTGAGTCACTCAAAAAAAACCGCTGCCCAAGGAATCACTACTTCCACATCCAGATTCTCTATCCAAGTCACTCACAACGAAAAAACTTTGTATGTGAAAATAATTGTTTATGGAACTTTAATAATATAATATTTGAAATCCTCTACCCCAAAAACCCATAAAACGATACCCCACATCGGTAGTGGGGCGGAGGGTGGTGATAGGGGGGTGATAGTGGGGGGGTGGATGAAGTAAAAGAATATTTTTAGGTTTCTGGTTATTGTACATACACTAAATCACAATTTTTTTTTTCATCCCCTTTAATAAGGGGTGGGGGTGGTAATGGGGGTGGCTAATGCCAAACATTTTTTTGAGACCTTAGCTTCTCTTGTATATATTAAATACCAATTTTATGGACTCTTACCTGCTTGATTGACCTATTTACCCCAAATTTACCCCAATTTACCCCCAACCCTTCGACGGAACAAGATGAAAATATAATCTAGTTCTAGATCTCGTTAAAGTACATATGTGTAAGTACTAAATTTCAAGTCAATATCTTAACGGTTCCAGAGTAAACGTGCGCACAAAAAAAGTTACAGACAGACAGACCGACAGACAGACAGAAATTTTTTTTTCGCTCAAACTTAAAATCTCGACGTTTCATGACATGTTAAGCCTATTTGGACAATAAAAATTTTTAAAATTTTTTTTGTCGTTACTATACTTCCACTGGACGTGGAAGTAAAATTTACCCAAGTAGAAAATCAACCTCGTGTGTATTACAGAAGATTAATATATGATTAAAAAATATTATCTAAAATAATTATTAAAACAACAAAATTGTTTATTTAATGTTTTAAAAATAACGATTTATAATAAAAAATAAAAACATTTTCTAATGTTTTTTATCATGTTATAACCCCAGTCAGTCAAAATATTTGGAAGTTCATCATAGTAAGTAGTCGTATCTTTTTCGAGGGAATAATGCTCTTTGCAAAAAGCTTTAAATTGTTTCCATATAGAATTTTTAGTGTTTCTCGTTTTAACTGGGACACTTTCATGCATAGCTTAGTTAATATTTTCTTGTGAAACATCACCAAATCGCCTTTTCTCATTCATTTTGTGTACAGAAATCAAAACGTGAAATGTCAGTTTTTAATAATTTCAATGACTTTTTTAGTTTGACACATGGCTACTACGAAAAAAGTAACATACATTTTTCTCGATTTTTTCCACTTATCGATAGCCGTTTTCCTATTGGTCGATTTTTTTGAAAATGTACGTTTTGATTGGTTAATAAAGTAAGAATATATTAATCTCCAAGAAAAAATGGTGTATACAATGGAAATCCCAAATTGAGACTTTCCTTGATTACGGGTTCAACAGTTTCATTATGTATGCCAATGTGTGCTTTTATCCACATAAAATGAATCTCCTTTTATGGTCAATACGTTGTGTATTTTTAAAACATATGAGTTGGTTTTAATGTTGAGAGAGATGGTGTTTTCTAATGAAGTTGTAACCAATAGAGAATCTGATAAAATATAACAAATATTTGGGCTCAATCCAAAAGGACTGCACTTTACTTATAGCAATGTAATATACTATTAAGGGGGTAGCTTTTCGGAAACACTTATTCAAAATTTTACGAAAAGTTACGCTTAAGAATTCCAAACGATCATAAACAATAATATGAACATTTTCGGCCCCTTTTTTCTTAATAAAAAACAGACGCCACTCGGAAATAACATTTATTGTGATAAAAATGATGAAAATAAAACACGCTGTATATGTATGTACAGCGTGTCCTCCGATTGAGTTCGCTATAGGTGGAATGGACAAAAAATTTTCGATTTTTTTTTTCATATCTGCTTATCTAAAAAGTAATTTTGGGTGTACTTTTGTTTTTTTAAATCATGTAGGGCATGACAGTTAAGCAAAAACGAATTTCACGTTAGGTGAAGTAACGTTACTATAAAGAATACACCAAAATATCATTAAGGAAAGTTATTCAGATTAAAAAGTTATAGTCCTTTGCAAAATTTCAAGAACATACGCCTACTTTGATGATTTTGATTTCTTTAACATAATTGCATTTTACGAAAAAAAAAATGTTGCCGGTTTACCAAAGTGTTTGCTCCATTATGTACTAGATCAAATACTTTAGTAAACTGGCATACAATTTTCTTTTTTCGTAAAAAGCAATTATATTGAAAAAATCAAAATCATCAAAGTAGGCGTATGTTCTTGAAACTTGGCATAGGACTATAGCTTTTTAATCTGAATAACTTTCCTTAATGACATTTTCCTGTATCTTTTGCAGAAAAGGTACTTTACCTTTCACATGAAATTCGTTTTTGCTTAACTGTCATGGCCTATATGATTTTAGAAAAAGAAAAGCACACCCAAAATTACTTTTTAGATAAGCAGGGGGTGAACCTCCAGATATGAAAAAAAACATTCGAAAATTTTTTGTCCATTTCACCTATAGCAAACTCAATTGGAGGACACGCTGTATATCTCCCAAGTTTATGATTATTTTGTTGTTTCTAGAATTATTTTAAAATAGCATATATCAATCCAGCTATGCTTTCTGCATTTCGATATGAATTTTTATCGCCCCCTAGCAATGGGAATTCATAAAATGTTATGTTGAATCCTGGCCCATTTCTTACGCGTATTTTGGAGTAACGTAAATATGACATTTGTTTTTCATGTTTCAGGTACATTTGTTTTATCGGAAGACGGCATCCGTGACACGAGGGAGGGTGAGGACGTGACACTGGAGTGTAGGTTTCCTCCTCAAACGTCGAGGGACACTTTAACGTATTATTGGGCCAAGAAAAATAAACAGACTCATGACAACGTTGCCATCGGAAATGTGCCACTTGATACCAATTACAAGTAAGTATTTTCTTTTAATTTGAAATTTTTCTAGTTAGAATAAATACTTTGTTCGGTCAATGTTTTCACGGCGTTTAAATATCACGGATACTGCCATTAGATGTATACCTTTGCCTGTTAATTATTCTCAATTAATGTTATTTCAAACAGAATGAATAAAACAAGCAAAATAACATATAATGATAATAACATTTCTGAGCCAACAAGCAAGCTGAAAACTATGATAGATGACGTACTAAAACCTACTGCTTCACAAATAAAAGTAGTGGTTCATGAGAATAAACTTACTGCCGATATAGTAGGGAATCTATGCGAAATTATTTAGATATGGCATTAGGAACCCTGCGCTAAATTTTTTTATCATGCTATATTAAAAACCGTTTGCAACTGGTTTATGAAACAGAGGACAATAAGTATCCCAAATGCAGGTGTACCACAGGGGTCCATATTAGGGCCATTTGTATACCTCGTCTTCTCTAACGATCTCGCCTTATACATCCAAAGCAAATTCAATATACATTTTAATCGTTCAGAAAAGTCCTGACATAGTAAAGAACTTATCGAAAAATGTATACAAAGACATTATACTTTGGTCAGAGAAAAATAAACTTACGCTTAATAGTTAAGATGCTTTACTCACATTTTATCATCTAAGTTATGGGATTATGCTGTGGGGATTGAGTACTACTTATGTTCGTCGGGTATTTATTTTGCCAAAAAGTGTTATTAGGATTATGGAGACACCCCCCCCCCCCCCAGAATCGTGCGGAGAATCTTTTAAATCTTTACCATACTTAACAAACAAAAAAACATCAGTTAATTCTTCACCAGCACTCAACAACATTGTATCAAAAGAGTGTCTTTTATAATGGCTGTACAATTTATAATCATTGACCTACTGATATCAAAAACTCCAACAGCCTATTTATTTGTTTTGAGTATAAGAAATTTGATTGAAAAGTGTTTATATGATGTCAATGAATTTTATTTAGTCATGCTACGTGTTTATATCTTTTGTAGCATGTTATTATGTATATGTTATGTCAATACAATTTTACCTGTATATTTTATTTTATATTTTACTTATTGTTATGCTTATGTCTAGCCCGTTTATTAGTTTATGTATTTGTGACGCCCTCCTTAGCTACTTGTATGATAATTACTTAACAGTATCTGTTATTGGGGAATAAAAATTATTATTATTATTATTAACGAAATTAATGATGCCATTATTAAAACTTTAAATCTACATTAAATTGCCTTAATTTATATTTAAAGTTTTTAATTCTGTGAAACATTGCGCACGTAAATTAGATTAATTTTAAAATTATCCGGGTAAATATGAACACATATAATTTACTTATGAAAGGCTCCAAGTTGGTTAATTATTGCAACTAATTAGTATAAAACTGGTGTGAATTTTCATAAAATTAAGTCTGAAAGTAGAATTTATGGAAGGAATATTTCTTGTAAGATTTGCCTTGCGTTTAAATGAGCTTTTTTGCATATGTAGTTACTGAGGTATTCATGGTACGAAAAAACAACATCGAACGTCACATAAAATATTGTATAAAGGCATGACGCTAATTACAAGTTTAAAACGTAATATATCATTCTGCACTGAGAACGGTGTTAATTTCAAAGTAATTCCATGTGAAAATAACTTCAACACGACATATTTCTAATGTAATAATTGTTATGTTTTGTGCACAATTTTCCCATAAACCACTGTAATTATTGCCTGGTAGTTTCGTCATGTTGAAAATTTATGGCAGCTACTGAACAGAATAACAAGGGTGGAAATTACACTACGTAACTTTTTTTCTTATTCTGTTTGTTCTGTTCTCTGTAGAACAGAACCGATGCCTGTACTTAAAAAAAAAAAATGTTAATGTTGTTTTTAATATCACATCGTATAGGTATTAATATAGAATAAAACGTTGGTAAAATCAAAAGTGCACACACTGCACAGTGCACACCCCGCAAGTTGCTTTATCAAATAAGTGCCATGCGTATAACATTGGTTCATTAGTCAAATTATTGTGGCTAATTATTTGTTATAAACAATTTAACAACAGTGAAAGAATGGCAGTATTGTAGATTGAAAACATACGATTTTCTCGAAAACTGCTAAGCCTAGAAAAAAAGTTTCAAATAAAAGGTTATTTATAATTTGGTTTTAGTTTATGTCTTTTTAGTAAGACATTTTGTAACAGTCACTACAATTCAAATATCAACTCCTATATGATACATTTGGTAAACTATATGAGTCTTTTCGCTTTTGCTTTTGGAATTTAAATAAAGTAAGGTTAAAATGTGAGCAGATGTCCAGGAAGTCATTGTTTAATTGTTTCTTCAGCCATCTGAAAATAAAAAATCTCGAGTTCTATTGTCACAAAAATCTTTAGAATGTAACGAAACTTTCTCTACTTTAGCTAACTCTTGTAACTCTCATCGAGGTCTTGATATTGGCAAACTTAAAACTGGATATCCTGTATACATCCACATAATCTAGGATCTTTCGGAAGAGACCAGTGCTTTTTAGGAATAGCAGTTCATTTCTCCAGTTATTTTAAAGTTTCATCATCTATTTGTTCTACAGTAGCTTTGTATCTAATACTGCTAAAATAATAGCTACATATTTTAAGCTTTAGTTTATGGCGGCGAAAGCCATTTTATTACAAATTTTTCATTAAAGCCACTGGATATGATTCGATATGAGAATATTCATCTGAAACCTCACTAGTAGTGTATAACTCTTTAACACGTAGAAACAAATTCTCTGCACAAAAAGTTCAAATAGCTGATCGTGTTTACTCAATATTATTAAAAGTTGTTCCAATAGTTTTCTTGTATCTACTTAAATATTTATTGTACTTAAATATTTTCTAAAAATACGACATTTTCAGGCCAGATAGTACCTAAATATTGTCTAGGCCAGTAACGTCGAAACCAAGTTTATTTTAAGACCTATGTCTCCCTTTTATTTCCACATCCAGTGGAAGTATAGTAGCGACAAAAAAAAAATTTGAAAATTTGTATTATTCAAATAGGCTCATAATGTCATTAAACGACGAGATTTTAAGTTTGAGCAAAAAAAAATTCTGTCTGTCGGTCTGTTTTTCTCATTGTGAGATTTGGATGGAAAATCTGGATGTGGATTGTGGAAGTAGTGATTCCTTGGGCAGCTGTTTTTATTATGTACATTGTATCGATAATGAGAAGCAGGAAACCTAAAAAACGCCAGATGAGTACCACCCGTCGTTTGAATATTGCCTTTGGCTCTCATAAGGATGCCTCCACTATCGGCGCTGATATTTCATGTTTTTCATTCTTGCGTACTTTTAACCGTAGGCTAGGCCGCCGCTTACCGATCATACAGTGTTATCAATGTGCTTGATTTATCTAGTTTTAAGGTAAATTTATAGTAAAAATAATAAAAGTGGATGTGGTGAATTAAGTGCTAATTAAAATTGAATTAATAATTATTAATTTAATTAGTCTAACATTCCGTTATAATAAACAAAAAAAAATGTAATTTCTGTTTTTATTCTCACCGATAAAAAAATAGGTCACTAAATTACTGACATTGGTAACATTTCAATAGATAAGACACAAGGAGCTTCTAAAAAAAAACTGATTGAACAATTCTAATAGTAAAACTCTTTTATTGTTTTTAATGACAAGAGTTGCAACACTGTAAAATCCATGTCAGTGATACAAGTGAGAGCGATATCCAGGTCTCTTCCGTACTGTCTACATCGAAAATACTGCCTATTTCTGATTAATTTTTAATTAAAAAGTAGGTTGGAGTTTGAAAGAAACTTACAAGGTTTTTAAAATTTTAATTTTAAAATCATTGTGCAAAATACTTTCATGTCTATCTCAGATTTGCGTACACCCCGTCAAACCAGATCTTTAATAATATTTAAATGTGATATTACACTCAAATCGGATATCCTCTGAAAACGCTAAAAAACAAACGTAAAATGAAGCCTAGAAAGTTGGTTATTCCATAGCCTACATTATACAAATAAGTACTCCATAAATTTACAAATAAAATACGAAATCTAGGTTTTATGACAATTATTATTATTATTAAGCTCAGTGATTTAACACGACTGTTGTAATTTAAGAATGCCCTATGTCAAGATACTCTGGAAAGTCACGCGATGTATGTTGTGTTTATTAAAGTTGTAATTTTATACCATAAATTATGTAAAATCATAATTTATATAATATGAAACTGGAAACTAATTTTACATCAAAATAGTGTGACTAGAGAATATCAACATTTAATAAGCAGGTATAGTTTGAGCTATATTTTTTTGTGTAAAATATGTATATTATGTAGGTATATCGTTGTATGTTTAATGTGGAAAATCGTTGTATGCTTAATGTCGAAAAGCTTGAGTAACTAGGATGGCATTAAAATTAAAGCCGACAAAGGTCTTAATTAAGTAAAATAATGAATATTGTCTTGCGAACGTTAAAAATAATATAAAAATATAAAAACTAAACTTATTTTATTTTCTCTTACTACGTTGTGCAAGTATATATTCAAATAATAAAACTGCAAGTTGCCTTGGCAAATACTTCCTGAACAAGCAGGCTTTTGTTAAATCCCGTGTTACTAGATGGCTAATACTGAATTACAACTTATCGATAAAGCAAAAGAATATTACATTCCTATGTAGGGTTTCGTAGACTACCGTAAAGCTTTTGACAATGTGGAATGTGAACATCCTATCTTTCTCCATTAGACTTCTTTCTATGTGGTCACTTGAAAAGCAGAATTTACTCTACTCCACCTGCTTCATTGGAAGATTTACATCAACGAATCACAAACGAATGTCGCCAAATCACCCCAGAAGTGCCTCAAAATGAGCGACAACGTTTTCAGCAAAATCTGTATTTTTACATGGAAGCTGGATGTTCGCGCATTTATTTAAGTGATAATTTAAGTAGCTAGATTGTACTTCGCAGTTATTTTCCCGTAAATAAATCTTTGTTTTTTCGAAAATGGTATATGTAAATTCCAAAAACTGCATGCCACTGCCTACCAAAAAAATCTGACACTAATAGTAACAATTAAATAAAATAATTAGTAGAGATTTTTTTTATCTAGTTATATATCCAACATTCACATATTCGGGAACGACAGTTACAGTTACAGTTTTGACTCGAGTTCGAAATATGCATAAGGATCTATTTTTTTTATTATTAATTTTATTTTGTACTGGGTGTCAATACATTTTACAGATTTTTTTCTCATTTTTTCAATAAAGTTATATAAATGTACTTAAATGCTCTAGATAGATTCAACAAAAAGAGATTTCAAGGGGTTTGAATAGATGTGTAGTTATGACATTTCGGGGAATATTTGTTTATATTACTATTGATGAAAGTTCCAAATTAAAAAATTCAATCATAACATGGTTGAAACGAAAGAAAATTTATTGATGACCTTGTCAGTGACACACTTTATTTTTTCACAAGTCTCAGTAAACATACTCTTCGTCGATTTATTGATCTTGTTATATAATCGTTGCACATTCTATGAAATACTCTTCGCAGTTTCTTTGAAAATAATGTTAGTTTTAGACAATTTTAACCAACTTGGTGAGACATTTGTCAGTACAAAATTAAAAAAATAATAAAAAAAAATAAAGAGAACCTTATGTGTGTTTCGAACTCGTGACATTTGAATTGCGAGTCAAAGAGTCAAAACTGTAACTGCTGCACCACCATCTGTTTCTGAACATGTGAATGTTGGATATATATTTAGATAAAAAGGACCTCTTTACTAATTATTTTATTTAATTGTTACCATTAGTGCCAGATTTTTGATAGGGAACTCGACCGTTTCATCAAGGGCACAATACTAGTAGCTGGTGTAAAAAATTTCATGATGAAAAAAGATGATCACGGACTAATAGGTATGTGTGTAGCTTAACACGAGAAACAGAAGTCATGCAGTGTATGACTACCTGATCTTCGGCTTTTTTCAATATGTGGTATCCTTCTTTGTAGAAAACTATAAACTATTTAAATATTATATTGAAAATAAAGACCTTTTTTTTTCAATATTTTTTTTAATAAAAGCCAGTCACCCTTTAAACTCTGTAGCTCCGACCCTCACAGAGGGGAGCTGGTAGTGCCGGTAGCCACTGCCCATGCCCGTGGGGTGAGTGACTACTGGGTCCGAGAATCGTGTGCCCTGAGCAGACGTAATGACCCGAGGATGACGGCCTTCTGCCGGCTAAGACCCCTGCCGAATTTCGGTATACCGGTATGATCTTCAGTTCCGAAAGCAGTGTGTCTCGTTCCACCGAGGGCTCCTATAATCAGTACCATTATCTTAATAGTATGGTCTGGATAGAGTCTCTGGAGTTCGAAGAGCAAATCTCGATATTTTGTCGTTTTTCCCTCCTTAAAAACAATGTTGTTCTCCGCGGGAGTCGAGAACTCCTCGACGAACATTGTCTTGAGTTGATGGTCGATGAGGACTACGTCAGGCTTGTTGGCTTGTATTTGCCTGACGGTGGAAAACGAGTAGTTCCAATACATTAGACACTTCTCATTTCCCACAACGGGCTCAATATCCTCCGGAGCGTAAGGCAGCACTGGTGTATCGTCTATCCCATAAGAGTACCTTAGGTGATAATAAAGCACTCGTAATGCTCCGTCGTGCCTCTGGATATAGGCCGAGACTGCATATGTTGGACAAGCCGACAGTAAGTGCATCAGAGTCTCTGGCGCCCTGCGGCAGGCCCTGCAGCTGACATCAGGGACCTCTATACCCATGACACGACTACGATAGACGGGGGTATTAAATACAATACACCATCCTGGCAAGCCATTATGAATCCCTCGGTCTCAGACTTCAGCCCGGCTGACCTTAAGAAGGCAAAGGTCAGCCTTTCGGATAAGCCAAGGTTTTCTATATTTTTATAGGAAACTCCATGCATTGGCTTATCCGTGTGAAGCTGCAGAAAGATGGTGTGTTCTGCAGCTTTAATTTGGGCTTTTCGCCGAACAGGTTCCAACTCGGTGACAGAGTCGCGATTTACCAGCTCAACGTCGAAGGAGAGACCAAGTTCATTGGCTGCTCGCTGTGCCGCCTTAAACAAAAAGGCTCCTACCCCTGCATTTTCATGGTCCCGGACCATGCAGAGGAGGTGATCCGAACTCCCGATGACTTTACAGGCTCCATCCAGAACCATCCTATTATGGAGACTCTCCAAGCTCAAGAGTCCACGGCCTCCCCGATGTCGCGGGAGATATAGCCGTGGAACGGACGATTTAGCATGCAAACTCCTATTGAGATGCATCTTCTTGCGGGTTTCTACGCCGAGTTGACGCAACTCCTCTCGACTCCATTTCACTACTCCAGAAATGTAGAGAAGGATCGGAACGGCAAGCATGTTGGTAGCAGACACCTTGTTCTTCCCCGATAGTTCAGAAGACCAGATCTGTCGGAGTCGGTGCTGATACTTGCCGCGGAGAGCGTTTTTCACTACACTCACTTCTTGGGTGGAGCATTGCTCGACACCCAAGTAAGTGTACGACTCTCCGGCATCTAGATGATGTAAGATGCTTCCATCTACGAGCTGCGCGTCCTCTCCGTAGTTCCCGCATCGTCTTCTCTTGAGATGGACCAGTGCACATTTGTCTAACCCGAACTCCATATCGACAGCCTGCGTGTACTCCTGTACCACCCTGAGGGACTGGTGTAGGTCCCTCTCTCCGGAAGCATAAAGTTTAAGGTCATCCATATAGAACAGATGACCTTATGCCTCCTGTCGCCGGGGGTACCGAATGTTTAGAAAAAATTGCAATTGTTGTTTTCTAGCTCTATTGCTCATGCAAAAATAAATTTATAACTAAAAAAATTTCAAACATTTGTTTCTGGGAATTATTAACGAAGACAGGAGTTTCATTTCCAAATTAAAAACAAATTGAAGCGGTTGCACTATTCTTTAAAAAACCGAGTGTAGTTGCACCGTATTTGGTATAGAAAGCCTCAAACGTCAATGCTTTTGAAGCGCGATTTGACAAATAACTACAATCTTTTATTTCATACTTGTATATTTGAATATAATGAGCGCTGAAAGTAACTCTATATAATACGGAAAAGCAAACCTCAAAAGCTTTTGAGTACACTCTTTCCCCATGTCGCACACAGAGAATGTAGCAATTCTTTTTTCTCTTCCGTCGGTAATGGAGCAATGGATGTCGTTGGATTGTGTTTAAAGCAATACAATCTTCTTTTTACTGATTTTTATTAAAAATATTGCTTGTGGAGGTATTGCTTTATACAACATCTCACGTACAGTATTGTACTTCTGATGAATGGTAAGGTACGTGAGGAAAATACAATGCCTACCATCATAGGAAACACTTCTCTGATTATATGCGGGATCTTATTGAATTTCTATTATTCATGTAAAGTTTGTGTCTGAAATACCTTTAAATATGGTTTTACAGTATTTTGTTGCCGTTGAATATGATATTTGATAGTGTACAGGGTGATGAAAATCCCACGGCACAGCTGTTGAAAATTAGAAAGGTTAGAAAGACATTTTGTATTATCATTCAAAAGTTCACGGAATAGTCAATACAACAATATGCCTATTCATATGATCGAATGCGACTTAAGAATTAATATCGGAATATGAGTTAACCGTGCTAACTGAATTTTTCTGAAACTTCGCTTTGTTGTATACAAGGGATCTTTAACGAGTAGTAAATCGTATATTCATGAAGCCCATAGTTTCACATCTCTTAAGAAATAATGGCATTGTCAGTGTCAGTACCTCGTTGACTGAATTATATGTTGAAATCGAAATAAATTTATTTTGAAAGAGAGTAGTCGTCTGGTGTACTAAATTTCACTTTCAAATATGATAGACACCACTCAGACTGAACGAATTTGATATTTATAGACCCATCCACGAAAATATCTCACTTATTTCAACTAAAATGTAGTGTGTCTCTTATAAAATAAAAACATATATAAAAATAACCTTTTAAAAACATGCTTTGGTTAAAAACGCATAATTTCTTTTTTCCAACCATCACAGTATTTTAAGGTTTATATTAAGGAGTCGATTCACTCATCTTATAATGTCACTTCTCCCCCACTTAATTTACTCGATGAAAAAACTCTCCGTGCTCTTATTTTTGGTCACATAATCCTGAAAATACTGTGACAGCTAAAAAAAATATTTCTTAGTGCGTTATTGATAAAAGTGGGTTTTTATAAAGTTTGTTTTATTTTTTACTTTTTAGTCTTAAATTTTCGATATATTAAACTATATCCATTCAAACAATCCGTCAATTTTTTTTGACTAATAATTACCTGTAACGTTCAAATTTTAAATTCGCAATATAGTCGCTGGCAGCGCCATCTGTTAAGGAGTAGCAAACACAGAATTCATTGCAGTTTCCTTAAATCTATATGAAACTTTTAAACACTCCGTCCGACTCGAAGTAAAATGAAAATAAATTAATGGATTAATTAATGACTATTGTATTGTCGTCAAGAATACGGCGTTGAATCAAAGTTTAAGACATAGATACATGGAAAGTAGGGAAAAAAATGATTTGATACAAGCAAACAGAGGGTGAGTTAAATAAAAAAGACAAGACATTTACACACTATCTTTGTTCTTTGTTGCGACTAGCCTATGTGGGTGTCCAAGGAGAATTTTCCAAAAAGTAAATTAAACTATTAACGTTTTCTGAGGATTGAGTGAATACAATTATAAAAACTCCGTGAATGTTTTTTCTGATACCGTGGAATATTTAATAGATAAATATTCCTCTTGGACTCATATTATGCACGATCATTTGCCAAGATATAATTTATTTTGCAAAATGTTTGTTCTTATCAACTTTATCTATTCATACATTTATTTATTTATAATAGCTGCTCCCTGTGAATTCATATCTACGTCGTATATATAAATAGAGGAAGAAAAAATGTGTCATTAATTTTCTGATAGTCTTAAGTCGTCGTGTCCAATACATAAAAATCCAACTCTACTTTGTTATTTGATATAATAAAGTTGATTGTGTCGTTTAATGACATAAGTTTTAAGTACTTGATACATCTTACAAAGTAAAATCATGTTTAGCTGCTACAATAAAATTTAGTAACTTTTCTTAATTCCCTTACAAACAACAGTCTTCTAACAAATAAGTAAAACGATTTGCTCTTTGAAGTAGATTTTTACATATTTTAATTAATAAAGTATTGATTTGCCGTATATTTTCAGAAAAATTAAAAGAAAAGATTGAGACATGAAGTGAGTTTGCAGCTTTAAATTTATTTTTGACTGAAATCACCGTAGAATCAAATCAAATATGCCACAAACATTCGTCGTGATCATTGATAAAAATTCTAACTTCAGTTGATAATATGCAAAATAAATGTAGCACTGACTATTCTAAACTACGTATGTTAAATTAATATAGTAAGTTTTGGTTCCGAAATTTTAGATTTGGAAACTCTAATTATTAGCTAATAACCTGATTAAATTCTTAATAGTTAATAATGAATATAAAAAAAACCGATAGAAAAATCAGATAAATTAGTGTAATGCTTTAGAATATATTTATTTCTGTTCTGTTTTGTTTTGATGATCATTAAATGTTTTTTAAAGCGGTTATCTAAAAAATTCAAAAGTTTTGATATTTATCATGATATATTCGAACCGTGATTGAGACAAGAGTTTCGAAGATGTAGGACGAGCGAACGGGTGTGAGTTTGAAACGCTCCCTTGTAAAACGTGAAAATACTGGGTAAGACTCCGTTAAATTTGATAAAGCTTAAGTGAATTGTAGCTCAAAAAATTCCGCGCAATTCGGTGTGTCATAACAAAAGAACAAAGTTGAAATAGAATTAATATTTGAAAATAACTAAGACAGAGTTATTTGGTACTCAGCTATTAGCAAGTGAACAGCACGTGTATCCATAAAATAAGATCGACCAGTGCATTTCGACCCTCGACCTTCAAGTGAGTCCAACATGTCGCAGGTAACAAATTTCATATACAAGAAATTAAAGAATTTACAGAATTTAGAAATTTATAGAAAAAGACGAACAGGCAGAGGGAGATAGAAGCGTCATTGGAAAAACTTTACTCCACACATGGTCTAACGAAAATGGAAACGCACTGAAAAACCTAGCAACCATGTTTGTCTTAACAATAAGAAAACAAATCTTATCCTCAAGGTCTGGATGTTTTTCGATTATAGTAAATAATTTCATTTTTCCTTGCCCGAACAGTGCCGATGTAGAGTTACATCCACTGAAAGCATGCAGAAATAGAAAGAGTTCAGGAGGGTTGTATCTTGAGGAGGCGTTTGAATAAGTCGCGTCCGGCTTTTTTCATCTCCCACATTTTTGGAAAAAGATTGTGTGTTTCTTTGTAATGCCAGTGAGAATGACTAGAAGATCTACGTCTTCACCAGCGATCACCACAATATCAAGAAGCTGCAAGAAGGGGCTGTAGCAATGCGTGTAGTTGCAAAAAAATCTGGATCAAAACGTTCGACGGTTTGCACGCATTGCAGTGGACAGTATGGATGAAAATTGGTGTCTTTTAAATTCTATTTTTTGAGACACATGTATAAGCCCGTGTTTATTCATTTCCATGAACACACTTTATTGCGAATCTATTTTCGTCAAGTTTTAAAAAAATGAGGTTAAATAGATTTGTCTTAACTAGTTTACATTGTAGACTAGGTACAAAGAACGGTAAATTCAACCTATGAGTGTAATGTTGACAATTCAATTTTTATTCATTTGCATGTTTCGTATTATTTGCTGATTTCATAATACATTGTACTATAAGTTAGTCTTATACATTAGACTGCACCTTGATTTTATAAGGTTTAAAAGGTTACGCCCACATGGAATTAAATACTTTGTGAAGCTTGAAGTACTGTACCGTGCAAAATGCTTGTACATATATTATTTTAATACAAAAAAATTCTTGTTTAACGCAACGTCTCTTCAAAATGAAATTAACAAATAACTGTAGCCCGGTCCTCAGGAAATTTGAGATGGGATTCAATAACTCGCCTGTGAAATTTTATTTAAAAAATCTTTGATGGTGGAAAAATATAGAAAAGGTTCTTAAGGCTACCGTGGTTACAACATAATACAAAATGACGAAAAATTTCCCAACATTGTTTTTTTTTTGGAAATAACTTTTATTTCAAATAAGAAAAAATGCGAATTTGACATTTTGTTTTTTTATTGTTATTATATCAATAACACAGGTCTGCGATGTTGTTGGGCAGCTGAGGGTCATTTCCGAAGTAATTTTTCGCGCTGAATCCGAATCTGGCCTCAGAATTGGCCCATCACGTCAGGATTTTGAAATATTTGAGGTTAAGTACTTAAAAAAATGGCTTTCTTAGCAACTTTTGAAGTTATGTAGAGAACTCAAAAAAATTTTCAGCTTATTTTTAATAAATACTTCATTTAGTACCATCCTTCCTCTTTAAAATGAGCTTTCGAATGGTCATCTACGATGTTTCCTCGCAAAGTTATAGCCATTTTAAGGTGACATGAATTTGAAACCATGATCCTCTACAACTTAACAAGCTTAACCAAACTTTTGTTTAAGATTGTTGGGTTGTCTCTTCTGTTGTGTTAAATCTTGATTCGTTTAGAGTCTTTTGGTTAAGATTGTTTGGTTGTAGGGAACATGGTTTTAAATTCATGTCACCTTAAAATGGCTATAACTTTGTGAGAAAACATCGTAGACGACCACTCGAAAGCTTATTTTAAAGAGGAAGGATGGTACTGAATGATGTATTTATTAGAAATAAGCTGAAACATTTTTTGAGTTCTATACGTAACTTCAAAACTTGCTAAAAAATCCATTTTTTAAGTACTTAACCTCAAATATTTCAAATTCCTGAGGTGACGGACCAATTCTAAGGCCAGATTACAAAGTCTATTTAATGTATAGTTGAAGCAATCGAAATAGTGATCGACAGAGCCGGATTTAACTATATTGTTCGCTCGTTTACTTTTTCAATGTATAATAGGTATTTGTCAGCCGCACTTGTGAAATTTAGATTAGTCATATCTTTGTATTGAGTCATGGGACCTAAGCCCTATTTTGTGACATGAATACCAAGATAAAATAAAGCAGTTTTGCGAAATAAAAATTACATCGAAATTTGCGAAAGAAGTTTTAAAAATGAGTTTGGGTTTTTGTAAAAAGACTTATTTAAATTTTATTACATTTTTTTTCAGAAAAGGGAGGAAAAAAAATATTTAATAGAATTTAAATAAGTCTTTTTACAAAAACCCATTTGTTGTGTGGTGTTCAATTCATTTTTAAAACTTTTCTCTTTGCAAAGTTCGATGAATTTTTTTTGCAAAATGGCTTCAATGTACAAAAAACGTATTAACTTGAAATAAAAGTAGTGACTACACCTATTTTACTACAATAAAAACAGAGAGATTAATCATTGCAAAAATAAAAAAAAATCATACCAAGTTTCATCTAGATAATAAATGGATCTATTTTCCCTGAGTTGTTTTATCTCTTCTAGATATGAATTTCGCCAATCAACTATTCGTCTGCTTTCCATAATCGTCATTCGTTTATTAATAGTTTGATATTTCAATCTAATTTTTTTCATCCAATTTCCTTTTGGTATATTTTAGAGGATAATCCATTTCCTTTATAGTCCAGTCAACGAATAGCTCAAAGGGTGGTGTAGAGTGCGTGAGCAGGGACCTAAGCGATTCCTTTAGAAAGTTGTTCAGGGTGCTTAGGGAGTGAACATACTAAAAGTCCTGACGCCTAGGTGGTGAGCCGGAGGGGTGGGAGGTGAAAGAATGTCCCACTTTTGGTTTTTTCGCTTATGTCTCGAAAATGGTGCGTCGTAGGGAAAAATTTTACTTACACCAAATGAAAGCTCATGAAATTTTATACAACTTTCATTTTATATACTTTTTTCGAGTTCGCAACCGTTTTCGAGCTACACGCTCCGGAAAGGTAAAAATTTTCGAAAAACAGATTTTTACCTCAAATTTACGCCACAGCTAGGGTAAATACACCGGATGTGGCCACTATCGTAGTTATTTTGCTCATCCTCCCCACAAACCAGTGACATTATGCGAATGGGGTGGTGGGAGAAGCCACAATAAATTGCTACGATGCTGTTCGAGATGGTAAAGAGGCAATGAATAAGATAGTGGACTTGCCATTCTCAGACATCAAGTTGTCCCGCAAAGATCGTGCATTCACTCTTTCCTCTGTCAGCTCATCAATAAACATTCACGATGAAAAGGTTGCAGTTGTCCCAACATGTGGGGGTGGAAACATGTAGGAGACACCCTGGTGCCAATTACAACAGAAGATCCACCAGCACCGGAGGTCCTACTGAAAACGATATTTTGCCGCTGCACCAAGGATTGTGGTAGTGGCAAATGTGGATGCCGGAAAGCAATGCTGAACTGTTCTACGGCGTGCCTCCACTGCCAAGGGAAATGCCTCAACGGCGTGCCTGTTTACGACGAGGACGACGATGAAGACGGAATGGAAAGGAATGGATATCTAGCCTATTCTAAATGTCGATTTTAATGTCTTTGAGCAATTCGAGTATTACATCATAGATATTTTTTTATTTAGAGCTAATAAATGACAGATATTATTAGGAAGGTAAATATTCAGACTACTTTATTTTTTATGGAATACATCGCTTTCTACTTAAGCAGTCAAAAAATATATGATCCAAATCTGCAGTGACATTGCAAGTATCGCACAAGTCTGTGTCCACAACTCCTGTCTTCTTGAGGTACGCCGGGTAGCACCCGTGACCAAATTATAGTCTGTTTATTGTAGTTACTCTTCTTGAGTATTTTAAATCTTTATGCCAATAACAAGTAGGATTATCTGGCTGAATGGTTGTGTAGCGAGTAGAATTTGTTATACTATATTCTTTCCATAAGGTTGACCACGCATTTTTCCTTTTTTTTTTCAATATACTTATACACTCTTGGACGTGTAGTTCACTGTTCAAAATGTCTCCATCGTTAATACTTTTTTGTTATGATGTCTGCTTCTTCATTATGTTCTAAGCCTGTATGAGCTTTAACCCACACAAGTTTGATTAACCTTCCTCCTTCTTTTAATTTATTTACTGACATTTTAATTTCAGCAATACGCGTATGAATAGTGTAGTTAATGTCTTGACTGTTAGCAATACTTTGAAGAACAGTGAATCCGATAAAATAGTGCAATGTTCATGTTCATTTCTGACGACGTATTCTAAGGCTTTGAGGATAGCCATAGCCTCGGCACTATAGATAGAGGTATCTTCGTTAAGCTTATATGATCTGTGTATAAAATTAAATTAATAAAATTACTTACCTTATATGTGACTTTTTTTATCATCTTTAAAATACAATTTTCTCTTTTTCAGGTAAAAATCTGTTTTTCGAAAATGTTTACTTTTCCGGAGCTTGTAGCTCGAAAACGGTTGCGAATTCGAAAAAAATATATAAAATGAAAGTTGTCGAGAATTTCATGAGCTTTCATTCGGTATAAGAAAATTTTTCCCTACGACGCACCATTTTCGCGATGTAAGCGAAAAAACCAAAAGTGGGACATTCTTTCCCCCCCTCCCCTCCGGCTCACCTCCTAGACGTCAGGACTTTTAGTATGTTTACTCCCTAAGAACCCTGAACAACTTTCTGAAGGAATCGCTTAGGTTCCTGCTCACGCACTCTACACCTCCTGTATTGACAGAGCTATTAGTTTTCTGTCTATTACGTCAAGAGTTGGAATTTCATTTTTCTGATACGCGTCGTAAACTACACATTTTAAATGTTTTGCTAAAGATGGGTCCAGAGTTTTCGATTTATCGGCGTCGGATCGCTGTTTTCTTGGGAGGGCACCTTCTTTCACCAGTTTGTGTATTGTCGAACGGGGAACTTTTGCCAGAGATGCTGTTTCACCTATTACATCTAAATAATCCAAATTAGGGTCATTAGCTTTTCGCTCCAAAATACTATCGTAAACATTTAAGCAAATTTGTTTTCCGTTCACGTCCAAATGTACTCGTTTTTTTCTTACTGAAAACACTGTCGGATTTTGATTTTTTACATCGTTGTAATCACTATCACTTTCATTTTCAGAAACACAATTAGATGTAGACGTAGGTGCCTCACACGGTCGAAACATTTTTATATTAAATATATTTTATACTAAAAAATAAATAGATATAAAATAATAATAATTTATAATATTACACTTACAATATCCACCAAAGCACTGGTATGAATTGGAACAAAACTTACTAAAATTATTTTGAAAAATACATTACCAAATAAAGAAATATAAAGTAATTATCGAATTATATCTTTACCCCGACAGTATAAGCTCGACTGAGGTATCTCAAGTGCGGTCCTGAATTAAAAATAACAGTCTAACGGTTTACGCCTACACGCCTCGTCAGATGCCGACATCGATACTCATATTAATGTAAGTGGAGTAAAGATGGGAGATCTACTTGCCCGGCCTATGCATTTCTCTCCCTTCATAACGTCATAACTCCTCACACTATTAAGACTACTTCAACTATAGTATCGTGTATTCCAGCCCAGATTATGATTACACATCGAAATATAGACTCCTCCATAGCCGTGTATATATTGGTTAATATGATGTTATTAAAAATATTTTTTAGTTGATGAATTTTTGAGGCTATATATATATCGATGGTTAAAGTGCAAAACCTCATAAGTCGATTTTTTTGCAGTTTTCACTTTATAATGCCATCAGTTTATAGGTATTGATGTCCTTTAAACAACAAAACCACATAACTCTAGGTTTGTTTTTACAAGTCAGCAAACGGTTTTCAAACCATCAGGAGTTTGCGTACAACGGTTTTGCACCATCGAAAATCAATGTGCTCAGACTCCTGATGGTTTGCAAACCATTTGCTGGCTTGTGAAAACAAACCTTCTGTATTTAAATTTAAAACCAGTGGCGTCACCCAGATGGAGTGTGATACACTTTTACATGAATAACCATTGTTCTATTACTTCTAATATTTTGAGAATGCGTTTTACTTTGATATTATTATTATAATGGTTAAGTATGTTAGGACCTCCTAAGTCGATTTTTCCTTTAATATTTAAGATGCAAAAGTAAGTATTTTTTCGGCCAAAAAAATTTAAATCAATACATTCTCAACTTCTACCAAAAAACGTAAATCCACAATATTCCATTCAATGTAATAAATGGTTAAATATGTAGTATAGGTAAAATATTAAACGTTTTTTCTTGCTCCTGTAAAATTAACCCAAAACGATCGATATCAAAATGCTCTTTCTATCGCAGGTGTTGGTCAAGTATAAAACGTAAATATTTAAAGTGGGAGCATGCTGAATGTTTATATTCCATTGACAAATTTCATAATTTCTTTGGCGCTTGTATTATTATGTTTATAGTGATATTTGCAATACAGTTTCCACTAGTACCTTAAATTGAAAAAGCGACATATTTTCTTTTTTCATAATTTAGCGTAACAAATTTGTATCAAACCACATACGAATTGTACCTAGACCTCTACACGCTTTTTTATTTGCTTTCTCCCAGAAACCGTATCATTAACATAAGGGCATATTTGAGTCCTACATCAAGCAAAAATAAATTATTAATAAACATTAAAAACAGTCTTAGTCCAGTTACAGTACCCTGAGGGGCTCACTTAAAGAATTTGAGATTTTAACATATTGGGTCCTGTTTTCTTGATAGCTTTTGATTACACCTAGTGGCAGACCTCGTATTTCTTGGCATTGTAGCTTACTTCTGCGCAAAATTTGACATAAGAATTATTTAATCTCAACTTTTGCCACTATTTTGTCTCTGAAGACCAGATTATAAGGTGTTTTAATAGAACAGATTAAACAAAACGCTTTTAGTTCGAACGTTAAATTCAAATTAATTGCGCCAGCGAAGCGCTCCTTTTTTTACCCCTTCACGTGCAACCGCTACATTACTATACGTGTACCAGAAAATGTAATAAACAACCCTAAACTAATATCCCAATTAATTCACCGTAGTTTAACCCGGCACTTCCTGTTTTACAGATTGAATTATCAAGTAGAGAAGGGTATCTACGATCTGCTAATTTCCAACGCGAGCTACGACAGGGACAATGGTAAATTCGAATGCAAAGTCAAGGCCGGTGGGTCGGGGGCCAATTTACATGTCCAGAAGTACTCCCTGACTGTGCTCACAGCGCCGCAGGAACCAGCCATCGCCCCTAGCTCTCATGTCACCGTCACCGAGGGAAAGCGCCAGGAGTTAACTTGCTCCAGCATTGGAGGATCCCCAGATCCACAAGTCAAGTGGTACAGGCAAGGTAAGTGTTCATGCTATTCCAATATTTCCTTAATAAATCGAAATTTTGATTTATTTTCTCTGTGATTTACGACTATGACCTACATGATTAATGAGCGCATGAAAAACCATATTTACTAGTTGTGAATTTTTCGTTAAAATATTACTCTTACTTTCGTTTACAAAAGTAAGGATAATGCGTTAGTGGAAAAGAAAACCTATGCACTTATACAGGGTTTTTCATCTAAAACTGCACTGACCAAAAACTTGAAAACTGAAGATAGTAGGTGTTTGAAACCTGTGAAAAGGCTTTAAAGTAATACTTACAATACTATTATTTAGGGCATAGATGACTCCGTCGCCTCTTGCAATTTTGGAGTCCTGACGCTAAGAAATAATTATTCTATGGCAGGAATTTTGAATTTCGATAGCTGTATGGTATATTCAATTCTAAACATTGCTTATAGAATACATTTTTGCATTTGAGGATAGAATTTTGCAGAGTGAAAGGGAAATATGCGTTTATTTTCGGTGTATTGTAAATATTTAAAAACCGTAAATGGTATAATCTCCGATTAAAGAATTTATATCTAGATACATAATGGCTATCTTTTCTTCATATACCTTATTTGCTCCTAACATAATCACATTATATGTCCATAAGCAACAGTGGCGGGTATGTGTAGAAGGGAAAATGTACAATATTGTACCTATTTTATGTAATAATTGTTGGTTAACCTCTAGGAAGATTACCGAGGATTTAAAAAATATAATAGATAGAGATGTTTTATTCAGAGAAATATGTATTGAAAGGATATTATTTATAATATTATTAGTAAAACTGTAAACTGAACCTCATCATGTTACGACTATGACCTACTTACTTATGAAATGATCGATTTCTGCAAACGACACGCATGTTGCACTAAATTATCACTAAACTGTGTAAATATGAATAGAGAATATTATTTAAGTATTAGCAAATCACAACTTTAAATAAAATATGAGTTCTTCACCACTTTTTCATCGAAAAACACGAAAAACATTCATTGACATTAATGGCGGAACGTCAAACCTAACACGATGATAATCGAACTTAACCAATCGTGTACGAAACAGCCGCGAATAGGCCGATGGGCCAATCAAGAACTTATGAGAAGAAGTGCCTTAGATTGAGAGTCTTTCAGCAACATACAAACTAATGCCATTATGTATCTAGATATAAGTTCTTTAATCGGAGGGTATAATCTTTAAAATAGTTTCAGATTTCTCATTGCTCTAAGGAATACCACCATATACAGTTTTTATGACAAATTTTGTATATATTCAAATGCCATTCTCTCTCTAATAATGAAATTAGGAACTATTTTTATTGCTGGTAACGGTTAACGGGTATAGACCAAAAGATGTTAGGAAAAGACTTTTTTAAATGGTCGACGTTTTATCAAAATTTATTGACATCCTCAGGACTATTTAGGTGAGTTTTCCTTTGTTAAATTAAATTTTAAAAACAAAACAGAACACATTGATATTAATAAATACAATAACTGGTCAACGTATGAGTGACTAGTATAAACTAGTCATTCATACGTTGTGACTAGTATAAACTAGTCACTCATACGTTGAGGAGTTATTGTATTTATTAATATGAATGTGTTCTGATTTGTTTTTAAAATTTAATTTAACAAAGGAAAACTCACCTAAATAGTCCTAAGGATGTCAATAAATTTTGACGAAACGTCGACCATTTAAAATAGTCTTTTTCTAACACTATTTGGTCTATAACCCATTAACCGTTACCAGCATTAAAACATAGACCATCAACCACTAATAAAAACTATTGTTATTGATAAACTACAATATTCAAATAAACAGCGATTTACAATAAAAAATATAAAACAATGGCAAGTATCTAAAACAGTTTTAAAAATTACACTGTGTGTGGTTTTTTAAATATTTATAATAAATGGAAAACAAACGCGTATCTCCCTCTCACACTGCAAAATTCTATCCTTAAATGAACACTTTTTTAGTTCACTTCGTGTTTTTACAAACTAATTCTATTCCACTTAATAGTAAAATTAATCTAGAATATTCAAGAAGAAACATAAATTTAGTAACTCAATATATCAAAACCGTTTATTGCTTTGTTTAATTTTCCCGTTTCTGCCAGTGTGACTAAATAAAATAGAAATTTCTCTGTTCAATGATTCTGTTTAAAAAATGCAGAAAAATTTGATGATACGTATATATGGCGAAAATTGTACTTCCCTCGTTATCCAGATAGACGTCAATCTTCTTTTAGAACCTTTTTGCGTAAAAATTTGATTCATTTCGGCACCGATGCCAAATTCAAGAGAACTCATAGAAAACTATTAAGAAACGTTCAAAGTACAGTAGAAGTTTTGCAAAGAGTTGATTATTCAGAAATATCTCTAAGGAGAATTCAAAGGGAAGTTGGAATTTCACTTTCTTCTTGGTAAAGAATTCTTAAAATTAACAAGAATCATCATAAAAATTCGACCTGTTCATCACTTACGTCTTGGTGATCTTGAAAAAAAGGCAAAGTTTGCAATAGTGTGCGAAGAAATTGTCTCATTCCTTAATAATATTTTATAAAGTGATGAAAGTCATTTTCACAAGATAAATGAGTGCAACAAGCAATCAAACAATTTTTGGTGTACATGTATAGTGTGTTATATTAAACGAAGTCATAATATTAACTGTATGAGGCTAATTTGGATGGACGAGATTATCCAGATTTTCTATAAAACGTTCTCCCGGGATTACTTAACGATGTTTCATGGAATACTCGACAGTGCATGTGATTTCAGCAAGATGTTCCAGCTCATAACGTAAGAATTGTTACGAATTATTTAGATAACATTTTTCTGAATTCTTGACATATCGTCCAATTTAATGCCCAGCTCGGTCACTGGATTTGCCCCCACTACATTTTTACCTAAAAAGTGTAGACTATGAAGAATATATGATGGACTTGGTTAATAAAATTTACGCTAGATGCGGCGCTATTAACAAATCAAAATGGACAATTCTTTGAACAGTTATTTTAGTAAGTTAGTTTACTTGCTTCTTTTTTGTTGATATGTTGATATATTGATTGTTGAATTTAAATTAAAAATATGTTATTCTAAAAATATGTTATCCTCCGGAAGGCGATGGTAGGAGAGAACTTTAGTAAGGCCGTGTGCTTAACAGGCAACCATAACAAATGCTGTAGTACTGCTAGACGTACCATGCAGCACAAGAATGCCAACTAGAATAATGCATGGACCACAAAACGTCTGTCAAAATGTTGTAAATAGAAAGAAGTATCAAGGTTTGTAACATGCCAAAATTGTGTACCAAATTAGAAACTTGTAAGTCGAAACAGTTTCCAAAATAATAATTTTTTCGAAATTTCAAGGGAAATTTTCGGGGACTATATCTTTTCAGTGGTATATACACCTTGGTGTAAAGCTAAGTCAGGTTAAATCTTATTATATTACTATTAATTTGAAAAAATAGTATAGAAAGCCCTTTAGAAATTTCATTTATCTCTGAATTGTAATATTGCCTTCTTTTAAACCATATTTTTCAATATTTTCTTCTGGCAAAAACTGTAGTCTAAATAATACTAAAATATTAAATATAGTTTTTAATAATATACTTGCAAATCTCTGTTCAAAAGTAGCGCACGTCCTTTAAAATAAACAGTTTCCTTATTTATAAGGATTAGTACATTTTTACTCTAGGAAATACTTCCGACAAGTTCTGGAACATTTTTGATTAAATCACTATTGGGTATTTGCTATTTTACCTTTTCTTTTGCGAAAAATAAATTCTATTCATTTTGTAAATTAAATTTGTCTCTTTTCACAAATTTTCATTATTCCATCACCTTAACTCGTATGTGGAAATAAATGTGGCATTTATAAATGTTTATGTTATATAAATTAAGATTGAGCATGATGTTTGACATTGTTATGACCAACATGTCAGCCAGATCGATCATTTATCTAATTTAGCGTTCTCTAGTTGTTTAATTCTATACATACAACAGGAAACCACTGACAAACTGATGTGTCGAGTCAGATGGTCATTAATTAAGAAACTACTTAAAAAGGAGGCATTTACTTTAACACTTTAAAACTGTACAGTTATAAATTTTACTCATCTTCTATAATTTATTAGTCTTGATATACATGACTACATAGTATATAAATAGTAATAATTCAATTAAAAAAAAGTAAGCCCACTTTGAAACTTGACATAGGTATTCACGTATTCATTAGCTATCAAAGAATGCATAAAAAAGTTTACTCCACAACCCCTTGCATTTTATGGGGCTGATTATTATAAATATCAGATATGTTGGAAGTGCTTGATATAGAAAAGATGAAGAAGAATTGACAGCTTCAACGTCAAATTATTCTCCAGAGAAGCTAAGAAAATATTAACAAATCAATTTGGAAAAGTGCTGCTTTATATGCTCCGAAGAGTTGTCTTGAACAATAAGAAATAGGACTAGACGTTCTCTGAATTCAATGAAAAAATAAAATTCTATTGAAATCCGAGCAAAAGAGACAGGAGATTTTGCAAGTGAAATTTATCTTCGTTTATCTGCAATTAATTGATATAAATTCCATAAATGTAAGATACCATTATAATTATCAGAATTCAAAAAAATTTAAACAAAATGACCGTTTAAAAGACGTCCTTCGGCTGAATACATTGTTGAAAATTTATATCATATTTTAATACCGAAAGCGGAGATTGTCAATTTTTTTTTGGAAGTTCTTTTATTAGAATTAATGAGCCTAGACGAGATTATAGAACATCAAAACAATAACTTCGTGATCATTACGGTAATAAAATTATTATATTACAACAAATATAAATAAAGTTCCTAAAATTTGCTTAAGAAGAGTGCTTCTTAACCAGATTTGCGAACGGGAATACGATTTTAAGTAACAAACTTGTAAAACTGTTAATGTATATTTATACAACTCATTTGTACAACTCATCTTTGAAATCCCCATACGTCAAAAATGTTTATCTCGGAGAGATTTTATCGTAGAGACTGTTAAAGATACTTAGTAATTTATGAAAGACAGTCTTGCCACACCTTCTCACCCCCTACTAAAAAACCCCTTGTATGAAATTGGGGGCAAAGTTTTTTTATGAGGTCTTTAATGGCTAATAAAGAGTTCGGTCAAATTTCAAAGTGGGACAATTTGTTTCATATTTTTACTGTACTATTGTTCCGGTGTCTTAAAATGGGTAATATGGAAATTTCTGAAATAAAATGTAGCCATAAAAACGTGTAGAATTCTATTTCCCTTTATTACGCCTTGTAAGGTATATTTTCCATCTATGTAAAAATGTCCACTATTCAAGGAACTTTATTCTCGCGTTTTGTTTACCACCCCTGCTGCGACCTAGTTTTATTTTAATCTAAAATATATGCTTAGGGTAATCTCAAAAAACATAACATTAATAAAAAAGAAGATTGTGGTTAAGTAATCAGACCTATACATCTGAAACCGTACACAAAAATGCTATTAAATAACAAAAAGTATTTTGAATGGCGGTTGGTGTGTATTTACTCTTTTGTTTCTTATAACATTTTCCCTCTTTAGCTCTTATAAGAACAAGAATATTTTAAAATCTATTTTACGTCCTTAGCAAGGCACAGGCCTTCGGCGTGGCGTACATATAACACCCTTAGGTTGATAAGATAAGAAGGTTAAGTGTCGCCTGTCGACAGGATTAGCTTGAGACAGAGACGCCGACGGCGAGGGACACAGAAGCTTATATCCTCGTAAAAAAACAATCAGAATGATGACAATATGGATTTTGTTCCAAATAAAATAGACTAAGAGGGTGAAAGTGTTGTCTTACCTGGTTGTACCGAGTATGTTCACATGAAAAAAACATAAACATTAGCGAAAATGAAATATATCCTTTTAAAACACAAACAATTGTTAGCAAAACAACTTGTTTATATAGAATTTTTACGTGTTGATGCCATTGATGAGACTGAAAATGTGAATTAAACAATTTATTTCTTTTGAGAAAGGTATAAGTTCATATTTGGAACTAGTTTTCGTTCTTTAACCCTTTGGGGTCTAATAATAAGCAACAAAACTTAAGACCCTTATGATTATGAGCACTGTGCGTAACGATGTCCACCCTTGAAGACCTTGACCTCTTATCCGTCAACAATTAAAACAAGTTTTCGTGGTGAAGGCTTCATTACCAGTTCTACAGTCATCCAAATTTCGATTTCGTATGGACGGTGTGCGATTCAAACATTTTTTATTAGCCGGTCTAGAGTGATCCGTACCCCCTCTACATATATGGGATACTGAGACATTGGTGTACTGAATACGTTTTTGTTGGTTTCTTTGTATCTATCACAGATCAAGTTTCGTCAATTTTTCTTCGAAGTTTTCTTAACCAGTGTATTCGAAAGCTGTTCGTGAAAAATGTGAATTGCATGCCAAGGCGATACAAGCACAATTCCATAACATTTTTGTGGATTAACTATTTTGGACATAATTTTATTTTGATGGATATCTATCTACTAGATAACATTCAGTATAGTTTCAAAATTAAAATTTCTCTGCCAGTTCCCAGATAATTAATACTGTTATCCAAATTTCGTTTTCATATGAACGGTAAGCGATTCAAACATTTTTTATTAGTGCATGTGGGGTGATCCGTACCCATCTACATATGGGACATTGGTCTACCGCATACATGAAATCAAATGCTTTTCCATTATTCAACATTCTTTCATATAATAACAAAGAAACACGCGAGATTTGCTTTCACGTAATTCACTACTTTGATGTAGAATATTTTTCATTAATTGTCAACGTTCATTTTGGTGATTTTATTGGATATCCATGGCAAGAACCTCTGAAATATGAACCGTTAGAGGCACAATTAGGTTGTTAATGATTTTGAGATGTGGGGAGACTTACACGTCCCTTATACAATCAATCGTCTAAATGCCGATGTCACCAAAGAATAGATGGGAAAAACTTTGATAGACAATCTCTACAGATGACGTATTGCTATAGAATATATAGTTGAAATATTCTTAATAGAGTACGGGGTTATGGAGTTTTGCGGGGCGAGACGAATGAATAGGCCCGAATAGGCCGACAAATAGATCTCCCGTCTTTACCCCACTTTTATCACAGCTTTTACATTGTGAGAGAGAAGATACCAGACATCTGATGTAGCGTGTAGGAAGGCGTAGACTCTGTAGCCAAGATCTCTCAACGATACCGTCTACGTAGGCACACATAGGCGGTACGTCGATCACTATTCCGATTGTTTCAACTATACTATGGTATATTCACACGTTCACATATAGTCCAGTCAACAAATGGCCCAAAAGGTTGTGTAGAGTGCGTGAGCAGGGACCTAAGCGATTCCTTTTAGAAAGTTATTCAGTGTGCCTAGGAAGTGACAGCTCATGAAATTCTCTACAACTTTCATTTTATATACTTTTTTCGAATTCGTAACCGTTTTCGAGCTACACGCCCCGGAAAAGTGAAAATTGATGGATACGCACTCAGCCAAAAGTACGAAGTCACACGAACAGAGGGGACGATACAGATTGAGGAGGTCGCCTGACATCAATTAGATATGGAAAACATCGATACCTGTGAAACAAGAAGATTTTTTGTCCAATCCTACAAACAAAAGTCAGTTCATCTCCTTACTACAGATAAAGCTGCAGGAGAATGGGATACAAACTCTCCAGGCCAAAGAGGATGCTGACGTCTTTATCGTGAAGACTGCTGTGGAACAATCCACTCACAGTTCTGTGGCTGTCGTTGGTGTCCTTTTGATAGCTTTCACTCCTCCCAAGTTATCCTGCTGCTGAAACCCGGCCGAGGGAAAACCAAAACAATGGCATTGTCCACCCAAGAGATGCAGCAGCATCGATTTGAACACATCTTGTTCATTCATTTACTGGCTGCGACACAACATCTTCAACTTTAAAGAAAAGCAAGGTGGGCTCCTCAAAATTGTATTTAAAGTCAGAAATCATTAAGGATTGTGGTAGTGACAAATGTGGATGCCGGAAAGCAATGCTGAACTGTTCTGCGGCGTGCCTCCACTGCCAAGGGAAATGCCTCAACAGTGTGCCTGTTTACGACGAGGACGACGATGAAGACGACGTAGAGCTCCTTCAGCAAGAACTACTCACCACTGATGATGAAGATGCCATGGACGAGGAACCCTTGCCAGGAGCCTCACGGCCAAAGAGGATGAAAACGTGAATCCATTGAGAAGTTATTGAAAGTGAGAACAATAAGAATTATTGAAATCGAATAAAATTACTTACCTTATATGTGACTTTTTTTATCATCTTTAAAATCTGTTTTTCGAAAATTTTCACTTTTCCGGAGCGAGTAGCACAAAAATGGTTAAGAATTCGAAAAAAAAATATAAAAAAAAAGTTGTAGAGAATTTCATGAGCTTTCATTTGGTATTAGAAAATTTTTCCCTGCGACGCACCGTTTTCGAGATATAAGCGAAAAAACCAAAAGTGGGACTTTCTTTGTGCCCCCCCTCCCCCTTCCGGCTCACCTCCTAGATGTCAGCACTTCCAGTATGTTCACCCCCTAAGCACCCTGAACAACTTTCTAAAGGAATCGCTTAGGTCCCTGCTCACGCACTCTATACCTCGTCTATTGACTGAACTAATAGGAAAGCCACCTAGAATAATGCATGGAAAATTTGACAATTTTTCTTCAACTTTTCATATTCTTTCATAGTTGGTAAACGGTGAAATGTTTGGACCTTGTATTAACCATTTTTATTTTGAATCATCTCTGCCCTATCAATGTAGGTGGTTTTCATTTGCTCGATCTACAAGCACAATTTTCGTTTTATTGTAGTTTACACTTAAAGTAATGTATAAAATATTTTGTTCTAACGGTGATGTAGTAAATCGCAACCTAAAAAACTCGGTAAATCTATTTGAGAAGCCGAAGGAACCCGTAAATTAGATCAATTATTTCAAGCAACTGTCAAGGAGAGAAAAAAGATATACCTAAGATGAAAAATGTAATTTCACTTTGGAGTCGAGACTCCCCATAGACATTTTAAATATGTACGACAATGTCGTGTGTATAGAGTAAGTGGTTTGGGTAAAAGTTTGATTCATATGAGACTTATGAGAGATGTCACAGTCAGCTTCTTGTTTTTTTAACTCCCATAAGTGTTCAAGGAATAATATTTGAGACAGTGAAATGTGAAAACTTGAGATAAATGTGCGTATTTTTGCGTGTGGAGATTTGCAGTCGGAAACGGACGATTAGAGTTTTTTGCTATACAATGTGTCTACGGATAGGCTTGCTAAGAGCAAAATCTTTTTATTGTCGATTATATGCAAAACTTTATTTTTTATAATAAATTTTCTAAACACCCTTAAGTGACCACTAAAATTTAAAATTATATACACGGTGCCCCCAGGTGAAGTTATTATTTAATGAATTGTGAAAAAAAATATATCTCAAAAAATTCAAGTGACTATGAAAAATATGAAACACATGGATCACTGGCAGTTTGTACCATGATTTAGTTCCATGTTTTTTTTTTCATGGATCATATGCAAAAGTTATTATTATAATCAGCTCTGTCTCATGAAATCTCCGAATTGGCACCAAAATTTCATATTATATTAACAGGGTGAATAAAAGTAAAAATTAAGTGCTTAGAAGAAATATATTCCCAGCAAACATTGAGACATTATTTGACGTCAAAACTGCCTAAATTATGTATAATAGATTTAGTCGCAAAATTAGCATTAATCATGTTTTAGAAAAATTTACGTTGACAGTACGTGAAATTGACATAAGTGGAGAATAAAACGACGTCGAAATTAAGTTATATCGACTAAGACAGGTAAAATTACGCATAAATCGTACTTGTAGTCGCACAATATATTTGTTTACTAATACCTGTTAAGGAGAATTTTACTTAAATTCGACGTCAATTCGACATCGAGTTGTCTAGCTTTAGGTAGAATCTACGGACGTATGTGAAATTGGAAAATGACACCAAGAGGAAAAAAATAAAATTTTTATGCTTATTTGATATTTTTCTCTATAAGTAGTCGAAATATTGTTGTCAGTCACCTACCAAATTGAAGAGATACCTAACTCACAATAACGTTACAAAATGAATGTGGATAAGTACTTAACTAAAATAAATCCAATTTATAAGTAAAGTACTTGCAGTTCTCGCTTGTTGAAATCAATACGTCGTTTTTTTGTGTGCATAATAATAGCTGTACTTCGTAAAATAACAATGCGCCTCCAAAATATTTATCTATAAGGAAATTTCTATTGCCAAAAAAAAAAATTATAGTAACAGTTTGAGCCGAAAGTATGCTATACTTGTTAAATATCAGTTGACATGTATAATTATGTTTTTTTTTTTTACCTTTTCGTCAGTTCATTTCCATACACATTCAAAATTCCAATTTGGAATCATACTCCAGCTGTGCTAAGAAAATATGGCGTCTTCAGCTAATTTAACCTAAAATGCAACTACAGATAATGGACTTAATAGTTGAAATCAGATAGGTAACCTACGTAGAATTTATCTACTTTGTCGACCTAATATTATTTCAAAGGAGTGTAATAAAAGTGACCAAATAGGTTGCTATTGAGGTATACATTACGTAGAATGCCCAACGAAATCTACCTAGTAAAATATTTGACTATTAGGAAATTTTTAGTCGCTAAAAAGGTAAATACTACCTAATTATATTACCTATTTCGGCCCTATTGGTTTATCTTTTTGGTAGATTTTCTTTAGTAGTTTTTCACTCGCTGCTTTTGTTAAATTTACTTTCAAACAAAATTGTGTATGAGATAGATTAATTGGTATTATTTACGTAAACTGAAATCTAAATTAAGAAAAATTGGTAAATTTTTATCGGAAGTGTATTTTTTCAGTCAATTTTACATCATAATTACCTAAATAAATTCTTCTTTTATCAAGTCGAATTGGAGCTAATTTTAACAAAAATTTTTGCTGGGCTAACAATTCTTTTAAATCTAAACAAAATTAACAAATATTACTTTATGTAACCTTCTCGGCATTTTCACCTCTTTTAATAAATTCGATAGAAACTTTATGTAACATACCGGACAATAATTTCATATGTTGCGTGTCTTGTTTTGTGCATAACTCCTAAGTTGTGCTGTACAACAGAATATACTTTCTGATTTAAAATTCCACATGGAAGAAAAACTCTAGGGTGTGAGATCTGATGACCTTGCAGGCCGTTTGGCTGCTCCCATATCTTCCAATACATCATCTTTTGAGAAACTGCCACTAATAACGTAGAATGAGCATAGTAGCTTATGGTCGGTACATAGTTTCTCGTATATCAGTGTTATGCAACCCCATAAAACACATCGGTAGTGGGGGGTGGCTGATGTAAAAAAAAATTGAGGCCTTTGGTTTTTGTGCACACACTAAATCATAATTTTAATTTTTTAGCCCTTTTAATAATGGAATGGCGTGATAGTGGCGATGGCTGACGTCAAAAATTTTTTTGAGATCTTAGCTTCTCGTGTACACCCCCATTTACTCCCCAACCCTTTAACGGAATAAGATGAAAATGTAACCTAGAGTTAGACCTCGCTATAATACATATGTGTACAAAATTTCAAATCAATGTCGTTAAATCGTTCTAGAGTAATCGTGCGCACAAGAAAAGTTACAGAGAGACAGCCGAACATGTTTTTGCTCAAACTTAAAATCTCGACGTTCATAACATTCAAAGGCTTTTAGAACAAAAAAATTTGTATTTTATTTACTGCTACTATATTTCCGTGATATGGAAGTACAGTAAGAGTTTTGGGAAGATCCACAAAAAAAATATTAGTATCTGTGGACATACTGTATTTTTGCCTTGTATAACATCAACGAGGCATATTAGTTCTATATTTCAGCAAATGCATATAGAACTATTTTTAGTTGAAAAATACCACGACGTTAATATTAAATAAATGTTTTTCTAGGGTGGATAATTTTCATATTTCATCCAGGCGCCTGTCAGGAAATTATGCGCATTAAAAACAAATTGAACGCGAAAGAATGCTGAAAGTTTGTTTCGTGAGATATAGTGGTTTTTATTAGCAAATTATAAAACCAGAGAAATTTTCAGTTCTCACAAGAAGAAAGCAGTTGCAAATGACATTATAATTTACTCTTAAAGTCGGATTATGATTAAAATTAAAAAAAGTTTAGTTGGTACAGAAAGAGGTGAATAATAAATTACACGTTTTTGTTGAAAATTACTCGACTTACATATATAATTTTAATTTTGTTTTGCAACATGTATAATCTTAAATTTTAAAATATGTTGTTTTATATGTTGAAGTTGTAACATATACCTGCTTATTTTATACAGGGTGTCCGGAAATAACATTCGAATATTTCGGTGGGTGGTTCTACATCCAAAAATATGAAGCAAAGTTTATATGAATGGGAGGGTCCGGAAATGTTTCCTAACGGAGCTACGCTATCCGAAGATGGTATAAAAATATGGTTCTTCTTGATTATTTTAAAAACAACTACTACTACTAGAGGGATGAAATGTAGATCATGTGGTAATTTGATCATGAGAAATGATTTGGTGCTGATAAAAACAAAGCACAACGACTAGGGGTGTACAAAATGGAGGGACTCCTGATTAAATTGCCCATAATTTCTTTGCTTTGACAATTTTTTTATTTTTGACTTTAAATATGATTTCTCAGATGAATTTTTAAAGAAAATGTACTCCTGGTGAAAATTCGCAGAACGTATCGTTTTCTTTGAAAACCCGATTGAAAAGTTCGATGTAAAAGGGCGATTGATCAATTGCGCCTTCAAAAAATCAAAGTTGGCTAGTTTCAACCATATATAAATATCATTAATGTCCTACAAGTCTGTTATTTTACAATAACCAGCCCATTTTGAGATACATTAAATGAAAAATAACGCCCTAGGGCGTTATGAATATCTATAACGCCCTAGGGCATTATAAAATTATAATACAACCTAAAAGAAGCAAATTATGATAGCGTTATTGACAAACAAAATGCGTTGCTATGCAACGGCGGCGTTTACAAACAATTTTGATTTTTACTCTCTTTTAAATCAAATCGTTCTGAACATAATAGATGTCAAATTAATAAATCGTAAATGTCAAAAAAAAATTCGGATTAAATAACAGACTTGCAGGACATTAAACGTTGAAGGCACCACGGGTGTTATAGGATAATGACGCCCTCGGTCGACGTACACTCCCTCGGGCCAGAGGCCCTCGGGATTGCACACTGCCGACCTCGGTGCGTTATTATCCTTATAACACCCTTGGTACCTTAATAACTATAATGTACATACGTAAATAAAGTGAACTGAATTCTTATCACGTTTATTATTTATCATGCCTTCCATTCATTTCGATGCAGCTTCTAACTCGCTTTTTCATAGATCTCCTTACATTTCTAAAAGTACCAGGTTTATTTCTTACGAATTCACATCAATCTACCATCCTCTACCCCAATTATTGAACATTTCGAACAAGGACTGCATAAACCAAAGAATTTAAATAGCCACATACGAAGTAGTCAAGGGGATTTAAATCCGGAGAACGAGGAGGCCATGCTACAGGGCCACCTCGTCCTATCCGTCGCTCATGATAAGCAGCATTTATATATGCCCTAACACTCAAACTAAAACGTGTCGGTACCTCATCGTGCATAAAATACATGTAACACATAAAATAGTATGCCACATCGTCGAGCAATTTATCTAAAATTGTTTCCAGGAAATTTAGGTAATTTTTACCGTTTAAAAGATTTGGCAAAACGTAAGGTCCTATCAAGTGTTCACCAAGTATTCCTACCCCAACATTAATGGAAAATCTATCTTCATGCACCGATTCAAAAATTTGATGTGGGTTTTCGTCAGCCCACACGAAAATTGTGGAAATTGGCTATTCCATCTCTAGTGAAACCGGCTTCATCGGTGAGAAGTATTCTGGTTATAAAATTAGAGTCCTCGTGCCAGTCTCGCCTCAACCATTGACATAATTCCATCCTCGACTGAAAATCCTCAGGTTTTAATGCCTGAACTCTCTGTAGGCGGTAAGGATAAAGCAACAGTTCACGAAGAACTTCCCAAAAACAGCTTTTCGGAATGCACTCTTGCATAGCAATTCTCCTGGTGCTGGTTCCTAGATTAGCTGCCACTAATTCCTGGACTCTTTCCTCTATTTCTACGGTGCGAGTGGTGCGATGTCTTCCAGAGTCACTTGAATTCTTTTTGAAAGCACCTCTTTCGCGAAGTCTGATATATAAATTGACGAAGGTTTTGTCACAGGGAAACTGCCTACCATCATTGAATTATTCTTTAAAAAGCCTACGCGCTTCGGAAGCGTTTCCGTTGACCTTACCATACATGAAATGAATATTTGCCATTTCTTCAAAAGAATAGTGTTCCATTTTTCAGCCGTTTTCAGTACTTTACGTGTTTGACGCCAGAATTTATTAATAATAATATTTCTATGTGGTTGAAAGGAGCCAACTATGGAGATTTATCCATAATTAAGATTTTTTGAAGGTACAATTGTTCAATCGCCGAACACCTAAAAAAACAAAAGTAAAGTCTAAAATTGAATCGTCAATTGTTTAAGTGCATCAAGTAGTACAGCAAAAAAAAATGTTTTATTTTGCAGAAAAAGAATGTCATATCTCGGCTTCCAATTGTAGTAGGACAAACTTTTTTTTAATTTGTTTACTTCTTTATGTCTGTTAACACATGCTAATAATTTTTATTTTTGGGCAAAATATTGATGAGAAAAGTAAATTTATTTATAAAAAAATTATTTACAAATTAATTAAAAATGGTTTAAAAAGTAAAAAAAAAATCACTGGAAAGAAGATTAAAGAAGCTGCAATCTGAAAAATAAATTTTGCTCTACGACTTGATGCACTTAAACAATTTAATTTTCAACTTTGCTTTTTTTTGGGCGCTGCTGTATCCATACTAATTTGAAATTTGGTATGACGATTTAGCTCCATTAGAAGCATCGTTTTCTAAAATTTCATTAAAATATTTGCATTATTGTTTAAGTTGCCATCAGTTGCTTAAAAATGGCTGCTCTTTATTGTTTTTATTCATTGCAACTTAACAAATTAACTAAAAAGGTTCGAAATTTTATTATGAACAATCTCTTTTTTTATTCGATGCTGGTATCGCTATACAACCATATTTAAGGAAAACTTCGAAAAAACACAATCTTCAACATTCTTTTGTTTAAACAAATGACTTGCACGACAAAGATTTATTTCAAAACTTTTTGCTACAGTCCTTGTAATATTTTCGACAAGTTCCAGCAAAAAATTGCTATTGTAAAACAATTTCCTACAAATTCTAATTTTACTCCTACAAAACTCTTAACTCTTATGGAATAATAAATTTTTGACGTTCGAATAAAATAACTAACTATAAATGGTTAGAAACTGATTAATCACTCAAGGAAGAAATAAATTGAGAGTTTTGAAATTAATTCTCAATTTTAATCAATTTTTCTCGAAAGTGGTGGATGAAATTACTAAAGCGCTTCGTAATTTAGATCATAACTCTGGCTTTGTGTCAAATGATTTTCCGAGCTCTCCCGTTTTTTCTTTCTTGATACTGTTACTATAATCGAAATTAGAACTACTACACTCATTTTAATTAGTTCGAACTCTACTAATCAGTAATAGATGAATTAAAGCAACTATGGATGTAATACCTACACAACTGATTCTTTTGATTTATTGATGTATTGTTCGATGCCATTTTCTAAAAGTATATGCAAAAGTGAAACAATTGCATGATAAGAAAGAAATTCGGCCTTGTGGGAAAATTACCACGCAGTATCAATTGTATATCACCTGGTTTCGATAACGTTATTGAGATGATTTAAAAAAGTGGTTATAGAGGTATTGAAGTTCATTTTTAAACACCCCTCGGCAGTAAATTGACCATTCAGGCAGTTGTAACTCGCTAGTGACGCAGTTTCTGGACTGGTGGAAAGCACACGTGCATACCTCAATAACAATGTGTCACATCCCAAATTAATAGTCCAGTCATTACGTTGTCAACATAGGGGGGTAGAAAAATTACTCAAAACTGGATTATTTTACTTGGGTGTCCAAAAAACCTAAGTTTGTAAATTCCAATAGTTAGCCAAATACGCACTTCTAAACTTTAATTTTTTTTTGTCCATACATCGTGTTTTCCTTGAAATATATAAGTTAAAGCACACTGAATCTCCTGTGAGTCTCAAGAAAGGCAACCCTCTTATCAGGATAAATCGTAAGATATGACCTCTCAAAGTAGATGATTATAATGAAGTGGTTTTTTCCTGGTGTTTCCCGGAAGAAAGCACATTACTGAGTAGTAATGTCACGTTATCGTCCTTTTCAGCATAGAGTCTGTAGACCATAAGCTGAGATGCCAAGGACTTTTACCTAAAACAAATACCAAACAATTTATTGTAAAAAACACTTTTAATGTCAAATATCTTAAATTCTCATTAAAATAGGCCGACGTTAAGTTTTTGTCAAGTCCTTTGACTTTCTTGACGTTTCTCCATTCACAAAGCATATACCATACTTTCTCGTATCTTTTCCTTTATTTTTACAGGAAGTAGACTTGAATAAGCTGCTTAGGCAGCGTTTGAAATATCCTACGAGTATTTTCATTATCATTTTGGAACTCGAACTCCAAACATGAGTTTACTTGAGTGCTGCTATGTCCAAAAGTAATTACTGTGAGGTTTCAGGTTTATTTTAGTTAGATACTCTGATATTTAAATCATTCACTTTGGAAATGTCCTTCCTTTACTAATAAAATATTTAGCTGATTCAGTTGCATCGAATTAAAATGATTCAAACTGTGTTCTTTCTATATGGTCTATATCAGTTTCTGACATCTAATCAATTTCTAACTGTATACGCTCAAATTGTCCCCACGATGGTTCAATTTTATTAAGTAAAATATTAATAATAGTTTCATTATCCTTATTATCCTTTACTTCGTTAAAATAATTAGAAAATCTGTCGATTTAATTATGCCTCTTTTTGTTATTAAATGTCTATAGGCCCTGACATTTTCTATGCAGTAAAAACACAAATTGAAAAGATATTATTAGAGATTCCCTTTCCTGGAAAACTTAGAAAGAACTTACAGGAAATATATTTGACTTGCTATATGTGAATTGAATTCAGTACAATATAATTACACTCACTGGTAGATCAACTTCTATCTAACCTTGTACTCCTCTCTACTGCTGCTACGGTGACTACACAACGAAGACAGGCTCGAGAATCGGCTATCTGTGTCGAAGATAATATTTGAATTTCTTCCACTCTGAAGTTAAATATTAAATTCCTTTATAGATAGCTTATACTCGACTTGAAGAACCAATGTTTTCTTCGATAATATGGACTGTAATACTTTATTTATATGTAGAAAAAAGGATAATTACAATATTTTTTGATTTTATTCAACTTATGGCACTTCTTTGTCTGGCATTACATCACAACTTGACTATATTGACATTTAATAAAAAATAGACACAGAATATAAACTATGAACATTTTACAAATATAAAAGGCAAATGAAGGCCTTAACAAAATGCGAAAAAATAGTATACCGAGTTCTAAACACACCGCGTCAGAAAAGTGATTTTACTAGACTTTTCTGGTACTTAATATACTGTTTATTTAAGTGACCGAAAGAAAACAATAAGTATTTCAAATATTCCAAACTAACGGCCAAGAAGAAAAAATATATTAGCCTGTATATTAACTTTTAGTATTACTATTTGTGAAAATATAAATGATTAATGTATCGTAAAATAAATAAAATTAATGAATTATCTATTTAAAAGCTTGATAGATGTTGGGAAGTTGGTGGCTAAAGCAAAGTATCTTTTGCTAAATTAAAATAAAATGTTTTACTTTCTACTAAAAGATTGGTATGTATTTCAACCCAAAATGAGAGGGCCTATTTACCGCCGTTTCCCGAAAGTAAACATTTAAACAACCACTTAATTAACTGTTTGTTTATGAAATAGTACATAAAGCATGCATATGTATTTTACAAGCCTGGCAGTATATCAACCAAGGCCAATAAAAGTTTGATAGCCGACATAAATTTAAACATAAGTACGTATATAAAAGTTTTCAATGCAGATGTTTCGTTATTTTCGTATGTAAAATGATACACTTTTGAAATAATTTAATTACAAATGAAAATTGCTCGCGTTCGTTATATTCAGAGTTTTTAACCAATGTAACAGAATTCGGAAACCTAGAAATATACAGATATGGATTATGTATTTTAAATTTTACTTGATGGACAGATAAAGTGGCAAATATTTTGTAAAGAAAACAGAACTTAACGGAAAATAATGTCCTCATGGAAATACTATAGGTAGGCCTAAAATTCGAAAAGCCGGACTTTACTTATAAATTTGGCCGGACATTTGGTACAAAAAGCCGAACAGCATTCGTTCGCTATAAAAAAAATAGCTAAAACACAAAATCAGTCTTTTAATATTTTCATTAAACTTGATTAATTTAAAAATAAACATTTGTTACATAGGAACAGAAAAAGTCATCGCAAAACAATAAAATGGATCTATAGAAAAGCGACTAAAAATGAAAAAAAAAATCACGTTTTAGAGCCTTAGGCAAAAAGCTAAACAAAAGCCGGACAGGTCGGACATGTTAATTTTTAGCCGGACGAAACCGCAAAAGCCAAACATGTCCGGCGAAAGTCGGACGCCTGGCAACCTTAACTATAGGGAATGGTGGAACCACACATGTACGAACATGCCACTCTGCGCGTCAAAGTCGAGGAAGACTTAGTCACCAGGAGGATCACCATCAAGAGAGGAGTCAGATAAGGCAACAGTATCTCGCCGAAGCTTTTCACCCTGGCATTACAAGACATTTTTAAAAACCTGCGCTATGCTGTGATAGCATCTGAATGATCACAGATGCCGACGAGCTTGGAGTCATAATTAAAGAGTTGAAGGAAGTTTCTGAGGCCGTGGGCCTGAAAATGAATATCCTGAAACCAAGATTATGAGTCCCGACAACATCTGGAGCACACTCTAGTTGTTAGCTAGTACGTGTACCTCGGCCACAATATTAAACTTGATAAGGACGACCAGTCCGCATAAATTCCCAGGCGAGTTGGTTTTACATGGGTGGCTTTTGGGAAACATGGTCATATCTTCAAAAAACCGAACATCCTCATTAACCTCAAGCGGAAATTCTTCGACGCTTCTCTACTACCCGTTATGACCTAGGGTCGGGACAAAAAACAGGGTACACGGTCTACGGGTTTGCCAACGGACAATGAAACGAACAATGTTGGAAATCGTCTTGAGGGACCATGTTAGAAACAAGAGCATCAGAAAGAACAATGTAGTTGATGTCATAGAGCGAATCGCCACCAATAATTGACCCTAGCCAGGGATGACATCAAGTGGACGAAGATGGCAATGCAGTGGCAACTCAGAGAAACTAGGCGGAGTGTAGGGCATCCTCAAATAAGATGGAGGTACGACATAGTCAAGCAGCCAGGAATCGGATGTTATCGCTCAGGATAGACAGCGGTGGAGCAACATGAAGTAGACCTATGTCCAGGAGTGAATAAGAATGTGCTGAAGAAGAAGAATGTGTAATCGATTCCTTGTGTTGCTCTAATATTAATTTTCCTAATCAGAAGTGTGTCAAATGAACTAAATACTCTGAGGCTATGATAAACTTAATATAATTGGGAAATGAGGTTTTAAGTTCTTTAATAATATATGCAGTTTATCACAAAAGCGATACTCTTTTGAAGAAAGGAACATGTTTCAAGATAGGACACAATATTATATTTATCCCTTCCTTTGTGAACTCAAGCAAAATGCTTGATAGAGGTTAGTAGTAGTAAGTGGTTCTCGTAATATTGGCTTTGATTTATTTATTAATCATTAGCTCAGCGCCAGCGCCACGTGGAAGTTGACATGATTGTATTTAGTAATCAGTATGAATGAAGAGAGGTTAAGGTGGTAAACTAAATTTTGGTGTCTCACGAAATAATATGACTTTTAGAATCCAGAATATCATATTTTTCAAGAAAATTGTACTCAACTCAACAAATATTTATTAAAATTAAAGATTTACAAATATGCACCTAGCCGGGACCTGGCCCGAAGCCAGCTAGACAACCTCGGCGCGCAGCGTCTTAGTGAATGTGGGGATGGATGAGGCAGGTCCGGTTCGGTTTTAATGACTTTACAAACATTAACACTTATTGGGGAAAACAAAACTTGACAAAAAAACCCGTTAGAAGCAATTCCACCCTGGTGGTCTTCCTGCCGCCAAGAAAATATCGTGAAAAATAAAAGGATGTTCGAAATATTTGGGTTTTTAGAGAATTTATTGGTCTAAATGGAATTTAGAAAGAAAAAAGGACAAAAGAACAAAAATGATAAAAAGAACGAATAGAACATGTAAAGAGAATACAAAGGTTAGGTTACAGGTTTGGGTAAAGATTAAAGGTGGGGAAATAAGAAATTGTCGAATAGGAAAGTGTGGCTAAGGTAGAGGTTGCCAGAAAATAGTCAACAGGACCTTGGGTACCGTCTCATTAATGTGGGTGTTGAACGTCAGTCGTTTGTCCAAGTTAACCCCAGATACTTCACGCACAGTTTGATTGAAATTTCTTGACCTCTGATCGAAATTGGCGTTAATATTCGATTCTCTGTGAACCGGCGCGTGAAGATAATCGACTCAGACTTCTCGGCGTTGATTCGAATCTTCCACTTGTCGTAATACGCCGTGGCTCGGACCATGTGCGCTATCAGCAGCATATTTGCCGCTTGTGCGTTGTGCGAATGTGCATACATGGCCGTGTCGTCGGCATACTTGGCAAGGTTCGTATTCGGGAACTCCGGGAAGTCGGAGACATAAGTTGTACAACTTTGGCGACAGGCATACCCCTGGGGGACGCCCGCGCGAATGTCCCGCCGAGTTGATAGATTGTTATTCACCCTGACCTGCAGCGATCTACCTGTCAGGAAAGAGTGAATAAATAAAATAGAAAATTGTGCGAAAAGAATCAAATTCACAGGTCTCAAGACTACCTAAGTATATAGTTATTGTACTTCAAAAGATTTGTTAGAAGCGCCGACACACCATGCTTTCCCACACTATCTTTATTTCATATGAGCGATCTGCATATAGCTTGATCTCTCTCAGAATTCGCAGTGGAAGGAAAAGCGTATTCTTTATATTGCAACTTGTAGCGCACGCATCGTAAATCAGACGAGTTTTGAATTTTTGAGGTTAGTTTATAAAATTTCACTGAGAATTTCTTGAATTCCGGAGTATTAAATGATAGAAATTCAATCAATTTGTTTGTTAACGGTAAATTTGCACATGTGGCTTAAATTGGCAAATAAGTAATGTTTTTTGTTGATATTCTATTAGCCAAATTAATGTAGGTTTATATTAAAAGTATTTATAAATTAAATTGGATTTTAACGACGCAATAAATATATAATAGTGTTCTATAAATTTTTAAATTATCAA
Organism: Rutpela maculata; assembly: GCA_936432065.2. Taxonomy (NCBI): domain Eukaryota; kingdom Metazoa; phylum Arthropoda; class Insecta; order Coleoptera; family Cerambycidae; genus Rutpela; species Rutpela maculata. Next base: position 205,295,954 of record OW386286.2, on the reverse strand, counting down.
CAAATTTTATAACAATGGGTAAAGCCCATGGTTAATACTTACATGTGAAATCTAAGGCTAAGGTTGCTCATTACTCTTCCTTACAATCCCTCCATTTTCACGAAGTTATTTTAAACAAATCTAATGGACAAAAAGAGTGCAATATTCACACAAAAACACTTGCAACAGTTACAAAAATATTAACAATTTTTCAACTGACAGTTAACAGATTAGAGGGCGCTGAAAAACATTAAGTCCGCAATTTTGGATTATTACAGTCAAAAGCCACGGCAATATTTCTAGTCTATCTGTATGTCTGTATACTGAGCTATTTTACCAAAGTTTATTTGTCTATGGACGTTCAGTCATCAGTGATTGGATACCTGAAAATTGTTTAAATTTCAATGAAATGCGTAAATATGGCATAACAGCCATTGAGGTTAGAATTTTATTGAAATTCAACTTTTTATAGCATTAACTACCTACTTTTGATAAATCAATTTTGTTTAAAATTTCACAAATATACGTGTACCTAATTAAAATAAAAGCTGATACCGAATTTCATTTGTAAATTAGCTGAGGAAATGAAACAACGAAAATAAACTCTTTAAATAAAACTGTCTGATTTGTTTTTGTTTTGGTGTTGGTGGGATATTAAGGCAAAATTGAGTTTAAATGAAAAACGAAACGGTATTATTCTGTAGTTGGTTAAAGAAAGACTGAATTAATGCCTCGGCGATTACTCACTTCCTAAGAATATCTCAAAACAACCAACTTCCCGTCATATCCTTTGTGTTATTATGTGTTCTGTGAGAACTAACTACTGGAAACGCGGTGCGACTAAAGAGAACCAGAAATTATTCCTGTATTTTAAGTAATCCGCACAATTAGAATATTGCATTTAGCCTGTCTGCACTGTTCTGTTTACAAAACAAATTACACGATAGTTAGAGCATCAGAAATCCGTTATGAGCTTAAATATTGAATAGCTATTTGCATATAGATTGGTATTTTTGCATTTATATTTTCGCTTATATTAAAATCTAAGCAATTATATTGTTTTTTCAAAAAATTAACGGTTTCGCCGAAGGAATATTAACAGGGTTAAATAATATTTACCCGCAATTGCGGTCGCCACGTATGGTCCTTGGTGCCAAGCATTTAATATTCACGGCGCGGTTTAAATTTAAATTTATATTAAAAATTTTATTGGTAAGAATTTTACCAAGGGATTCAGTTTGAAAATGGCTCAAAATAATTTCCTATTCTTTAACGCGTTTTTATTTGAAATTTAGTTAAATATGTATTACCCAAGAGAACAACACCAGCTACCAATATTGAAATGTGTTTGATTGTTAGAAAAAATCAAAATTAAATTTGGATTAATGTTAACTACAGTGATTTTTGGTGTTCTGTACTGGAAATTTCAATCTAATTTAGTCACGTGCACCACGACATCCCCCCGATCCTTGGGTACAATGTTTTTCATAAAGATTAAAGCCTAAAAAACAATTTAAGACATGCCCTAAAAAGAAACTGGCTGTACTTTCAAAATGGCGGCCATATGTTAAAATAAACTGTTGCCAATGTTGTCTTTGTCATTTAACACAAAAACTAAAAAAGATGGACAAAAACTTTCTGCACAAAAAACAACGTGCATAATATTTTCTACAATTTTGTTCCTATACAATATTTTGATAGGAGTTACCATTTTCCAGATAAATGAGTCCAAAATTAAGAAAACATGCAAATTCATATATCGGTAAATAAAAACAAAAAATTAAATAACCTGAGAAAAATTAATAATAATAATATTATAATTTGCATACATTTATCTCGAAAACGGTAACAATGGCATCTGGAAAATGGTAACTCCCATCCAAATATTGTATAGGAACAAAATTGTAGAAAATTTTATGTACTTTGTTTTTTGTGCAGAAAGTTTTTCTCCATATGTTTTAGTTTTTGTGTTAAATGACAAAAACAATATTTGCAATTTTTTTTAACGGACGCCATTTTGAAAGTGCAGCCAATTTTTTTAGGGGGACATGTCTATAATTGTTCCTTAGAGGCTTTAATCTTTATGAAAAACATGGTCCCCAAGGATCGGGGGGGGGGGTGTGCACGGACACCTAGGGTGAGCTCCCGTAGTCATTTGCTTTTCCATACTAAATAACAACATCGTTTAAAGTTGTATATCATTAATTTCTATACTTTAATACTTTCGCTATTTCCAAAACTCCATATTACCTTGGTAGAGGACGTGTCAAAAAAAAGAATATAAAGGAGTGTAGAGTTATAACTTGTAAGTAATGTAAAACTTAATTATAATGTACGAACAATACAGACAAATTATTCTTTCTTAAATATAAATATGCCAATATAGACAACCTCTCAAACCAGAAAAGGACTCAGACAACATTAATTATCCACCAACATTGTCAGTACCAGAACTGGGGATCGAACCTAGTGTAACCAAGTATGTTCGCCGCTAACACGCTTGAGTTCGCTGCGCTACTCTGGCGGTATAATATTAACATGAATAAATAAATTCACATTCTTACTTGTAATAAAACTACCTAGTGGTAATTAAAGACAGAAGAAAGCATAGAAAAAACTAGATACCATACCTTCAAAATATTCTAAAACTGACTAAATAAAAGTAGTGACAAGTAGTAGTGTGTGAATATGGAAATAACGATTCGTGTCTTTCAAACTATATTCAGAAAATTTTTGACAAAGATAACAGCTTCATAACCAAAAGAAATTATAGGCAGGGTTCATAATATTTGAAGCACGGCTTGCATGCTTCAATCTGCGGGAGATATAGAAGAAAGACTTTCTATTATGCGTCACAGATGAGTAATATTTGAAGTGTGAAGACACGCTTTTTGAATTTCAGGGTGGCGTGGCGGGAAATTTTTGACGTAATCTCTAATATTTATTAAAAAATAAAAATAAAAACAAGAAAATGTCTTGTATTTCATAAATTACCACAAATGGTTTTGTTTTGATATGCCGCGAAACGAATCAACTTTTTTTTTAATTTACGTGTGGTATATTGTTTGAAGTGGCAGATAAAATAGAAATTCTGAAAGTACATCTTTTGATTTGGGTGTCATTAAAGATTTCTTATTCACAGCAACTGAAAATATAGTGCCGTAAGCAGGACCGGATTAAGGATTGGCGCGCTCCTAGGCTAATCATGTATTTGCGCCCTCTTATTCATAATAAGAAAAAAAATTGTCCTGGTTTCAAAATTGATGAACGGGGGCAGAAATCTGAAAAAAAAATTTTTCGGGGGGAAGAAATCTAAAAAAAAATGATGAGCAGGAAATGGAATGGAAACGCAAAGAACTCGCGACGCCCCTCACGCATTGTCGCCCCTAGGATATAGCCTAGTTAGCCTTCTGGATAATCCTGCCCTGACCATAAGACAGAATAAACAAAGGCAAATTTTAGACAGTAAATCAATTAAAATATTTCTAGTAAAGACAATAATCGGTTTTAGTACAAAGAATTAAACTATGGTCAGTTCAAAAGCGCACAATGTTTCATCTTTGTTTATACAGAGTGTCTGAAAATTCATGTTATTAACACTTTAGGTTTTGATAGTCTTTGCGAAAATATGAAAAAAATTCCGATAGGCATGTGTTCGAAAATGCTTTCTACGGAGCTATGGCCCTGAGGGTGATGTAGTAGATATTTATTTAATATTTTAAGAACACATTACATTATAGCAGTGATATTCGGTACGCTATTTGGTATATAAGAGCTCTTCATGGTATTGGCTATAATGAAAATCAACCAGGGGCGTAGGGAACTTAGTGTGCCCTCCATTAAAATCCATTTTTTTTTGTTCCGTTTCACTTCTTTATAGTCTGAATACAAAAAAATATCAGCTTTATAAAACATCGTAGAACTTACCGTTTTTAAAATTGTTGCATGTTCATTTTGTCATAATCTAAATTCTGCTTTAATTTAAACTCAAAGGTCATAATTTGACAAACGAAACAGTTCAAGTGCACAAACACCGTGTCTTAATTCCGAAAAATCTTTAAAAATGAAAGAAATTAGATCATCAATTGAAACCAGGGCACAAAATAACCCTTCAACAAGCCAGTTGTTATATAATACGTTTAGACCTACTGTGTTTAATAAACCTGCATTGAGTAAATTTGTTCGGGGAACCATACTCCGGTACCAAAATGAATTTGTTGTGACGGTAGTCGATACATTGCTTTTCTTTTTTTGAGTATAATTTTCAAGACTTCTTGGTTCTCCTGGTTATGGCCTCTTGCTAAGGTCCATAAAAAACAATGTATTTTTTGTTAAAGCCCAAATCGTCATACAATGTATTAATAAACTGCATGACAGTTAGTAAATAAATTTATAAATTATATTTAATTTTAAAATACGATGCCTATATATAATTGATATGAGATTTTCCTTTTCACAATGAATACGTAATGTTCAGCCCAAACAGAGAGATTTCGATATTTCCATACCTTTTACTATTTATATTATTCATTTCCTGTTCTGGCCATGCTTATTAAATATACAATTTTCATCAATATATTTTATCGTTGAAATATTACAGAACATGTTCCAACGCTGATATTTGCGAGAACGCCTCGTTTGATTAATATGTATAAAAACCTACAATTTATTTCTATTATTATTAACACGAACATATTTTATAAAAGGGTTAAAATGGAATTTTCATGCTTGAAATGAGTAATTAATTTATTTTAATAAAGGAATGCATATATAAATTAAGTAAATCCAGTGCATCAGTTGGTTGGTTAAAGTTATATTCATTAATGTTAGTAATTACATTACATGATCATACATTGTGTGATGAATATGTGATATATTTGTTACATAACTTATATAGTAATCCATTATACCGAATTTTAAGCCCGTGTTATTATTTTTTATATGTATGTACACAATACTGGAAAGAAAAATATGCTGCGTAGGGATGGTCTCAATCTCTTCGTTTGACCTTGAAGAAACAATTTCTATGGTGGCCTTCTAAAAATATGGTGTGATTGCATCATCAAAGTTTGTCAACAGACTATAAAGAGCTCATCTATCTGATATATGACTAAAAATTCAAGATATAAACTGCTTTTCATGAAAATTGATATTTTGAGTTTAATTCTAAAGATATTTATTAAATGATATAGTAACTTTTTGACTTAAAAGAATGAATTAAAATTATAAATCAAACTTGCACTTTATAATAATACAGACTCTGACTGTAGTTCAGCTTGCGTATGTGCATACATAGATTATGTAAATGTTTAAACTTTAATATCACGTGAAAACGGACACATTTATCACTCTTAATCATGCATAAAGGTACACGTTTTCATGTGATATATCAATTCAAATATTCCCCGTGCGTTCGGTAACTGAAGTTTAAATAACCATAACGTGTCGCCCGTCTTAAATTTTATCACGTATGAAGACAATATACGCCCAATGTGGTACCGCTTCTATTTTACTTAAAATATATTAATATAGATTCACTAGATTTCATAGATGTAACTTTTGTTTACACAAGCCATTATGTTCGTCTTTACCGTTACCGTAAGTTAATTTCGAGGCTTGAGTACTGCTTGCGTAAACAAATATTATATACAGGATATCTCTGATATGCTTGGTCAAATTTCCACATTCGTAAATTTAAGAAAAAAAATTGACGTAAACATATAGTTCAAATTTGAAATTGCTTTGTTTTCAAGTAATATCATTTTTAATAATTTTTACTAGACTCAACCGATTATATTATCCTTCTGACATAATTAGCTCAACATCGTTATTTATCAAAAACTGAATTAATTAAAACGCCCTTCAGGTTGGATATTCTTTTAACTTGTCACAACGAAGGATATTTGTTATATGGACTAAGCACATTTCGTCGCTCGTTGCATTAAATTCACATGCATCTTTGACATCACTGCTTATATATTTTTTTTGAGGCTGAAGATAACCTTCCGATCAGAAGCCCAGATATAAATGGCAGCAGATAGAACATACTTCAATGTGTACACGACATAATTTTCAAATGTAAGGGACTTCATTTTGAAACAAATTGACCAATTCAGAAAGTTTTAGAACGAACAGGAGATATATTAACAAATCCAAATCTAGGATATACTCAACAAGTTCAGTTAGAATTGAACCATTTACGTTCATCATTGCGTATGTATTTTTGCTTCTTTTCTTTCCTACTACACTATTTTGAATGTTACTGTCCCCCCACGCGTGGCTGTTTTGTCATATGTTAACATTCATACCCTTAAGCATATTAAATGATATCAACCCCAATATCAGCAATGTTTATTTTAACTAATAAACCTTAATATTTTATTCTAATCTACTACAATAAATTAATTTGTTTATGAAGTGAGAATATTCTTATAACTATATATGTACCAGTATTTCAAACTTACTTACTATCAAAGGCCCAATAATCGGTTTTACTCCTAGATTAGATTAAAAAGGAAGATCTGGATAGTCGGCCTTGACCACCACATGCCCTTCGTGAATCTATTGTGGCGCTCCTGGGCTCCTGTTCTAATTTTCCTTAGTGGCTCTTATCCAGCTTTGTGTTTTGCATTAGACTCCACTTCCTTGATTTTCCTTGCCAAGTTGTTGGATTTTTAGTCTAGTTAGACCTTCACAGTGGCATAGAACATGGACTGAGGTTTTATCTTCCTTTTGATAGAATCTGTATATTACATCCTCTGCCAGACCAGAGATTCTTTCTTAAGCCGACAGTGTCCAATTAGAAAACCCACCATTATCCTAATGGCTTCTCAATTTTGGCATTTCGCAAATTTCATCATGGTTTTTTAATGAATTATTTCACCTTTCTCTATCTCGGGAAACTTTTCCACCATTCTAGAGATTTATTTTAAACCCATGTATTAATGTATGTTCTTATGCATGGCTTAGTCACACTCTAAAAGGATTTGGGTTGTACTAGGACTTTAGACGCGCCTTTCCTGGCCAGTTCATCAGCCTTTTCATATCTCCTGCGTTCCTTGTGTCCTGATACCCGTGCTATGGTCACTTTATTCTAACTTCCTAGACCCACAAGGGCATTCGAGCAATTCCATAATAATCAAAAATCGACCTGCACGAATTGAATAAACTAGCCCTTAGCGAAGCTTTGGTATCGGAAAATTACAGTTGACTGATTGACGTTCCTTACCTTATTATTTCCTTTCCACATCACTGGATTGGGGCCACTTCAGCCGGATGCACTATGGGGTATTTTCCTAGACTTTTACAGGGATTTTTGTTACTGACCTTATCCCGTAAATCCCAGCCCCCCCCCTCCCAGACTATTTGTGACGATATCGGAGGACCATTTTTCCAATCTCCAATCTTCTATGTGTGGTATTTTGATATGAACTTTTTTACTTCACTTATAGTATACTTTGGGGCTATAGTATTCCTGGGAATTTCTAAAATGGGATTCAGTTATCAGTAGTTTCGGTGGTCTATTCCGCGCTGTTGCTTTATCTGCATTCGTCCTTGCATTAGCTTGTGCATCACTGAACTCTGCCAGTGTCTCGGTCAGTGTATTCTACACATAATTCTAAAACTAAAGAACCCAAAAATTGTAACCCGATTTTCATTGGTTTTCGAGTTACATCGTCAAAATTTTAATTTACAAGAAATCTTAAAACATAAATCTCGAAATTCTAAGATGTCGAAATCGTTTCCAATATTCTTCAACCTCAGCACGAGCTATTCCGTTACAAAAATATCAAAAAACACCATATTTGCATTTTCCAGATGAGCGTAGATGTGTAGCATTGTCTATCATTTTAGAAAATCGTAAACAATTAGTGGCAAGTGGCAGGTTACTATTTGACAGTTGAAATATTCTAGATCACTTGATTAAACTTACTTACACATCAAGGTGAACTTAGAAGAGCAATATGCAAACGACTTCTTGTAAATTAAACTTTTAAGACACTGTAACTCTAAAGCAAATAAAAATTGAATTACAACTTTTGGGCTCTTTAGTCTTACAATTAGGTGTGTAATACACTCCCGAAGTTTACCACTTTCCTCCCGACTCACCCTGTATATGAGACATGCAAAACCTTATCTGCTACTGTGACAAATAAAATTCAAATATCTAATCTACCTCTTAAAAACCTGAAACTATTTAGCCGAATTTAAGCAATCATACACTTACCATAGTAAGTTCATTTCACATAATTATTATAAGTATGATCTCTAAACATAGCTTAATAATGAATTATCGCTTTAAAGAACTTGCCTTTGATTTACCTAATCAATATCGTAGTATTGATGATAGTGTGTGTAATAAACCGAAACGTTAGGAAAAAGTATTGATAATTTGAACATTCGAAAAAACAATAAAAATTAAATAAAAATTTACCTGTAACCAAATACGTATCTAAGAACCAGTAAAATTCATGGGAATTTACTACATATTTATTGCACTGATGTTCTTGTAGGCAAAATCCTTTAAATGAACAACATGGTCCCGTGATATTTTAAAACGATCGATACATTCTTTAATTAACTTTAGATACCAACGACAACAGACAAAAACTTGAATCATTTTAGTCAATAATTAAATTTGTATCTTGTACTCGTTCACTATACAAATATTTTTATCTCTTTTTCCAGGATCTATGTACCCTTTGGAAGCCGCATTAAAAAATGGCGGCTCGAGGGACCAACCGACTACCGCCACCCTATCAATTAACCCTTCGAAGGAAGACGACGACGCAGTTTTTCATTGTGAAGTTTGGAACAGGGCCCTTCCCGAAGACAAAAAATTAATTTCAACAGTATCTTTAAGCGTGAACTGTAAGTTTTTTGTTAATTTAGTTTTCTGTTTAGTTCTTGCGAAATATCGGTCTCATAACAACCCCTTTATCGTCAAAATAGTGGAGTGCACTTAAACGAAAAAATTACTTTTTTAATGGCTTTCGGTATTCATAAATGTAGTATTCCACCACTTTTCTTTCCCAGCAATTTTTTTAGAAATCAAAAAAAACTGTTGTTACTAAAAATTATTTTGAACGTGTTATATCTCGCAAAAGTTTGATTAGCCGAAAGTATTCACCAAGAAGTATTCGAGATCGCTGATTACGAAGCTTGTGTTTAAAGAATTTATAAATAAAATATGGCAGCTCTAAAAATTATGCAAAATTCTATTGATAAATATTTTATATCAACATTCAAATATTCTAGCATAGATATTTTTAATAAGTGATGTTAAGAAATAAAAATACGAGATGGCGAATCCAAAATGAACATAAGACCAAAATCATGTAATATGCGACAACCTAAAAAGAAAATTGAGTGAAAGAGTGACGCCAAAAATCGCCCATTTTCTCGCCCTCGAAATTTGTTTCAATCTAAGTGCTAAATTATTGTTAATGATGAGAATATTCTGAATAAAAAATTTCAAGATGAGCATATCTTTGGTTTATGAGATATGAGGGATTAAAGTTGTGATAAGCGTGATGTAATATATAGGAGGATATCAAAAACTACAAAATACATACAAAAAGTGAATATTTATCAATTGTGGCATAGCAATCAACATATTCTTAGTATTTTTCGACGCAGAATGCATGTCTAATATCGACGAATCCGTATATGGGGGTGCGAGGGGGTGAATATCAGAGACATCGCAATCACTGTATTACATTAGCGAAAATCCTGTAGCAAGGGTTTTCAAGAGTGCTCTTTAGGAATGTCATGGCTTCGTTATTTTTCCTCATCGCTCTAGAGTAATTCACAGCAATCATTATATTGTATCGAAAAAAAAAAAAGGTAAAAGTATCTCTTTTCCGAACGCCATAGTCCGTTTTTAACTTTCCAGTTGATTTTATGAGGGGGTAAGTGTGCGAAAGGATGAATATCGGAGAAATCTCGTAATCTCTGCATTACATAAAAAGAAAATACTGATGCAGCAGTTTCCAATAGTGCTTTTCTCTTATGTGAGGGCCTCTTAATTCCTCTTCATCCCCCAAATGATCCCGACGGGTTCAGGGGGTGAAAACCTACCAATAAGTTGTCGTCCCGTTCTCATACCCATCGTAGGTGTGTCATAAAATAGTTACAAAAATTCTAGTTATCGTCTCACATTCATAATGCGATATCACTATTTTTTTTTCACCAGTTATTGGAGCTTTTGTGCAGTTTGATATTGTATTGAGGTAGTTTTCACCCCCTTAAGGGCGTGTCTCGATTTCTTTGTTCAACATTCAACACCTTCGTTCATGTATTCAGCCAATAGACTTATATTTCTGTTCATGGAAGCTCTATAACTCAATAGCATCATTTTTTCCTATTTTCATCCTTATATAGGGGATGTTGTTGGCCCTTCTGAATTAATCAATGGATATACGGATTTTGCGATTTTAGATTTGAATTCTGCGTCAAAAAATTCTAAGAATATTTTAATTGCTCCGCCATTGCTGATGAGTATTCATTTTTTGTGGGGCTGTGTATTTTATGATATGCTCCTATATTGCATCAAGCATATCACAACTTCAATCCCTCATTTCTCAAAAACCAAACATATGCTATCTTGAAATTTTGTATTCAGGATCATTATTAACAATAATTTAGCACTTAGTTTAAAACAAAATTTGAGGGCGAGAAAATGGGCAATTTTTGGCCTATTTTTGGGGTCACTCTTTGATAAGTAATTATAAATATTCAATTAACACAGTAAAAATATATGAGAGTGTATTTTTAATTAAAAAAACGTTTATTGTTTTTAAAATACAATTTGTAGAAAAATGTTAAAGAAATTAAGCATGAATGAAATTCTACATTTACTTTCGTTTCAATCTTCGTCTTCCTCTTCTTCAGAAAACGGTTTATCGCGCTTGAAAGTGAGCTCAGTATATTTTTAAATTACTTTGGTAATTTTAAGTCAAATGAAAACAAAATCTGAAAAAAGTGTGATTTGCTTAATACTAAATAAAAACATTCTACCCAACACATTCAGTGGTTATTTTCTATAGCTAAACTGAAAAAACTGAAAAGTATATACAGTGCGCTTCAAGTAGCCCCCCCCCCTCCCTTTAATTTTTGAACTGTTTATATTTGAGCAACCAAATTTGGGTAGTTTTCTTGAGGGTAAAAATACTAGCTTTTTAAGAGAATACGGTTAAAAATGGCGCCATCTTAAACGTTCTATCAAAGATTTTTTCATCTACAATATACAGGGTGTTTCAGCTAAAAGTCCCCTGAAACACACTGTAGACCTAAAAATTTAAAATATTATATCCATCCAATTGAAAATGCCAATCGAATATAAAAATGTTATTCTGGGAATTTTAACATTAATAACATTTTTTTTTTAACTGTTTAACGTCGGTCTATTTCCGCTACCAGGGCCTATCACCAACGCCAGGAGACGAGCTACCCCCAACCTGGAAATTTTGCCGAACCTCTTCCCTTAAGAAGAGTAGGGATCTTTTACTTGCCTAACATTTAATAGACAAGGGACCGCCTGCTTTACATCCCCTCCGAAGGATGGTATATCCACTACGTAATCCTCGTCTGAAATTACGTAACTTCCGAGTATACACTGATTACAAGCCTCTAGAAGGTGGGACGAGAACGCTGTATTTCCCAAGATGGGAGCCCATCCAAGTACTAACCGCGCTCGACGTTGCTTCAACGGAATATCGACTGATATTCACATTGAAGTCGCCTCTACGCTCGCCCCTATTAATAACATTGTTTAACCAACTTTACAGAAAAGAGAATAAAAACCACACTAAAATATTATTTATTATTTTCAAAGAAATTATAAAAGTTTACATTTAATACCTGCCTAATTCGCATAGTAAAAAACAGCCTTACCGTGATCAGTGCAGTAAACTATCTTTACACTGTTATTGGTAGTCAGCCGCTGTGTGGGTTATGTTATAATAAATTGTTTTTATTATAACATAACCCACAAAGGAAAATATTTCAGTACTATAAATTATACTATTAGATTATAAAGGGCAGCACAACAACGTATGTAGATGAAAAGATCTTAGTGTAAGCTTTTAGTTAAAAGTTCTAAAATGACATTTTTATATTCGAGCTATAGGTATTCTAGATGAAACGGCCTTTCAAGTGAGAGTTCACTTAACTTATTGTGCCGTTTAAAAAGAACATTCAAGATGGCGCCGAGGCACCATTTTTAACACTAACATTGTTAGATTCTTCAAATGTATATTAAGAAATTGAAAATTTCACAAAATCACCCAAATTTAAAAAAAAAATGATTTTCAAACATATGTAGCAAAAAAACTAAATGAGCAAAAAGAGAATCTGTCCGTGATCAAGTGGTCATAAAGGACACTGTAATTAGGACAAATTAACGCTGTTGATCCCATTTAAAAGATAACACAGCTCCACAAAAAAAAAAAAGGTTCTGTGTAAAACATGAAAACATGATGTTCCCGTGTATTTTGAGGCGTAGAATACGAATATGACATTTGAATTCTTCTAGCAAATTAAATTTTTTTCTAACCTCAAAAAATGGCTCAAAATCATAAAAAATCTTAATTATTGTAAGAATGGTAAGGTAACGAATATTTAAAAAAAAACCTGAGATATACTTTGAGCCGTAGAATAGGAATATGATACTTGAATTATTCTAACAAATCACAATTTTTTTCTAACCTCAAAAAAATTGCCATTTTGAGCCCAAAATCATCAAATATCTCAACTATATAAATGGCAACGTTATGCATATTATAAAACGTATCTAAAATACGATATTCCTGACTTTTGGGTTCATTGAAACTTAAATAGCTGAAGTAAGGCAGATATCATTGTTTTGAAAGAATCTAAGAGAAAGCAGTAAAGCATGGAAAATCTCATTCTTCTTATTTCTCTTTATGATAACGAACTCTTTTACTATAAATGTTCTATGTAGTGGAGTCTTCTTTCTCTGTATTCCTTTCGTTTCAACATCCAACAAAAATCTTCCATCATATTTACATCCAGTCTACCTTGATAATGACCACCATTACTATAATATCTTGATGGAATCTTTCACCCTGCTCTTCATTATAATCTCCAAGATCTTCTGGGAAATTGTCATTATGTGAATCTAAGAAATGCAGCTTAAAGTTCATGTTGAATCTCAACTTTTAAAAGTGTTCAGCCATTTGAGCGACAATTTCTTTGTAAACACGTACCATGTTTAGAGATGAAATATTTCTTACGTACATGAATAGTACTGAAAAAGCGCTTGGACTAGTTTTCAAGAAGTGGCTAAAAATTTTCTAGGTAATACAAAAAAGGAAAATTACAAAGAAAATGTCGCTAAAATGGTTGAAAGCTTTCAAAAGCTGAGTTGCAACATGAACTTAAATCTGCGTTCCTTAGATTCGCATATTGACGATTTCCCAAAAAATCTTGGAGATTATAGTAAAGAGCAGAGTGAAAGATTCCATCAAGATGTTATGGTAATGGTGTGCCATTATCAAGGTAGATTGGGATGTAAATATGGTGGCAGATTTTTGGATATTGAAACGAGAACACAAACAGAGAGAAATGAAGAGATAGAAGACCTCACTACAAGGAACATTTGATAGTTAAATGGTTCGTTATAAAAAAAATAAGAAGAAGAATGAGATTTTTCATGCTTCACTGTTTTCTCTTATATTCTTTAAAAATAATGATATATGGAGCCTTACTTCAACTATTTAAGTTTCAATAAATCCAAAAACACAAGAATATCGTACTTTAGATACGTTTTATAATATACATAACGTTGCCATTTATATAGTTGAGATTTTTTATGATTTTTATTTTTTGAGGATGGAAAAAAATTGTGATTTTTCTAGTGCAATTCTGATGTCATATTCGTATTCTACGGCTCAAAGTACATAGGGTTACCTTATTTCAGATATTTTTAAATATTCGTTACCATTTTTACAATTGAGATTTTTGATGGTTTTGAGTCATTTTTTAAGATTAGAAAAAAATTGTGACTTGCTAAGACAATTCTGATGTCATATTCTATTTTGCTTCCTTAAAGATTGTTGTTTATAACATTCAGGTAAAAACAAGTTGTTTTAAATAATTTCTTAAATTATAACTTATTTTTTATTGAAATAATATATGCCATTTAATTTGTTATTTCTATAGTACCAAAAAAGTAATATAGAACTTTTTTTTGCCAGAATGCAATGTAGAGGAATACATTTACAATTTCGATTTTCATAAAAACATACTTTTTTGTCAACAAATAACCATAATTTGAACATATTTTATCATAAATAGTTGTGTTAAAAGCCAAATTGCAGGTAACTAAATTACCTTCCAACATTATGCTGAATTTTTTTTGTAAAGCATTAGTTTTTACCTAGGTAGTATATTAACGTGCCCAGATTGAGATACCTATATACAGAGAGTAGGTAATTTCATATTAAATAAAAGGTGTGTAAGTTGTGATTTGCTTAATACCTAGATAATGTTTCCTAATTGTTAATCACGAATAATGCGCATTAATTTTTGTAGAGATGAAAAAACATTAAACTTTGAAAAAATCGTCATCGGTCATCTTTTGAGAAGATTGGATTGGATAAGTCTTAAATTCAAGGCAATTTCAAAATCTTCGAGTTATTTGTTCTAATGCTTTTTGATAAGATTCCTTGTTTTCAAGATATTTGCAGAAAGATATTGATGAGTTTTCTCAGTAACTGTTGGCTTTACAAAAATTTACAACACACGATTTTGAATCAAAATGTCTCAACAAGAAACTTTTTATCAAACTTTTTTTGATTCACCCAAGCTGAATTGTCGTTTACTTTACATAGTAAACACACAATGTAAATCGAATTTTCTCGGTAACGATTGGCTTTACAGAAATTTGCTATAGACCATTTTGCTCAAAATATCTTAACAAGAAACTTTTGTATACCATCTTTTTAGATTATATGAAGATGAAGATGATGTTGAATTTACTTCAAGTCATCGGATAGTAAAGAGACATTTTGAAACAAGGTTTTTCTTTACAGAAATTTGCAAGAGACCCTTTCGTCTCAAAATATCTTAACTAGAAACATTTATATACATTTTAATCTCTTCTCTCCCGCCCCAAAAGTTTAGCCGGCAGCCAATTTTGGTCGACTTTTTTTACATATTCATGAGAGCTTAGACAACAGTTTCCTGCAATAAAACTTCACGTAGTATCGATTTCCTAGCCAAAATCTAAGCGCACTCCAGTATTTTTCTTAATTTAGTTTTCTGTTTATATGTAAAATATCGCTCTCATAACGGCCCGTTTATCATCGAAAGCTAATAACTCCGGTAAAGTTAATCATAAGTTAATTAAAATATTTACGTTAATCCACAAAAGTTCCCATATAGTTTAGTAAACTAATTCGGTTTTATTGTACACAAGGTGTTATATTTTGGGTGAATTATAAACAACTCTCATTTTTGACACCAAAAAAGCGTTACGGCTCCGAATGTAAACACTGGTAAACAGAACATCCGGTGTGTATATACGTAGTCTTCATTGGGTAAAATTGCCAGATGTCTGTCGTCTAATAAAAACTAGGGAATGTATATTTTATGTTTCGTTTGAAATCTGAGGCGCTGCACAGCAGAGATGTACATTGTGTTTAGACACATACGCTTAATCATCAAATTTGCAATGGTTTAAACACACAATTTATCTTGACCGAAATTCAAACATTTACGTTATATTAATTATATATCTAAAACGAAAAGATAATAAATGGATACCTAATTTTAAACGCAACACCTCATATATAAAAATTTCAAGCAATATTTAAAAATTATTTATGCTCTGTTCCAATCTCAAATATAAATCATATTAATTTTAGATAATTAATATTAATATTCTAAAATAAAGTCTCGCTTATACAAGTGCATCATTTTCGGATCCAAAAAAATAACAATTTTTCAAAGCCGCGAAGTGTGTGGTAAACGCATCACGACATGAGGCGTGATCTGCTTTTAAACGTTTGTTGAAATAACAGAATTATGACAAATTGGATGTCAAAGAAAATAGAAAAAAATCCTTGGAGCTGATGAGACATTTTTACATGTATTTTCACATCTTTTGTGATCAGTGTCTGATAAATTACTCAATAATTTTTAACTATAGTTCTTGTGATGACTTTTGCAGCGATTTAAATTTTATTACAATCCGTCGACCAAGGAAAATAGTGGAGTAAAAATAAAGCTAAAAATAAAAATAAATAAAATGTTTTGGGAAGGGATTTTTTTTATCAAAATCTGAAGTACACAGATAATAAGTATGACTGCTGAACTGAGTGACTGTATGACTGAAGTTTTGGATTTCAGGTGAGATCGAAAATATATTCGGTTAAACAAATGAAACAGCAAAACATCGTTTTTTCTCTTTTTTTTTGCAAACATCTCCGGTCGTATTGGCCCTATTGCAAACATAAACGAAGGAGATTGTTCACAATAATATTTCGAACAGATCTAGATATCCAAGGCCACTTTTAAATATAATGATAATAATAATAACACAAGTAGGAGTCTCAAGTCAGACGTGAACGAGGTCAGACGTCTTTTAGCAGCTCTTTTTATGTGCCATCACTTAAGCTAAATAGTGCCAAGTGAGGTATATGGAAAATAATACATATCTCGGGACATGCGATTAGCGATCTTGTGAGAAGTGATTAATTTCGTACATAATACAGAACTTCATAGTGTTTTTGGTGTAATGCAATAAAATAAATCAAAAAGGGAACGGACAGGAAGAGAAGCAAATCACGTATCACAGATAAGTGTTGTTAATCTTTAACTTTTCATTTGTATCTGTATTAATAAGAGTTTTGTGGTATTGCATATCCTTTTGTGTTTTAAATGCTATAATATGATATTTAAAAGCTAGTTCGAACAACTTTCTTAGAAGATAATCCTAAGTTTATGGTAGGGCAATAAGTTATTATTAAAGTATGGCCATGATATTCCTATGTAAAGAGGACTAAGACAATCCAACCAACCAACCCTCTCGGTACACTTTGACGATCGCCATGACAACTCGTAAAAATGGGCTGGTCTGCTGGAACTCCAGCGTCTTCAAAGCATACCTACAATGTTGGCTCCACAGACCAGCTCACTTTTACGAGTTCGCATGGCAATCTTTATAGAGTACCGAGAAGGTTGGTTGGTTGGTTGGATCGTCTGTAGACCCCTTAAACCTGCAAAACATTATTTTTCATAATTATTAAAAACATTGAAACGAATTTAATTTAAATTAAATCCGACAACAAAAGCCAAGAGAAGAAATTTTAGAAGAGCTGAAAGGGACATCATGAAACTACTCACAAAAACAACAAACAAGAAAAAAAAGCAGCGATATTAAACATTAACACTACTAGGGGCGAAGGCGGTTGCAAAAGGATAGAAATGCACGCAATGAAGTACTGCGGATATGCCCAAAGAAGAGACCGAACACGTCTACTGAAGAAAGCGCTAGTATTGAACAGCAACAAACTAAAAATAGAGAGACCATCCTACACGGGGAGAACAACAATCGAGATGATCATGAACAAATTAGGAAAGGACTAAGCACACGGGGAAAGAGATGCGAGGAAAAAATGAATACCACAAAGAAATCTCAACGATATATGTTCTACCAAAATCAAAAGCGGAAGAATCAGAAGACTCAGAAGAAGAAAAACATTTGTAGAAGCAGAAACACAAAAAGATGAGCATAAACACTCCATATCACGTCACAATGCGGCAACGCATTTCACAAACACCTACACTGCCTGTCCCACACTCATGTACCATGCGTTATGTGGCTCTCGCTGCTGACAACAAACATGACCCAAATCCAACCCAACGTGGACGTAGCCGGCCCAGCGGTATATCTTGGTAATGGCAGCTATGCCTACCGCACTCTGATAAAACAATCAATAAATCAATCAATCAATAATAATAATAAAACCATAAGTAATACGACTCCCTTCATCCCTGAAGCCTCTGGAAGAGCCTCGTCGGGGGGGACAAACACCCAATATCCGAGTATACTGGTATTAATTTCTTCTTCTGAAAAAATCCCAGTGCCTCGAAAAAAAAACATTAAGAAGCCAATATGAAGCTTTTTTAACTACTGACCAATTGAAACAGACCAAGCGAATTTTTAGGTTGATTTTAAAGCCACAAATATGGTAAGTTATAAAGTTTGATAAAAAAACACGCTTTCATTTCACACCCAGAGAAACTTCTTCTTTTAAACTCGTGTGTTCCTAGGGACACTTTTTATAGATCTTATTGAAATAGTTTTTTCCTTTATTTTCATTTTTTTTTTTTAATTTTAATCAAAGGTACATTTAAAAACCTCGAATTTTAAAAAAATTGTTCTTCTACGACTTGACAAAATTTTACGTAAAATTTTAAACAATGTGTAGTTTTTTAGCCGTTTAAACAAATGTTTTGACTTTTGAAATTTTCTGTGGTTTTTAACATCTATAAAGAGCATATTTTTCTAAAATTTTATCTATATCGATACATTATTATTAAATTGTTTTAAAAAGCTATATTAATATTTTCATTTTTTTGTGGTTAACTACATATTTAATAGAGAGAATATCTAGGTCTGTTCGAAATTTTAAACGAATATATTCCCGACTTTCCGCATTTTAGGAAATGTATTTTTACTGCACTGAAATCGATTTACAATGCTGGTCAAACTAAAAAATAAATTCCAGTCCAACGTTTTCAATGGGTGTAATTAGCATTTCATGCCAGATAAAATGTTAAAAATAATCATTTTCAAGGAACGTACCACTTACATCTGAAATGAGAAAACAACTTGGTTGTGGTTGATTTGACTGTCAGTTTGGAAAGTTAGTATTTGAAAATTGCTTATATTTTAATTTAAATACTGTTGCCGAAACCTGTTTTAAATTATCTGGAACAAAATTGTATGAAAATTAAGCAGAGTGAATTAACGATCCTTGAAACTTTGTAGTAGATTGTTGCTGAATTGTTAGAACATAAGACTTCTTTCTTGTTATCATGAATTGAGTATGTAAGTAATTCTCCAATGCATGGAGGACATAGTAATTGTGATTTTGAGTAAGTAATACAAACGAGGTGATATTATCTACCTCTGATCATAGTAGGCCAACACATTGTTAAGTAAGCAGAAACATGTTTTCTTCTATAAATATTAATAATAAAATGAATAAGCGTATGTAATGGCATGAATTTTGTACCTTTTAAATTCTGTAGGTTTCCGAAACCATACATGGGACCATAAACTAACTATAGTGTAGTTGAAGCAATCGTATTAGTGAAAAGTGTGGTGAGAGGCAAGGGGAATAAAAAGGGCGGCAACTCATCTTCCGTCTTTACTCCAATTTTACATTAAGTGAGAGAGAAGATAGCGGCCATTCGATGTCAGCTATCTGACGTGGGTTTGTGGGCGTAAACTTATGAGCATGTTGTTTAACCCAGGACCGCAGTTAGGATATCGCAGTCGAGCTTATATTGTCGGGGTGAAAATATAATTCGATAATTACTTTATATTTCTTTATTTGGTAATATGTTTTTGAAAATAATATTAGTAAGTTTTGTTACCAATTCATAGCAGTGCTTTGGGGGATATTGTAAGTGTAATATTATAAATTATTATTATTTTATGTCTATTTACAATATAGTTAAATCCGGCTCTGCGTTCTGCACCTCTTGCTCTCAAAGTCGCTCACAAATACGATCGCTTCTATATCTACAAACCTAGCGTGAAATGATACAGAGTCGACGGTATACAAAAATGTGTGCGCGTTACTTAAGGTAGAGAAGAATATGTATGTATGGGTGAGTTTAATGTTACATTCCCCTATACCTGCTCCTCGAGTGAGTGTTTATAATAAACAGACCATATTAATTTTAGATATTACAGAATTCCCTAAAAAAAGTACAAGGTAATATATTTTGTGTCATATTTGCATAAAAATCTTTCCGCGCTGACCTAGACCCAACCCTGGTTTTGACGTCACAGAGATAAAATTCCCGAGCTCTGGCCATTAGCATAAAAAATTGATACACATTTTGTTATAGTTTCACCGGAATCAGGAGTATATATTGAAAATAAAAGAGGTGCTAATATTGACCTTTCGGAACACCGGGTTATATATCTTTAGATTAGATTTTAAACACCTTTAATAATTGCCATTTTTAATATATATTTTTAATTTTAGAATTATGCACATTTTATTTATATGTTATCTATTGAATTGGATGAAGTTCATATCTACTGGTATAGCGAAATTATAGATAGATCATATGCATGGCAATTGTTAAATTTTGACCTAGTTGGTATCGTTTCAGAATTAATATTATCCATCTATTCAAATAATTTCTGTTAAATTTCAATAATACATGTGAAAATTGAATGAAATAATACTTTGGGTTCAGATCACATAGATTTATGATATAAAGGCTACGCTACATTTGTGTAGAAAATTATACAGAAGAGATAGCGCTAATTAAACATGGGCGATTCGTAAATGATAACTTAATAATACGGGTTAATATTAAACTAGTGTACGTCTAATTTTGCCACTAGAAATGTTACGGAGCACTTTATTAAAATGAGTTGGTGTTAATTTCGAAATAATACAGACAAGCGTTTCAAGCTGAGAAAATAATAACTGGTTCAAGTGAAATATTGCAAACTGCATTCATGAACTTGATTCGGATGTTTGTTTCAAACTGGTACATCAAAATACGTTCGTAAGCTAGAAATAAAGTTACGGAAAACAGGTTTTAATTTTTTTGTAGAATATTTTGATATTCAATAATAATAATTAATGTTACAGTACCTAGGAGGTAAAAAATGTGTAAAATTAAGAAATAACCTCATATTATTATGTACGGATATTTTTTTGGGGGTAATGATTGTAGTAAAAGGTACCATCTTCTACTTCTATTGGTCCCGACACTTGCTGGTTTATTTTTGAAATGTAAGATATTTTTGTTTTTGGGATAACTAATTACGAATTTGAAGTCAAAATAAAAAAAACTGAAAATGGCGGTTCCAATGTGGTGCATGAAATTTCTTTCTAGAGGAAGTGCTTTAAACGGGTACCAGAATTAAGCATCTAAGTACTGTCTAATCTATTATTAACGAAAAATAGTATTTTTGAGAATATTCTTTTAATTACTGGAACATTAATGTGAAGACACGCATTATTTTGACCATAACTTCTTTGTTTCTTATGGTACAGAAACGATTAAGAGAATCGTTTTAAAGTTTGATTAATTATAACTTTCCTGGGAATTTTTGACTAAGTGTCATAGTTTAAATTCAACATTTAAACTAAAAGCTTCATCCTATAAATGTTCGGACACAATCTTTAAACTTAAATATCTCCGAAACTATTAATGCTATATAAATATTAGAAAAAACGTGCTCAATGTATAAGCTTTATCTTTGATCCCCACCAATCTTTCGCTAAAACCAATATTTATTGGTATATTTGCAAAGAAACAAACATTTTATTTTTTTTTCTAAAGTTCCTTAATAGTTTAAAATACATTTTTTTTAACATGCTTTATTAGCTTGACCTGTATTATTGTAAGCAAATCTTACAACTCACTTTTCACCCACTTCTAATTGTCGCATCGATTTAAAACTTTGCAAACGTATACAATTCTGGTGACAATATAATATTATAGTGCCATCGACCTCGTATGATGATGTAGGTGGGAGGTGGTCATAGAGACTCCTTAATTTTCCGTGACAGAGAGAGAAAGCAAATAATAGGTTAAAAAAACTAAAAAGTTAGAAATTATTATTTGGTAATTAAATTTAAAAACGTTTGGCGCATTTATATAGCAGTCTAGGCATAATGAGCAAAATGTAATGTAGTTACCTACCTATCTATATAAGTGCGCCCCACGCTGTTCAGTTTAATTACCTAATAATTATTTTTAACTTTTTAGTGCGCCACTCATGAAAGCGTTTTTTAGTTTTTGAACTATAATTCATTTTCTAAAGCAAGTGCTGTAAACAAACCAAATAATTTGATCGTCTAGATCATGGTATATGTTAATGAAAGACAGCATTTCAGAATTAAATTTTTTTAATTGCTGACTACTTAGAGTAACAAAGTGGCGACGTTTTTATTTAAAAAATGTGAAGAAGCTCATTGTTTCAATCATAACTTCTTTGCTTTTATTCTATTGGAACAGTCAAGAACTAATTTGAAAACTTAATTAACTAATAAATCTTTAATTTTGAAGTAAGTCCCGTAGTTTCTGAGATATTCGTGTTGTAAATGTTCAGACGACATTTCTGTGTCTCCAGATCTCCAAAACTAATAATTCTACAGAAATTAGAAAAAAGCAAAATTCATTCTCAGTTTAGTAGCTTTCTTATTTGTCCATGGCATTTTTTTTTCGCTAAATGTAAAACTTTTCAAGTTATTTGACGAAAACCGTTTCGAAATAATAAATAAATAAAAACAGTTTATTTAACAGTCTGCTAATTACAAGATATATAAACAACAACAAATATAAAGAAAAATAATATATACAAAGTTAAAACATTGTTCAATTTTAAATATAACTTCATTAACATAAAATAAAAACTATGTACCTACACTTAAATATAACATCTTTATCATTTGTTTGAAAGTTTGAGCATTTTTTGACATTTTAATTTCTGTGAGCAATTCATTAAAAAGTTTAAGGCCTTCATAAAAAAGAGATTTTTTTTTTTTTTAGAACATTTAAATTGCATTTTTCAATATGATATTTTTCCCCATTTCTTGTCTGATGTGTATGTATGCTCGATCTTTTAATTAAGAATATCTGTGGGGCGAAGTAATTTGCTATTTTATATATTAATATTAGAGCAGATTGTTCGATTATTTGTTCAATATTTAGCCATCTTAAATTAGATAACATTATTTTTATTGGTTCATATACAGTGTGTGCTATTTAAGACCAACACCGTTATTTTGGAACGCGTTGACCGATTTAATTTTTTTTTCTTGGGATATAGTGTTCGATGAGCTTTATTTGACTGTTTTGAAAAATTTGTAATTTTCATATTTTCAAAGCCTACTAAGCTCCTCTAAATGGGTCGACATTTCGAGATGGACTATTAGGCAATTTTTTATCGGCAAATTGGATAGCGTATTCGATTCTTCGAATTCGAATAACTTTTCTTTTGTCTTCCTTATTTAGTGTCTGATGTTCCTTAAGCCAAATGACTACTTTACCTTTTTAGTAAACCTAACCGACTTTTATACAGGGCCAGTCGAAAAGTGAGAAATTTTAAATTTGGTTATTGAATAATAAACACTCTATATGGAGTACCGAGCTAAAATTTTGTATAGAAGTATTTGATACGAATCGAATACGCTAGCCAATTTGCCGATAAAAAATGGTATAATAGTTGATCTCGAAATTTCGCCCCATTTAGAGGAGCTCAGTAGGCCCTGAAAATATGAAAATTACAAATCTTTCAAAACAGTCAAATACAGCTCATCGAGCACTATATCCCAAAACAAAAATTTAAAATCGGTCAACGTGTTGCGGTCTTAAATAGCACACACTGTATATCACATTTCAGAATTATTCTCGATTATTTAATTTTGCAATATCTACAATTTGTGAAGATCGCACTTACTACAGGAAATTAATAACGACATACAATAGTTAAAATGAGGATAAATAATAGTATCATACACAATTTGCTCCATTTAGAGAGATTGTTTAAAATTCTACAAAAATACCCATTTTTTTGCCTATCTTCTTAGCCAAAAAATCTACGGTGAAATTTAAATATGGATCCAAAACAATGCCTAAGTATTTTATTTCATCTACAAAGTCAATTTTTATATTATTTATTTTTACAGAGAAATTTTGACTCATGACTGCTTCATAACTCTTTCTAGTGCCCAAAACCATACATTTGTTTTGGATGAATTTAACTTTAATTTGTTGTTGCATAACATGTGTATAGATGTTCCATTTCTTGGTTCATCGTGTCAACTACTTCTTTGTAATTTTTACCAGAACTGATATAAGTGTATCGCCAGCAAAGAGATTTAAAAATGAATTATTTAATACATTACATATATCATTCATATAAACAATAAATAACCCAGCTCACTCTCTTGTGGAACACCATATTCACTTCTGATTTTATCCGATAAAAGCCCATTGAACTTAGTGCTATGATACCTTTCGTCTAAATAGTTTTTAATCCAAGCCAAAACATAATTTTTTACTACATAACTTTCACATTTTTCTATTAAATCCCGCCTATTGATCGTTCAAATGCTCGCTGTAGATCCACAAAAACACTAAGGACAATATCACCTGATCAATATCTTGTCTCCATTGAACACAAATACCCCCTTTTTCAAGCTAAAGTCGCAATTTTCAAGTGAAAAAGAGTGATATCCATCCCCTATATTTTAGCCCCCCCCCCCACATAATATAGAAACTTTTTTTGATGCATTCACTATAATTATATTTCCAAAAAAAATATATATATATATATATATATAAAATTATAATACTTATAATTCCTCTTTTTGTTAATGTTACCTGATATGAATATATTTATCGCTCTAATGTAAATACAAAAAGATTTTTCTATGTAACCTACACAAAAGTTTATACATTTGTAAAGACACGAGAAATGCGGAAAAACTGTCTCCCTATTTTGTTTTTATTTTGTAGTTTAGGAAGAGTATTCACTATAGAGAAACTAATAATAATATTTAAACATCTCGCAAACTGAGAAAGTATGTCAGCGTGTCTCAATCGAACAAAAGCTTCCATCGGCATCAGTATAGCATAAAAAAGGAACACTTACAAAGGCAAAATCAATTAAATATATACGCAACATCCTCCTGTAAGCCATCAAAATGCATCCAATGTCTTTTCTCATTTTGCAAGCGTTAAAGACAATGCTCAGTAAAAATGACAAAAGAAACATGTGGGAACATGGTATTAGAATTATCAACGTTAATGATGTTAATAAATATGATCCAGCATTTCTCAAAATTGTTAGAGACATACAAGTGAAATTAGTCGTACACTATGTGTGATTATTGGGTCAAGAGATGCATATGATTCTCATGTGAACTCTATGCAGATCTGATTTCACACGGTGCAAGTATAAGGTAATTAGAAAAAATACAACATTATCACAATTAATTTGCTGTAGAATTGTATAAATCTTAGATAGTCTAGTTTATATAAACTGGTTTATTTTTTATTACATTTAATTATCAACTGCATTCCAGTATAGAGATATAAGTACACGGTGATCTAGCTAAAGCTGTCCAGGCTAATTGCAGGGAAACTAAAATCATATTTCGATAAACACCAGTCGGTGAATAGTTATTTCATGTTGATGTTTAAATGAGGTCTTTGACGATTTCGATACAAGTTTTGCGACGTCGAGAAAAAATATTTGGATGTTAAAGGTAGTGTGATATCTAGTAGTACCTATTTTATTATACTTTTCGCAAATACGATAACGAAGAGTATATTGTATTTGATCGGCACATTTTTAAAACCGTAAATATCGCTCGCAGACAAAAAAATTTCATATCATTGTGTTAGTGAACGAATTTTGAACAACTTTCAAAATGTCCGTCTGTCCGTTAGTCACGTTTTGGACAGTAAGTTATTGTTGGCTAGAGGAAGAATCCTACTGTTTTTCAACAAAATCTATCAGTAAATAAAAATGTTATTAATGATTTAAATTTGAACAAAAAAATTTTTGATTTTTATATTTTTGTAATTGAATAGAAATCTGATGAAATGATATTTCATTTTAATAGCTAAATATTTATATATTTTACAAATATACATTTCATAATGTAATATACAACCGCGGAAATATGATCTTAGCTCCTCTTATAATGTAAAAATTTACTTTTTTTACGTGTTAGGTGGTGGTGTAGTTCTTACGCTTTTGACTCGAAATCCAAGAGTCCCGGCTTCTCAACCCGGCAGCTCCCCTAGCCAAACTTCCTTCTACGATAACTTACCCATACCCTTACTCTTATCTTTCCTCAACTTTACATCTTTCCAATCCCTCTTTCTCCCCATTTATGTTTGTACAATTTTGTTCTTTTATCCTTTTTATTATTTTCATTTCTTTTTTGTCTCTCTAAATCCCCTCTAGGCCGAAAACTTACGTAAATCCTAATTTTTTAAACCACAATTTTATTTCCACTCTACCTTTCTTGTCGGCGATCAGACCACAAGGTCGTCATTTGTTCGAACGGGTTTTTTCGATTAGTTGTGTTCCCCGTATCAACAATCAAAATTACGAAGTGCGCTCACCTACGATTTTAGTGTTCTCTGTGTTTATTTTTAAGTTACTTTTAGGTCCATGTGGACACATCGAAAATTTTAATCTAGTTTTTAAGTCTGCCCGTGGCAGACAGGAGCTTCTAGCTCGAATTAATTTCCAAGCCGAACCGGACCTACCCCACCCAGCCTCACACCCACCTCGCCGATGTTCGCCGTGGTTGTCTGGCTGGCTCCGGGCTAGGATCCGATGAGGCACATATATTGTGCTTGAACTTAAAATAAAATATTATTGTTGTTGTTGGTTCGAAACCCAAATGGGGCATGCTTTTTATTTTTACTTTATTTTACACTGAGTCTTTTACCAACTAAATTCGTACTATAAAATTAAAAATGTCTAAAACTAACATTATTTACAGAAAACTGCGAGTATACTATAGAATGTGTAACAATTATATAAAAAGTTCAGTGAACAGGCGAAGAGTACGTTTTTAGCTTGTTTATACGTATTTTTGTCTAAATTAGTAATTTTTAAACTATACCAATACATAATACAAGAAATACCCACAATTTTAATAATCATATTTATACACATTAGTAGTTCTTAATTCAATTAGTAGAAAGAATGTTACGACGTTATTTGAACATTAAAATATAGTCGCGAAGACTATTTCACTAGTGTTTATGGAAATTTAATATACCTTCTCCTCCCAACTAACAATTTAATACTATTGTATAGACATCTATACGAATTTCCTCTGAATTAGTTAGTTAGTTAGTTCGACAATTGCCCCAGAGATGGCGCGCTTTGTCGATATCTAGAAGTCATCCTGCTGTTTTCAGACTACTAGAAAATTACAGAATTTTTAGGAACATTCTAAAGCCCTCATCTTTTTTTATATAAGGGATATATTTTTTTATTAATTACAAGCATAATTAAGCCCACACCTGGACCCACTCTATATGAATTATCATGCGCAGCACGTTTGATGAATGGATATTTCTAATAATGTTTGTAATTTGAAATAAAAATCAATTTTATGAATTTAATTTACTTCCAGTTATAGAAAATTCTTGAAATGATATTATTCTTCTCTGATAAACTAGCAATACTGTGATTATTTTGATTTTTAGAATTTTGTCATAGTGGCTACCGTTGAGCGTCTTTCTTGCTAATAAAACATGTTTGCCATGAAAAGAAGCATTAAGTGACAAGCTCTATAAAGTGAATTCTATAAATATCTATTTGATAATTTATATATACCTAGTGTTATACAAAAGTTGTTACAGGTCCGTATTATTAGAAAATGTATAAAACGAATTTTCAAAGTTTTTCAGTTTAGCCGGAATAATGTTTTTTTTTAAAATTAATAATAATAATAATTACTATAGTTGTACATTTAAGCAAAATGGGGCAGATTCTTTCTTGGCAGATACCTCTATAAATAACACACAAAACAGATTTCAAACGCCCTAAAAATGCAAGGATCTTTCACTTTTTACTACTGACGGACATATTTATAACGTAAGAGGAGCATTATATACATGTAACTACCATACTTTTCATAAACGAATATTAGAAAATAAATACTTATCCATACGTTTTGGATATGAACGATACATATTATATAACAAGTGTAACAAAAAAGCTTACTTTAATTAATCACGAAGATATAGTTTATAAACAAACATGTATTCATTACGTACAGGAAAAGCCACTTTGATTCATTGGTTAGAAATAAATTGATAAAGCATCATATAGAAATATAATATTTGTTACTATAATGTTACTTAGATTTTATTTATTTAACACTTTGCAAATATGGCCCTATTATCACTAAAGGATTCCAACCTATGAACATTAGACATTAAATATCCTTGTTTTGAATTTGTTCTACAGCGATGCTTTGCAGAAAAAAATTGTGCCCAAGAATATTGTTTATTCTATAATGATAATGAATTACTTCATTACATGTTCGGTTTTCACATGAATAATAATTATTTTGCAGTTTCCAACATATGCAATTTGTTCTTGAAAGAGGAATTATCTCACAATATTTTCTATATAACTATTCTGTAAACTGATAAATATGATTTTACGAAGCAATTTTATATGTATTTGAAAATGATTAAAAAATTCCATGAAAGATTACTGGAAAGCCGTTATACATCACTTTACTTTTATAAGCTTAAATTATGGGTAACGATAGTTACTTAAAAGTGTATATAACAATCCGATGTTTAACATAGCAGCTGTTTTATAATTTTACTGCGAGAATGTTCTATGTTCTAAACATCAATGTAAATAACAATTCTGTATCAGAAGACAAAATAATGTTTTCCCTAATTTTTAATACAATAAATGAGTTAAATTAGTATTTGAGAACAACAATATAATAACAGTAGCTACAATAATATTGTATTGTTACTATATTGTTATTGTAACAGTATAACCGTTCTATTGCCTGAAAATAATAAAGCGACATAGTTAATAGGGCAATTCCCAAGTAATCGCCCCGGGATATTTTAGCTGAGCCACCCTGTATGAAAAGCGGCGCTCAGTCGTGTTCCGATCCAATTAATGTTAAAAATTTCCAAGCAAATAATTCTGTTTGTTTTTCGTCGCAAACTAGTAAATTAAACAAACCCGTAAATAATTAACAAGAACTTTCATCTGTGGGGAAATTCAGCGTGGCTTCCGTAAATTACTTTTATATTAAACCGAGTTTTAATCTAATTGAGCGATAATTACATATCCCATCATTTCCAATAATCAAATGAATGTGTATCGTTATAGACTACGTGGTAATTGGCTATTTGAATTTTACGAAACAATATGGTCCATTAAATTTACGGTTACTGGTTGCCCTCTATAGTCAATTATTGGTTGTTGCACTATTTGTTTGGAGAATAACTTCATGTCAGGATATATTCCAGTTGCTTGAATTATGTGTTTTGTTTTCATTTCATGTAAATGATTGAATAATATCTCATTTTGCGTTATATACACGGCTATGATTGTATGATAACTCTTTAATCATCATAAATACTTTCAAAAGATCATTTTCTTATCAATTACCACAACTTTGGGTATTTGTAATTTAATTAATATAGAAAGTTTAGTAGAGCGCAATTAAATGTAAAAAGTTATATATTTCGGAACATAGAGTGATTAGTGCGTCCATCTCGCACTCTGAGCGTACCTAGCAAAGTGGGTTCGAGCTCCACCTAGCGAAAACAATTTTCGGTCAAACTTTTTAAAACTCGGAATTCTGGTAGTTCTTGATGTGTAGAACAAAAGTTCTCAAGAGCATTAAGTCCTAAAAGCTCATGGTTTTGAAATATAGCCCTCCGAAGTTAGACTTTATATGCATTTTACAGTATAGTTAAATCTTTATGGGAAAGTTTTCGGTCAAACTCTTTGAAACTCTGGATTCTGGTAGTTTTCGATATGTAGAACAAAAGTTCTCAAGGGCACTAAGTCCTGAAAATGATATATGCTGCAGAATGCACGTAAAGTCCAAATTCAAAGAGCTGTATCTCAAAACCATGAGTTTTTAGGACTTAGTGCCCTTGAGAACTTTCGTTCTACTCACCAAGAACTATCAGAATCCAAAATTTCAAAGAGTTTGATCGAAAGCCATTTCCCATAAGAATTCTGCGGTGTCCTTTTCCCCAGGATGTAGTTTGGACAGAGGCGTAACTATGGCAGGGCAAACCGGGGCAGTGCCTCGGGAGATCAAGGGGGCCCCGGGAGACTAAGGGTCCCAGCCGGCACCTGTTTTTTTCCGCAAAATTTGGATTTCTCCCTCCCGCTCATCAAAAAAATGTTAGGATGAAAAAATTTTTTCGGATTTCACCCCTCTGCTCATCAAAAAAAATATTAGGATGAAAAATTTTTTTTTATTATTTCTCCCGCTCAAAAAAAATGTTGGGATGAAAAACATTTTTTCGGATTAGAATTAGATATTAAGAAAATAATATAATAGGGGGCCCCTAACAATTTTTTGCCCAGGGGCCCCATGACGTCTAGTTGCGCCTTTGAGTTTGGATTCCACTATAAACTCTAGGGCCCCTTCTGCTTTACTCAGACAAATCTAGATCTCCTGTAATTAAGAGTGTCATTGAAGAAACATGAAAGGCGGTTAAGGACACACAGACATAGCCTCTACCTGAAACCTTTAGCAACCACTTAAGAAGGCTCGTTTTTCTTAATTTTTGTAAAACTCAAATCTATTATTAATTTTATCAAAATGTATTTGAAAATGTTATAACTCGAAAGATTCACATATTTTATCAAGAAAACTATATCTAAAGGGGTTGCGTGGTCGATGATTACGCATTTGATGTCAAAAAATCGATATTGAAGACGTCATATCGAATTTTCGAAATCGCCACATTGCTAAATCTTGAATTCACAAATATTTTTTTCTGGATGTAAATGTGTTCCGTTGACATGGAATGTTTCATGTTAAAGAGAATGTAAAAGGATATATATGATATATATGATAAATATAAGTGGATATAGTTCCTCGAACCCCGATTTTCCCCAAATTGTTCTACTATTACACTCCTTTTAGCTTAATCATGTCTAGACACATTCGTTTGTTTGAGTCCTCTTTCATTACAATTTTAATTGAGGAAAGTTGAGTTGGGTAAAGTTTTATATCCGACAAAATTCATAAAGTTTTGAAACTTGGCAGAAATGTTAAGAAATGTACCAAAATAATAATAATGTGGTTCCATCATCTCTTTAAATTTTAAAAACCACCATGTTCGATTTAGCTTGTTTATCTGCTAAAGAGCCGATACTCAATTTCGACCTAACACACAAAAGCCCTCGAAGGGATAAGATTGAAAATCAACCATTCAATCAATAAAAACATGATAGTTCATATAATATCATTTATTGTTTAGATTTAAAATAAGTACAAATGATATTATGCAATTATCCTATCTAAGAGAATTTATATATTTCAATGAAATATCTTCCCAAGTAGAGCAAGGGCGAGTGAAGACTTTGGTTTCGGAACTACCATTCAATTGAGAGCATGCACTAGTAATCGATTAGGTAAAAAGATTCACACAACTTCCTTGAAAGTTTATGTATGCACTTTTGTTTTAGGATTTTTTAGAAAATAATATAAAAATATTTTACTTTTTCAAAATTTTGGGACATTTAAGGTTCCTTTTAGTGATTATATCATTTGCAAGAACAGAGATCGATTTGAGTTCAACCATATATGAGTTATTACAACTTTCCCCCTCGCGACGTACCGGCCCTCATGTAGGTTCAATATGAGGGATGTAACACGAGTTCGAGCGACTTTTTTACAAATGGCCTTTTTCTCTTACTTATGCACAAGGCGGTTTGTCTATAACTTTGCCATTTGGAAAGACCTGCATTTGGTTTTCCTACTATCGCTTTCTGCCGATTCTCCAACGCACTCGTCCAACTGACGATCTGCTGAATGAATCCGAATTTGTTTTATTCGAGAAACCGGCTTTGTCTATTTTTGCTAATTTTGACCTAATCATTACCCACATTTGCCACATTTTTTGGTTTCGCCTTTTTAGTACGTCGCCTCGTTAAAATTTCATATTCATTCTTTGAATACATACAATGACTGTATCTCCATTTTCATCATTCAGCGATAGAAAAGTTAAAAAATATTCAAAATATTTTAATTTTCAGCGTACTTCTTAAAAAGTATTTTACTATCTGCTTTTCCTTGTTCATAAAAATATTTCCAAATAAGTCCAACTTTGGGGCACTTTTGAAAAAGTATAATGTGTTTTTGTCTTTGATCAAAATTATACTTTTATTTTCAGTATACTTTCACATGACCATAATATACTTTTCCTCTTACGGCCTGTACATAAACATATTTTTCTAAGTAAAAATTCGGTGCTTCTTCGAATTTTCACCTAGTAGTTAGTGCCTTACGCCTCTGCGAACGTGTATGAGTTCTTTTGTGCTAGTTTTCGGCGCTGATGCCTGTCAATCTTGTATGTTATGGTCTAACTAAAATGTCTTTGAATGAATTTTTTTTTAAGTCGACGCTTTTATTTTTATTTCGACTTAGGCCGATTCTGGGATGTTCTACAACACTATCACTGCCATGACCAGACCTGCTTGAATGTTGAAAGTGTAGGTACTACCGAAGACGACGATGACATCGACGTTGATGACGTACCACGATTTTCGATAAATGGGACTTACCTTTAGTGGATTAGTTCTATAGGTGAAACCACCTAAAAGTGCGCCAAGATATACTTCAAAGTTGGCGTGGAAATATTATAAATCGGGCAAAACATTTAGGAAAGAAAACCATAATAGGCGTATTCTATACACCATTACCCGTTCTACAGATTGACTACTTTTAACTTGCTTCCGAGTAATTTGCAGTGAAAACCTGTGATAAGTATAAACGGAGCTTCTTTTATTTCTGCGCCGCATTTGCCTGAGTACCGTTCATTTCACGGAAAAAATGAATAAAATATTGTTTTGTTGGATATTTTATAGGGAACACTTTTGCATGGAGCTATTCTTGCCATAAAGTGAACGGTTTACTAGATAAAAGACCTAAATCGAATGTGGGGGTGGTTTTGCAATTTTAAAGGATGACGCCACCGCGGTAGAGATGGGAACTTTTCTTTAGTTTGATTTTGGTGCCTTCTTTAATATTTCTGTCAAGTTTCAAAACTTTATGAATTTTGTGGATAAATAGCGATTTTTGGCTTAACTTTATTAAATTGTTATTAGGACTCGCTTGGTCAATATTATCGTTTTCTCATTAGTCCAGTCAACGGGGGGTTTCACCTCTAATTTGAGTGCTAATGAATGGATTTTGATGAAACTTTGTGCAATGTGTTTGTAATTACGTTAATAAAGAAGTTGAAAAAATATTAGAGTAGGAAACGATCGGAGGGGGTAGAAAACACTGCTTTTATCACGGGTTCCGTAACTTGTGGAATTGGGTCAAGAATGAAAAAAACAAACAATATATTTACCTTTTTTTGACCCAAAATGAGATGTTTTTTACTCTTATGATTTTTTTCGAAAAATGCATATTTTTCGAGACATGGTCACTCTAAAATTCCTAAAAATGAGGGAGGGGAAATGTAAAAGTTAAAAAAAAATCTGAAAAAATTCAGGTGAACGTATTATCGAAATACAAGACTTTTTTTATTTGCAACTTTTCTGTAAAGAGCGTTTTCACCAAGTTTTTCCGGAAAACATGAAAAACTATCCCTTTCTTTGAAATTGTAGCGTTTTAAAAATATGTACTTAATTTAAAAATTTTAAAAAAGTCAGACGTATGCATTGAGACCTTCTAAACATTTTTTGTGTCTTGGAATTTTTTTTGTAACTTGCTAATTTTCAGAGTTACAGGCAGTTCTCCACAATAAATAATGTACTACATTTTTGCACTTTAAAAAATACATGAAAATTCGAAAATTGAGCGTGATTTATATGTATTTTTATAAAAAAATATGAAACCTATATACTGCCCCCATTAGGAAGACCCCGTATGTTAAACACATAGAATGTAGATATTTGAGGTTAAACATTAGAACGGTCTTAAAACGCACATGAAAAATTTGTTTTACCCAATGTTTGCGTAAGAGGGCAGATTTGCTCAAATTTTACTATAAAGAGGGATTTTATTACATATATTTAAAATTATATAGAAGTTTTTCCATTTTTCAAACATACGGGGCTAGGCACTCTCTGAATTGGACACATAGTACAATGCAAAAACGTAGTACCGTGTTTTTGCTTAGCATTCTTATTGATGTTTCTTGAAGTATCTCGACGTTTCTTGAAGTATTAATTATAAAAATTAATTATTAATTATAACTGATAATTGAAGTCGAACTTTTATTAAAATTCAAAACATTTTAAAACAAATTTTGGGTCCTCAATTATTTCCTAAGTAACAACATGGTATCTTAAGATTCCTAAGAATAAATATGGTATATCACAGAAATATGCCATGTCTTGTCTATGTAATGAATAGATACGATGTTTATGTGTAGTAACATGATACGAGGTCGACAAAATGTTAAAAAATAATGTTCGGGGTCTATTTTACAAAGTTTTTCGATGTAATAGATGTATTTTTGTCCGCTGAGTTCGTTGAAACTAAAATCTCAAAAATGCCACACACGGGGTTCTTTCTTATGGGGGCAGTATAGTTATACCATTTTTAAAGGTTCAATATAATTTTTAAATTGAAAATATTAAAAAGTTTTCAAAAAATGTAGTGCATTATTATTTATCGTGAAAAACTGCCTGTAACTCGGAAAATTAGCAAGTTACAATAAAACTCCAAGAGACAAAAATATTTAGAAGGCCTCAATGTATACGTCTGAATTTAAAATCTTTAAATTACGTATTTGTAAAGCGCTACAGTTTTAAAGAAAGAGGTAGTTTTTCATGTTTTTCCGGAAAAACTTGGCGAAAACGCACTTTACAGAAAAGTTGAAAATAAAAAGAAGAAGTCTTGTATATCGATGATACATTCATCTGAATGTTTTCAGATTTTTTTTTTACTTTTACATTTCCCCTTCCCCACTTTTAGGAATTTTAGAGCGGCCATATCTCAAAAAATATGCATTTTTCAAAAAAATTCACAAGAATAAAATCATCTTATTTTGGTCCAAAAAAGGTAAATATATTGTTTCTTTTTTTGTCATTTTTGACCTAATTCCACAAGTTACGGAGCCCGTAATAAAAGGGGTGTTTTCTAAGATAATTTCCTACTCTAATCTTTTTTTCAACTTTTTTATTAACGCCATTGCAAACACATTGCACAAGGTTTCATCAAAATCCATTCATTAGCACTCAAATTAGAGATGGTCATTTTAACGCTCCGTTGACTGGACTAATTCTAATCCCAAAAAAAATATTGTTTCCTGATTCGTCATCTTCTGAACCAAACCGACCTCACGCTGGGCTATCGAGCGCCCACAAAACTAGCTAGAAAATTTTAAAATAAACCCTTATGATGTGTTGCCTTTATTAATTCATGATGATTAAATTGTAACCATCACATAATAGTTTTGAGAGCTTATACAACCTTAAGCGTAATAAAACTTCAAGATACTCCTGAGTTTCAAGATTACTCTAGACATTGTGTGAATTATTGAAAGGTTTCTAAAGGAAGCGGAGTAGTGGCAATCAAATCAGAAATTTATATTACCTGCGCCACTATAACAATTATTATTTCTTTTCGGGTTATGTGAACTAAACAAAAATTTAAAGCTGTAGTCTGAGTGTACTAAAAAGGTATTAAAGGCATTATTTGTGTTAATCAATACGATATATTTAGAAGTAGAAGATAAATAACAAGTTGCGTTGTTTCTTCAACTTTCCAAATAGACATTGAGAAGATAATTACACAGTCTCGCTCTTGCCACTTTGGCTAATAAGGTACCTTTAATTATTCAGCCAAATCGATCCATTTGTTATACCTAGGTAAATATAATCTAGCTTTTCAGCTCAAATACACAGTTATTCTAGATATACAAGCCTAAAGATATAAACAAACAGGCGGATTTAATGCTGGCAAGGAAAATTTGTGGGAGAGTTATTTACTTTGGAACATTTTTCAGTTAAACTTTCTATATAGGTATCTGAAAAAAAAAACAAAGTTTGTGAATTCTAACCAAACTAGGGACTGAAAAATGTGAAAAAATTGTGAATTGTTCCGTTTCAGTTCTAAAAAGACCCTATTTTTCCTATTTATAGATCACATAAGTACTTTTTAGATTTCCCAAAGTACAAAGATAAAAGTGGTTCTAGTGTGTGTTAAAATACACACAATTCCTATAAGCTTAAAGAAAAACAATACTCTAACCCCAATAGTTCGCGACTTATAACCTCTCAAAGTAATTGAATTTTCGACCCTTTTTCGATTTTGTTTCACAGGATTGCAGATTTTTTCGAAATAACTCTCTGTAAGTGCATGCACAATGCACATTCAAGGTAAAAATGAACTAAGATGAAAAGTAATTAAGTCCTGCGTAACATTGGGGAAAATATACCCTAATTAAACAAGAATAACTATTTTAAACAAATAGATAAAACCGGGTTATCTCAATCACCTTTTTGAGTCTAGGATATTTGGATTTGTCTGAATAAAGGAAAATGAGGCCTTACAGCTTATATTTAAATTAGAAATATGAATAGTGAAATTTTAGCTTGTTAAACTATAGTTAAAATATAATTTTCGTCAAAAACTTGAAAAGTATAATATTTTGCGAAAAAATACTCGAGACCAAAAAGGAAGCTTATAAATTAAGAATAAATTTGTTATTTCTATTTGTATAGGATTAATAGTTTCGGCTACATGGAAATTTAAAGATGTCGTCCGAATGTTTATAAAACGAAATATTTAATTTAAATGTTAAAATTTCAGAAACTATGACAATTTTTCACGTCAAAAGTGCTATGGACTAAAATTAAAGCTCTTTAACAGACCTTTCATTTCAAATGTTTTTTTGTTTCTGTAATATAGAGAGTTATTACCAAAACAATGTGCGTCGTAACATTTTTTAAATAAAAATATTGCCATCTTCTTACCACAATTAGCCAGTAAGTAGAAAAATTTCAAGTACTGTTTTTTGTTAATATATAGGATTACCTAAATACTCAAATTAGTTTGCCCGTTTGAATAATTTGCCTTGGAGAATATTATAAACGTATTTTCAAGACATACTCCATTTTGGCATTTTTTATTTTGACTTCATTCATAATTAGCGCCCTCAAAAACATACATGTGGTACGTTTCAAAATAAATCAGCAGTACTTCTTCAAAAATTAAATTATTCGATTTAGTTGTGGTTTCCACTCCTTGGGGGTAAAGCAAGTCTCGGTATCATATAAAAACTTAACAAGATCCCGTTTAACAAAAATCACCCATGAAAAATTATCATTGTATACGACATTCTTGCTAAATTTTGTGTCGTTTTCACCTCTAGCTACTGCATTAAATAGGCATCTGTAAAATTCCGTGAAATTGTATAACGTAATTCTTAATTAGGTACCGTGATTTCCAAATATTGAATTTTTAAATATTCCACGTCTGGAACACCTTTAAAAATTGCATAAATTGTTTTGCTAAGAATTACAAATAAGAGAGAGGCATAGGAAGCAATAAAGATAAAATACAAATAATAAACAGATAAACAGTTAAAAAATAATTATTATTAGATAATCTATAAATATTTATACAAATATGTGTACTTATAATACCGAGAATACAAAACAAAACGTATTTATTTACTGTTATGAATACCAGTCAAGCAGAACTTAAGGATGAGATTTTGCAGAGTGAGGGGGAAATGCGCGTTTATTTTCGATTTATTAGAAATATTTAAAAAATCAAACATAGTATAATCTTTAAAACTATTTTAGATACTTGCTATTGTTCTAGCGAATTCAACTATATATATTTTTTATTGTAAATTTCTGTTGTACTTGAATATTTTTAGGCCAGTCAGAATAGATGGAAAAA
Organism: Rutpela maculata; assembly: GCA_936432065.2. Classification (NCBI taxonomy): domain Eukaryota; kingdom Metazoa; phylum Arthropoda; class Insecta; order Coleoptera; family Cerambycidae; genus Rutpela; species Rutpela maculata. The sequence goes on along the minus strand of OW386286.2, from coordinate 205,258,110 downwards.
GGATCAGTTTACGAAATGTCGTTTACCCGCAATTCTATTTTTTTAAAGTATAGTTTGAATATCCACAAACATGCCAACTATCCGCACGCGTGACAGATGGGGCAACACACTTTAAAATTAAAAAATCATCCGATTTTTGTCATTTTTCGCTTTATTTGCAATTTAACTAATAAATGAAGCATTGTTCGAAAATATATCAAGAGACATAAAAGTTGGGAAAATTGATTTTAAACATTTTATTATTCTTGACATTTTCCCAGAAAATTCTTCGTTTGAGAGCTACAAAGGAAAGAACAATGCTACTTTTTTATCTTTTGATTCTTTTTCTTTTAAGTGAATATAATAAATATTAATGCAAAATATATCATCAGTATAATGTAAATTATGTTTAAATGTCCAATTTATGGTTGAAATAAGATATATTTACAGACCTATATATAATTTACATGTTAAACAGAAAAAAAATAATAAAAATTTTCAGGGGTATTGAGGTATTATACATTATACCGATGATATATTTCGTATTAATATTTATAATATTCACTTAAAAAAAAAAAATCAAAAGATAAAAAAGTAGCATTGTTCTGTCGTCTGTAGCTCTTAAACGAAGAATTTTCTGGGAAAATGTCAAGAATAATAAGATGTTCAAAATCAATTTTCTCAACTTTTCTATCTCTTAATATATTTTCGAACAATGCTTCATTTACGAATTATATTGCAAATAAAGCGAAAAACGGCAAAAAATTGACGATTTTTGAATTTTAAAGTCTGTTGCCCCACCTGTCACACGTGCGGATAGTTAGCATATGTTTGTGAACATCCCAAACTAAACTTTAAAAAAATAAAATTGCGCACAAAAAAATTATTCCGACTGGTCTATTTAGTTTGTCAATGAAAATAGTTCCTAATTTTATTATTTGAGTATGGTATTAAACTACATACAAAATTTATAACAAAACTGTATATGGTTGTATTCCTTAGAGCAATAGGAAGTACCTGAAACTATTTTAAAAATTATACCTTTTATGATTTTTTAAATATTTATGCGCATATTTCCCTCTCATTCTGCAAAATCCTATCCTTGAGGTACAGAATTCACCTGTACTGTAGACGAACGGTTGTCTAAAACTCGAATTCGATTTTTTTCCCCATTACAAGACATTTTCATACAGTCTGTATAGCAAAAAATTGGAATAATTGCCACAAGGAATTATTCCCACAAGGATTTTTTTTTGTATCATGTAGGACGGGGTTGTCACAACATTAATTGATGTTTTCCATAAAAATATCATTGACGGTCATAGATTTTCTAAATTATCCCATTTCCTGTTAGTTCTATCCTAAAATTTGATATTACCAATACTGTAGAAAATAAAACACGCTACAACTTTCATTTAAACTATTTTTCTCTATTATTAATATTTTAGATTTTCAGAATAGTGAAAATTTGTGCTTTGCTGCAAATTTTCGCAATTATTTCGCTCCAGTTGCTACGTAGTAATTAGTTATTGTCAATATTGTAGATTATAAAACTTCTCAAAATTTTATCTATATTATCAATATTGGTAGTATAACTAACAAGGAAGCTAATTGAGAAAAACCTATTCTGACCGTAATTTTTTCAAAATGGCGGCCGTAGCGACAACGATTTTTTTGTGGAAAGCATTAATTAATGATTGTGGCATCCTTCCCCCTCCTCTCCACTACATTATACAAACAAAAAACACCTTATACGAATTATTCTCTACTTGAAAGCAACATTTTTAAAATTTAAAGATCTGGCGAAGGCGCCAGTTTTACTTGTAGAGACAAACGAAACAGGTTTATTTCACTGTTTTTATCTCTGAAGGACTCATTAAAAATTTTTAGCGTGTATTTAATGTAAGCCTTTTCTAAAATGTTTAAAACTTCGTTAGATGTGCAAAATTCTGGATATGACCTGAAAATGCCACTGAATCATTTGTTAAAACATTTTACCTTGTAAAAATATTCTTTTAATACAATAATCCAATACAGATGAAGCTGTAGTAGGTTCAATTATAGCGACACGCGTACGGCTTTGAAGAGCTCAAAGTGAAATTAAATTGTTAATTATTGATTACTCTCCATTATTGAAATGCTGACGGTATTTTTTGTGCAGAGTGAGAGGGAAATATACCTTTATTCTTGGTTTATTATTAATATTTAAAATACGAAACGAGGCATGATCTTTAAAATGGCTTTAGAGACTTGCTCTTATTCTAACAAATACAGTAATAATAAGAATAATAATAAGCACCACAAGTAATACGACACACATTTAGAGACAAGAGATACATGTCCAATATCCGAGTGTACTGGGATTAATTTCTTTTTTCGAAGAAATCTCAGTACCACGGCCGGAAATCGAATCCGGTTACCCGGTGGGCATAAATTCAATTCATTTGCAGTGATATGCATATTTTATTATACATTTTTGTTATTGTCAAATACTGTGACTCTACAATGAAAATAAGTAACTATTTTCATTGTCAAAGCATGGAACTCAGATGTAACAGAAATGTACAATAACTAATGTATATAATTGTATTCATCAGAACAATGTCAAGCGTCTAAAACTATTTTAAAAGTCATATCGCGCTTGGTTTATTAAATATTTATAATAAATCAAAAATATGTACCTGTTTTCTTCTCACTCAAAATACCAACTCAGTTCTTATTACCCCAGCCGATCTGGGCAGGAAAAAAATATAGGGAGCTAATTTTTTGTGTAGATATTCCCTGAGAATTTAGATCCAACATGTAAAAGTCCTGAAATTTAGAAGCCCATCCTTTCTCAAAAATTACGTTGAAATCCACGTTGATCTGAAAGAATTAAAATGATTAAAGTGAATATAATAAAGAAGTAAAATGTATGTACCTTATAAAATGGTAATTTTTCCATGATGTCTGCCGTGTTTTAATATTGCTTTAATACTTGTATATTGATAAGAGCGATTCTGGCGGTGGATTTAATAAATTAAAACGCGAGAAAGAGATAGAGAAAAAGATTTGGAAACACTGTATAAATACGACTGGGTGGTTCAATTCTTTTTAAACATTTGTTTTGATCCTGCTTAGTAACTCCTGGGTTCTCACAGTATCAGAAAATAGCGTTCATTTTAAATTTACATATATTTCAGGTCCGTTTTCAGATAATCCTGAAATTTTCATGTACCAAATTTTCAAGTAAATCTACAAAATATTGCAATTATTTCAGCCACATTGGATTAGCCATTTTGAATTCTTAATATTTGACATCAGATTTGGTATCAGCTAGTCGTAAATCCTTAACTACCAATTTTAATGCAGTTCCGACGAAATTTAATTCTTATTACTAGTTCATTCGCCAAAGGGACTACTGAAATGGAACCTCGGCCGAGTTTTACCTCGCAGAAGTAATTTTTGAAATTTTAGTGTGATGAGAGTCGTTAAAAATTGTTATATTTGTGGTATAAATTAAATAATCATCATAACATTTTAAATAAAGTTATTCAAATTTCTGCGAGTGATTAACAATGGGACACATAATGAACACATTCTTTTCGATTTTTCCATTCTGATTTTGAGATGTCCCCGGTTAAAGCAAGAGCCCAATATATATTTGAATCGTATGGTAGTTAGTATTCTCTTTTCAGAAGTCATATCTCTTTAATGAAACAATCAAAATGTGAAAGCCATAGAGAATTCATCTCATCGGTACACATAAATAAATAACAGTCAGCGTGCAGTTGTTTCAATACACCCGCTCTCCAATGTAACCTCCGCTGTATAGATTCCGTAGTAATTAAACTATAAACCAATATTAACGTTTACGTCGCGTACAGAATTTAACGAAACTCTAAAGTAGAAAATTTAAACGTAATTTAACAGATGCAGTATTTACAATGATTCTATTTCATTTTAGATTTCCCTCGTGTGGAAGTTGGACCGGAAAATCCTTTACGGGTGGAGCGAGGATCGCAGGCTACTCTTCAATGCACCGTCGACGCCAAACCTAAAGTTACGACAGTCCGCTGGACGAGAAACAATAGATTTATCAGCTCCTCGCACAACCACATCATCCACAAAGTCAGCATCCAAGACGCCGGGAAGTACACTTGCAGCGCTGATAACGGCCTGGGCAAAGTCGGCGAGAAAGAAATAATGCTGGACGTGCTGTACGCGCCGATTGTCACGCTGGAAGCCAAAACCAAGGAAGCAGAGGAGGGCGAGTCTGTGTATATAAAATGTAACGTCACCTCAAATCCCAGTCCGGTCACCGTCGAATGGGTAAAAGATGGCAAGCCGGATTTCCGGCAATCAGGTGACACTTTGAGATTGAGTCACGTTGCGGCCGAAAATTCCGGAACTTACATTTGCCGTGCCGTCAACATAATAAGCCCCAGCACGGTGCCAATTAGACGGTCAGAGAAAATAGGAAACGCATCGATTGCTCTGCTAATTCGCCACAAGCCCGGCAGGGCCCGGATAATGCCCGACAAGCCAGTGGCTACAGAAGGATCTGCGGTTACCTTAACTTGCACCGCAACACCCCCAGGATGGCCCGCTCCTCAGTATCGGTGGTTTAGGATAGGGTCCGATGGCCAGACCACAATTCTGGCCACCGGTACGAAGTATACGATCGCAAACGCCAACCTCGGCACCGAGGGAGTTTACAATTGTCAGGCCACCAACGAACTGGGCCCGGGCGAGATGGCTTCAGTGGATTTGGAAGTTCACCAACCGCCTAGTTTCAAGTATAAGTTGAAACCGTTGGAGACGAAACGGGTAGGCGACCCCAACTTCTCCGTTGCTTGTAGCGCAAAGGGTAAACCGAGGCCTATGGTGAAGTGGCTGAAAGATGACGAGGAGTTGACTGCGGATGCTAATATGTATGAGGTGAAAACTGACTATGCGGAGACCAGTAATGGAGCTGTGAGCGTACAGAGTGTTTTAAAATTCAGTGGAAAAGCTAGACCGAATAACAACGAGCTGCTGCCCTCTGATAGGGGCGTGTACGCTTGTACTTTTGAAAACGAAGTTAAGAAGTCCGAGTCGACAATGCATCTTAAAATTGAACGTAAGTATTTGTAATCTAATACTTTCTTATGAACTTGTGGTACGCACATTCCTTAATATTTAATGAACTCGGGAAAGTTTAAATACAACCCAAATCAGACCCTCTTCCTTTAGAAGTTTACAAATTTATTTATTTACTTCGCATTTGAGCTAACGGCTCCACGCAGAGATATTGAGATGTCACGATGTAAGAGTAATATATAAAAATCAATGGCAATATTTAATATTTTTATTGGTGTTATAAGATATATGAGAAAAAAAGTTGTACTTCTAAGTCTGAATTGATTACAAGAGGAAGAGTTCAATATGAATACCAGGTCTTTCATATATGTTACATACTTCAGCTGTATATTGCAGAGATCAAAATATAAATATTGAGCTAAATATTTCTACTTAATGAGATAAGGGGCAGTAAAGTTAAAATGATTTTTAATTTTTTTTTTAATATCATTAAAACTATTTCAAATGTCAGGCTCAAAATTAGTATACAAATTTTTTAGTGCCTACATATGGTATAGTAGACATCAATACAGCCCTAGACTCAAGAAAATGTCTGCCCTCTTACACGGTTTATTTTCGAGCTACCTTTGGATATGGGCTTTAAAGGAGAAAATATTAACTTTGTGTGTGTATTCTCTTTCACACTGTGCGTGTGAAAGAGAATACATATTTTTATGCTGAAATAATATGAATATGTATTGGTCAAAGTTCAATTTGTGCATAGCGAAGCGATTTGTAAAATACCTAACACAAAATCATCCACATTCATATGCAATTTACAAAAGCTTGGAAACTGCAGATCGTCTTATATATAAATACTAGCTGACCCAGCAAACGTTGTTTTGCCATGTAAATTATAAATTTTTGTCCAAAAAATAAAAATAAAATTTCTGGATAGGGCCACCCAAAAAATAGCCTACGACCTATTCTCAGACCTACCAAATATATACCAAAAATTTCATAAAAATTGGTCAAGCCGTTTCGGAGGAGTTCGATAACAAACACTGTGACACGAGATTTTTATATAATAGATTAGATTGAAAATAAAATTGAATCCAAAATTGAAAAAAAAGACAGTGATATCAAACAATTTAATATATGTACATATCTAATAAGACTACTTCCAGTTTTTTTTTAATATTTTACTCCATTACTTTATTGTTCATCATTTATGGGTTTACAGTCATTTAAATTGTTCAGTTTTCTGTATGCAAATACAAAATAAAATTAAACTTACCATCTAAAAAAAATAAACTTACCATCTAATTACGTATAAAACAAATCAACAAATCTGTATACCAAACATGGCAAGCAGGGACACATCCCGTAGAGGATGTTTAATCGCAATTACTTTTAATGATGAGAATGATGGTATCAGTAGACTGACACACAAAAACATTTAAATAATTTTATAAAAACTGTTTCACAATTTTGATTTTGGGCTTAAAAGAATTGGGATTGATGATATTAATATATTTCATAAAAATGTTGGTTTGTTTGTAGTGTCTTTAGAAATCCCCATGGGCGATTATATCATTTGTCAGGACGGAACACTTTGAAAATTGTTTCGCCTGGGAATAACTTATTTTTGCTCAAGAAGTCCAAAAAACTTAGTTTCAAGAATTTTTCTCTAAAATTGTAGGAGGCTGAAAACAGGCCTTAGGGAGCCCCCTCCTTTGATAGCTCAAAAATAAACAGCATAAGATAAGAGGCACATTCATTGCCTGGACGAATATTCAGAATGAGACCATTTAAAACTCATGTGTTTCTAAAGAGAGAATTGTTCTTATTTATTATCTCTATTGTTCCAAAGAGAGAATTGAGAATTAACTAAACAGCAATGAAACCTTGAAAATGACCCTCCATAGATTTTTCAAAATCACTCGATTTTAAGTTTGCAAGCTTCTGTTACTATTCAAAAAATATTTTTTTATTTCTAAAATGTTCTAATCGTGTTCAAATTTCAGAGTTCTAATAAGTTTAACAACCAAACACATTACTACACATTATAATACAGTTAGTTGAGTAGGGTGTCCGTGAATAATTTCTACAAGGAATTTGTTATTTGTATAATGTAAGGGGAGTGGGGGGGGGGAGGTTGTCACATTTATTAATTAATGTTCTCCACAAGATATTGTTACCGCTACGTTATAATTTATTTATAATTTTTACTAAAAAATTTCTTTTTTTTTCAATTAAAATCAGGTCACAAATATATAAGGATTCACAAATTTTCGTTTTATATCTTTATTTTACAAATACATAATCGATCTGCCAGAGTAGATCTTTCATTTCATTTTTCTATTCATGACAGCTGCCAAGATCGCTGTCAAATTTAAAAATTTACAAGTGTGTATTTCGTAAATTTGCAAATTATATGATTTTCATAGAAGAGATATAAAGTGTTTTAAAACTCTCTACTTCCATAATTGATAAAGTTTTCAGTTCTGGCAGCTGTCGAAGTTTATGCTAATTTAATGAAAATGTCATTTAATAACACAGGTCTATAAAAAAAAAAGGTTTTGCCTTCATCTAATTTTATAGTATTTTTTTGACGCACTAAAGCTAATTTTGGACAAAAAAGTTTATCTAACTTTTCTGAATTAATTTGACACGATGAAGCCAATTTTGAGGGTTAGTTTTCCTAACCACACCCTTTTATCCCCTATTTTTTTTTCGTGTGCGAAATTGGTTTCCGTGCGTTAAGATACTTCAGAATTGTTAGGTCAGAACCTTTGGGTAAGATGTTTTTTTGCCATTTTTTAGGGGATAACAGGGAGAAGGAAGCGGACATAATAGAAAAAAAAAATTGTGTCCAAAATTGACTTCAGCGTCTCAAAACACTTCAGGGCAGTTAGATCAGAACCTTAGGACAAGCAAGACCTTTCTTTCCATTTTTCAGGTGATAAAAGGGGATGATAGAGGGGAAAGTCACCTTTCTGGCGGCTGTAAATCATAAAATATTAATAATAGAGAAAAACAGTTTAAATAAAAGTTGTACCTTTTTTATTTTCTACAATGTTGGTAATACCTAATTTTAGGGTAGAACTAATAGGAAAGGAGATAATCGAGAAAAAATTGTTTCGGTCGTAATTTTTTCATTATTACGACCGTAGCTACAACGATATTTTTGTGAATAACATTAGTTAATCAATATACAACTGCCCCCCCCCTCCCTTTCTTATACAAACAAAAAATTCCTTGCAGGAATTATGCACGTCAAATGACAGATTGACTATTATTATTATTATTATATTGTGCATTGATTTAATGTGTAATGCAATATTAATTACATAAGCGAACTGGGTCCTATAAATAATAGTAGTAGTGAACAATCGCTATAAAAATGTCCTACATTTTGCTGCAAACCATTTAAATTTATGTATCAATCTGTAATGCATAAAAAATAACCCACAAAACGAAATCAAATATTAATGCTTTAATTAATGGGAGCAATATGATTGTGGTGTACTGCACACCACATTATAAATATCTAAAGAGGTACAATTTTAATCCATAATGCATTAAACATTTAAATTTACTCATTTTCATAAACATGAAATAGTGTTTAACTGAATGCAATGCAATGTAACCACAACTACATTAAAATTTTGCTTCTACCTTCCTACCCATTCAGGATCTCAAGATTAAGTAGGTTAAATATGTGCGATATATTTGCCTTATAGTGACTTGACATGACGCATTTTATTTAAAATATTTGCAGTTCATGCTTTTTAACGGCTTAGAAAATGCAAAGGCATCTGTATAAGTACATATCCCAAATAGCACAATCTGATTCCTGAAATAATCATTGATTATATCTTTGAAAGACTTAGTTATTCCTGAATGAATTGTTAAATATTTTAGGATTACCCAAAATGCATATTATATGAATAATTAAGTTACCTTAAGAATATTTTAAAAATATTTAAAAATGTCATAATATTTTTCCCCAATCGAATATTCCTAGATTATCACTTCACTTTTTAGTGAAACATTGTAGGTATAACCTTGTATCATGCTTACGTCCAAGTAAATAACCAATTTTAAACTAAAATGACATTTACTAGATTGCATGGGAGGTTCTGCCTGAAGATACCACAGAGGATTTATATTTTAGGCTGCCAATACGGATTTCCGGGCGAATATTCATAAAGCACTGGTAGGCCTAAGTCGGCGACTTACAACCCCCAACCCCTCTACTAACATCTATTGCAACCTCGTAAATTTATGAGAATTTATGATTAGTCCTAGATAAAAGCGAATAATGATTAGCTAATTGCATCGGTTCTAATATTAAACCTTTCGGCCGACGCGAGGTTTGTGAGTTTGATGGGAATATTCGCAAGTATATATTCGTAAGTATATTTCTCTCGAAAATAATTGTTTCCTTCTTAAAAAAACCGCTGCCCAAGGAAGTACTACTTCCACATCCAGATTTTCTATCCAAGTCACTCACAACGATAAAATTTTGTATGTGGAAATAATTGCTTATGGAACTTTAACAATATAATATTTGAAATCCTCTACCCCAAAAACCTATAAAACGATACCCCACATCGGTAGTGGGGTGGGGGTGGTGCTAGGGGGGTGGTAGTGGGGGTGGATGAAGTAAAAAAATATTTTGAGAGTTCTTGGTTCTTGTACACACACACTAAATCACAATTTTTTTTCATCCCCTTTAATAATGGGGGATGGTAATGGGGGTGGCTAATGCCAAAAATTTTTTTGAGACCTTAGCTTCTCTTTAATATACTAAATACCAATTTTCTGGACTCTTACCTACTTAATTTACCTATTTACCCCAAATTTACCCCAATTTACCCCCAACCCTTCGATGGAACAAGATGAAAATATAATCTAGTTCCAGATCACGTTAAAATACATACGTGTGCCAAATTTCAAGTCAATATCTTAAACGGTTCCAGAGTAAACGTGCGCACAAAAAAAAGTTACAGACCGACAGACCGACAGAAAGAAATTTTTTTTCGCTCAAACTTAAAATCTCGACGTTTCATGACATTCTAAGCCTATTTGAACAATAAAAATTTTTAAAAAATTTTTTGTCGTTACTATACTTCCACTGGATGTGGAAGTAATTATATATCCGCTAAGAATATTACTCTATTGTTCAGAATGAATATTCTTTTATTATTCGTATGAAATATTGCAGTCAGTATCAATATGTTAAATTGTATATATTCCTTAAATATTAAAATAATATTTCCAATATATTAATTCTTCAGAGGACATTTACAAATCATTCTTGGAATGTCTTGTGCTATCTGGGATATGTTTGCATATTATATTTGCTTGCGTTTTAGTACTGGTAAATGTTTGTCAATGCGCGTGAAAAATCTGAACTTGTTTTAATTCAAGACTGTTTCACAAACTCACAACTTTGTGATGTTTTAAATACTTTGGGTTTGATAAATAATTATTAGCTTTTGACTTTTCTTATATCTTAGGCTAAATTTTTTTTCTTTATTTTAGTCACGAATATTTAAATCCATTCTTTGCGGTTGTGTAATAAATAATTTTTCGTCTGAATTAAAAAGTTAATTGTTTTTTACAGATGAACCAATTGTATTGCATCAGTACAACAAAGTTGCGTATGATCTATCTGAAACTGCTGAGGTGGTATGCAGGGTGCAGGCTTATCCCAAACCTGAATTCAAATGGTTCTTTGGCACAAATATCTCCCCTCTTCATTTCTCTTCCGAAGGCCACTATGTTGTGCACACCTCTAATGACGAAAATGACATCTATACCAGCATCCTACGAATTTCGAACATTAAAAAGCAAGACTATGGTGAATATAATTGTCAGATCGTAAATAATTTGGGGAAAGTTGAAACCAAAATTCGCCTTCAACCGAAAGGACCTCCTGAGAAGCCCACGAAATTAGTCGCTCTTCATACCGGACCAAATTTTGTCACCTTAGGATGGGAACCTGGATTTAATGGTGGAATTTCTAACACAAAGTACTTTGTTTCTTATAAGAAAGTGTCTAGCGACAACGATATTATAGTTGAAGGTTGTGGGATTGTGTCCAAATCGAGTGATTGGTCTGAGGTGGATTGTCATCAAAATGTTCCTTGTAATGTCACACATCTTGATCAGCACCAGAGTTATTTATTTAAGGTAATTAAATCTGTTAAAATATGATAAATATTGATCATAAAAATTATTTATAAACAAATCGCCAAATTTAAATTATATTACAATATCTAGAGGTAGAAAGTATGCAAAATTTAGATATAATTTCATATAATAATTTTTTTATAGGTGATTTTTGTAGTTAAAGGATCATCTTCAGTTTCTATATGATCTCGATATTTACTCTTTCCCCAATAGTACAGGAAAACTTTAACTAAAAAAAATTGTACAGACCTTAAACTTTGGTTATAGGTTCAAAATAGGTCAAAGTACACGAAACAAAAAAGTTCAGGAACTTTACGAATCCGCGGGAACCTAAGGGGTATTTTTAATTAAAAAATCGATTTTTCTCTATTTTTTCGGGAAATATGACATTTACAAAAAAATAGTTCAAATAAAGTTGTTTCTGACAAAATTATCTTTAATTTGGTGTTTTTAAGTTTAATTTTATAGCAATAATTAACCGACATAGTGGAGATGCCACCTCTTAAAATAAAAAAAAAAAAAACAAAAAAATTGGAGCTGAGAGAGAATTAAATTTTAAGAAGAAAAGGTTCTATGCAAATTTTCATATAAATTGATAGATTTAAATTATAACTACTTACTAGAACATTTGGGATTTTATTTTACAAGAGGTAGAAACCACCCCGGAATTTAAAAATTTGAAAAAGTATTGATTGATTTATTTTTGAAATGTAGCATATTTTTTATGCTTTTGGGGTCGCTAATTATGAATCTGTCAAGTCACAATTAAAAAATTCAAAATGGCGACTTCAGTATGGCAGATGGAAGTTTTTTCTAAAGCAAGTGCATTAAACTGACAAGAAATTGGGCATCTAAGTATATATTAACGAAAAACAGTAATTGAGATTTTTCTTACTTACTGGTTAATTACAGTAACAAAATGGCGACATTTTTGTTTAAAAAGTCCTAAACGCACAATGTTTCGGTCAACACAAAAAACCAATTAGAAAACTTCTGTTGCAAGTATCGTAGTATCTAGGACATTCAACATTTAAACCAAATACTTCGTTTTATAAACGTTCGGACGCCAGTTTTAAACTTTCCGGAACTATTAATTCTATAGACATTAAACTCTATAAGCTTTTTTATATCTTTCAATCATTTTTTTTTGCTAAATGTAATACTTTTCGAGTTACTAGATGAAACTGCTTTGAGATACTTGTTTTCTCAAACCAAAATCACAATTTTCAAGTCGTTTTGACTTAAAGACAATGAATTTATATAAAAATTGCATAGAAGCTCTTTTTCTCAAAATTTGATTCTCTTTCAATTTCAATGATTTTTCATTTTTTTGGGTTACAGTCCCTGAAAAATGGTGGCATCTACCCCTATAAATTAGTAATCTTCTCATAATATAGAAACGTTTCCTTGGTATATTTAGTATGTAATTAATTAATTAAAAAAAAGAGAAAACCAAATTTAATCCATTTGACAATATTTCTAAATTAGTACCTCTAATTACTATAAACATGACCTAAAAGTGAACAAAACGTCAAATATATTAATATCTGAACAACTGTTACTATTTCCATTGACTCACACCTGAATTTTTAAAGGTAAAAGCTCTGAACACCAAAGGAACCAGTGAAAATTCCCAAGAAATCAAAGAAAGAACTAGGGTTGACAGAATTCCAGTGCCTCAACGAGTTGCCTATGACCGTGCTTCTCACACTCTGTCAATAAATGTACCAGCTACTTGCCTACCTTTAATTGCTATTGTAGAAACTGTGAGCAATGAAAACCACCCAATTACTGCTTGGCAGGTGGTTGATACATTGGAATTGCAAGTTTCTGGACTGATTCCTACATACAAGGAGAAAAGTTTGGACCAAATGGGTACTAGGAGCTACAAAGGAGTTGGAAGGTCTTTGGTAGATGAACCAATTGGTGTCAATGATGACTATAATCCAAAAGTTAGAGTAAAACTTTGTTTGCAAACCCATCCAGAACATTGTGGAGAATTTGTCGAAGCCGAATGTAAGTAGTTTTACTTTAATATAAAACACTAGACTAAACAACTCTGCATTGTCCGTGTGAAATGTTTTCCCATCTCTATTATCTTATGGGTTTTCTATTCCTTCCTATATTTTGAAAGAATCTTTTATAGACATGTCAAGTTTAGCTTTGTCCGTAAGGGAAATATTCTTCAACCCCTATCTCACACCCTGGTTTAAGTTTTAGGATTTGAAGTTTTTCTTTTTCAAACCATTACCTACATGGTCAAATTTCTAGTGTTCAGCTTATCGGGAAGTACAGATTTAACGCAATGTTGTGCAATTACTTTTCATTATTTATAAATATTCTGTGAATATTATAAAATGCATTTTATGAAAACACCGTGAATATTCCGTGAATGTTTTGAGAATATCCAAATTATAAGAAAAAAATATTAGCTGTGTATCATTTTAGTCTTGAGAAGTTGATTTTCTCTTTCAGACAAAAATAGAAAATCTTTTCATGCCCTTACTTCAACTTTCATTCCCTGAGGGCTGATTTTGTGATTGCCAGTTGTCTTTATTCGAGCTTCAAAACTATGCCAAATTTTAAGTTTTTACGTGCATTAGGGTGGCCCATCTTTCTCGAAATCGAAATTTTTTATTTCTCACCCCTGCAAATGGTTCCATTTGAAGAAAAAACAGTCCCCTCAAAATATTATTGAGGCAAATTGAAGGCCAGGGTGCCGCAGAATGCATTATTATGCAATAATAAAAGTAAATGGAATTATTTACATTCTTTGGTTGATGCATTGTTTTTTTTTTTTAATCAGCAACATTTATCTTTAGAATGACTAATCAAGTCATACAAATATCAAAGACATTACTGTTGTGACTATGACATGTGTCATACTACTGTAAATTCGTAGTCTAAGAAAACTAGACTAGATAGTAATAAAAACAATATATTTTGCACTAGGCCAAAGCATGCGACAGGGTTTCTTTTTTTACATTTGGAAACTGTGATTTATAATCATTTACAACTTGGAGTAAAAACTGTTTTTGGTCTTCATTTTTTGTTAAAATGTCACTATAGTCAGTAATAAGTTTGATTCCTCTCTCAGCGGCATCATTTACAACTTTAATTTTGTTTACAATATTGAAACATCGGGTATAACTTTCATTTTCCCTCCATGTTGTTGGATCATTTTCCAAAAATTCCATAGACAAACCTAATTTTTGAAAAAAACTGTTTAGTGTTCTCGCATATGAAGTCCTGAATTTCCTTGTTTTCAACGTCAGTAATGTTACTAATCATAAGCCGTTTAATACCCTCTTGATTTGGTGCTTTCCTATTCAAAGCTTTAACCATTTCTCTTTTAGTGGTAACTGAAATATCGTCATCAAAGAAAGATAAGCCAACATTTACTGAATTAAGGTACCACAAATGGTTCACTATTTTCCTACTTGCGGCTTGAGATATTTCTTTGTCAATATTTTGATAACTAATGAGTTCTTTACAAAAGTCTAAGTCATGAAGCGGTGCTTTACTAGCAAATGACGCTGTAAACCAGGCCTTTACATAAACCTTTACAATAAAGAGACATATATCTTCAATACCTATTTTTTCTTTTTTAGTTAGTTGGAACTGATCTTGGAAAAAAAATATTTTTAGACAGTAAATGGCTTTGGCCATCCAACGTGCATGATGAAATGCCCCTGGTTGATAGAATGTCGTGTGAGTGGGCTCTTCTTCAACAAAAAGTTTAGAAAGCATTAAAAATTCTTTATAATCATCACGAAGCTGTTGCAAAGTTAAAGCTGCATTTAGAAACTTTACAATTTCGGCTTTAACTGGTTGTAAAATGTGTTTAATTTTTGATACCTGAAATCCAGTTTTTAGTTTATTTTGATCTATTTTAGGCCAAAATTCCCTAAAACGTTTAAATAGTGGCACATTTGGACCTTTTCGTCCAAATTCCATTCACAAAGCACATCATAAACTGCTTCAGTCTGTTCTCTTCCAGTTGAATTGGGCAAAGCTGGTACTCCAAGTAGTTGTTCAATATCTCCACTAGTAACTAAGATAGCAAGTCTCTCGATATTTCCCATTCCAGTGAGAGAAGGTAAAAGTTTTCCATCCCAATGGATGACTGGGGCCGGCAATTCAGAATTACCGAAGGCAGTTTTTAATATTTCAGCTCTTTCTTCGCGGATGTGTTGTCTAGAGCGCTGAAGTGTGGTTCTGCTGATGGATAAAGATGTGGTGTCATGTCCTAGTGCTTCTGCTACTGCCGTCAAAATATGGACTCCATACCTGTCGCTTATTTTGCAAGCATCAAATGCAGCGGCTATTTTTGGTGTGATGATGTTACATGTTCCATACAATCTCCTCTTTTTTGGCTGTGACGGGCCAGGCTGGTCTTGTAACAACTCTTCTTGGGCTTCGATTATTTCATCTTCATTTTCGTTGGAGTCGGCTGCATTACTACTTGATGATAGACAGGTGACTGTTTCCTCTAATCTAGCTTTTTCTTGTTGACTTCGTTGCATTCGTTCGGATAATTTCTGTAATTTCTCCTCAGCTGATTTTTCTTGAGAAGCAAGTTGGTAATCAATACCATGCATAAATCCAGGTTGGTTAATTAAAAACTGCTTATCTTCATCTATTTTCATCAACTCCAATGCATTTGCATGAGAAATGTCAAAAAGATCGTCCAATTTTTCAACGAAATTTTTTTCTTTAGCTCCCGCACTGGCCCTTTTAGCCGATTTTTGTAAGTTCCTCCACTCTGCATAAAGTTTATCTAGTTGTTTAACACAATGAAAATCCTGACGTTTCGGAATGCGAGCTTTATCCCAAAAAACTGACACCTCTTTTATTATTAATTTAGCACTTTCATGTACACTTAGCTTCACTTCACGAATGTTATAAAAGAGCACTTGTAATACTTGTCTATTAGACGGCAATTTATTGCCAATGATTTGTGACGAATAGTGTCCAACTAAGTAAATGAAAGTATCCTTTCGTAAGGATCTAACATCAGCCATCGTTAAATGTTTTTTCAAAAAGGAACGTATGCTAGAACTTATAATGTCACCACTGTAAAACACAATTGCAAACTGACATAAAAACCTACCGTAGATGCATTATATTTCCAAACTTCCAAAACAAATAATTTCTAGGAAATAATTACACCAATAAAACATTATGAGAAAAGAGGTAGATATTTGTATTTTAAGTAAAATTTAAGTGTATTACCGTAATAAAATCTTATCTACAAATTTCTACCTGAATGCGGCACGGGTTACCGTTCACCGAATTATCTGAAACTTTGACATAAATTATTCCTAGTATTTCGTGGGGTGAGACTTAAAAAATACGCAAAAAAAATTCACCCCCTATAGAGATGGGCCACCCTAACGTGCATATTATATTTTTTCATTCTTTTCCATGTCAATTTTTTCCTTTATTGTAGCTTAAGACCTATAATTTCAAGTATCTGCTTCAGCTGGAAGTGGCCAAGATTTTTGGACATGCAAACATACATAATTTCAATTATTATATAGTATTTATATATTATTCCGAATTATCTTTTTTTTTGTTTTCAGTGGGATACGCACACATCCGGGAATCCTCAGCATTAACGACTCCAACTCTCATAGCCATAGTGGTTTCTTGCATAGTTTTCCTACTTTTTGTAGGATTACTCCTGATATTCTGTAGATGTAAAAGAAACCAGTCGAAGAAATCCCAAGCCAAAGACTATGAAATGGATTCTGTTAGACCTACCATTGTGCCACAACAGAATCAGGCTCCACCTCCTTACTACCCATCGACTGGAATGGACAATAAAGCTTTGGAACATTCTTTAGATCTGGCGTTAGCTATGGAGGATCAGAAATCGGTTTATGCCACACAAAATGGATATGGATACCATGTTGCCAATCCTGATATGCAGTCGCGGCAGAATATAAATAACGGTGATTGTAAGTTCTAGTTTTTTCTTTTGCTGTCTATAATATACAATTAAGTGTACATTTTTTAAAAGTGTAAATAAAAATGGTTTATTTTTTAGGGGCAAACATGGGCTATCTCGAGAACAGCTACTCAAATTCAAACAATGGTGGCAGTGTCAATTCCCAAGATTCTCTGTGGCAAATGAAAATGGCGGCCGCATCGACCAACTCGAACAATCAGCTTCAGCCTCACCACATGAATGTCGACAGGCAGAATTCTTATGGCTATGACCCGATCACTCATGGTGGATATGGAGCTGTCGATGATTATGCTCCATATCCTCACATTACGACTCAAAGTAATCATGGAGATGATTATATGAGAAACAGTAACAATCCGTCCAGACAAGACTACTGTAGTGACCCTTACGCAGCTGTTCATAAACCTAAGAAACGTATCGAACAACACATAGGTACGTAAAGTAAAGCATATGTTTACCAGCCTATATCCAATTTTTTTTAAAGGTTTTATACCTGACTAAATTATTTTTTGTTCTAGATTCACCATATCACGATGTTAGTGGCTTACCAGATCCCTATTTGGAGCAAATGGAAGATGAAAAACCACCCCAGCACATGTCCTTAAGTTATGAAGAAAGCCTAGAAAGTGGATATTCTACTCCTAATTCCCGAACAAGGCGAGTCATCCGTGAAATAATTGTGTAAACTTTTAGACACTTTTAACGGTAATTTTTAATGAACATCAACATGAGAATATGTGGTTCCCTTCAAATTGTTTTCGAAATTTATCTTCTTAAGTACCTGAAAAATCACAGTTTTAACACAATGTTGTTCAGTTACCTTCCATTATTCCATTACGTGATTACTCATGTAATATTTAATACCCCTCAAATGTTTTGTAAATATTCATGGAATATTCCTGAATTAGTATTCTATGAATATTAAAAATGTATTTTTATGAAAAACCGTGCTTTCTTTGAATATTCCATGAATGTTCCGAGAATATCCAAATTATGAAATTTTTTTGTGGAAATAGCGCTTTTAGGGTGTTTTACAAATTAAAAATCACTGGTAACTTTAACAACACAAAATATTCTTCACATTTAGTATTAACAGTTTAATTAAATGTATGCGAATGTGTGTGAACTTTTAATATGCCATTTTGAGTGACTTAACAATGCCATTTAGCCCGAAGTGAAAAAACTTGGCTGGACAGTTTTACGACGAACGATTTTAATAAAATGTGATTTAACTTGCAATAAGTGATTGTTGTGCTCTATATTGTTGTATTTGTTTAAATGGTTTTAATTTACATTTATTGTGTTATTTTCTGTTAATTTCTTATTTTGTTCAATGTATAGTATAAGTATATGGATTTTTTTACTTTACAAATTATTTTTACTGAAGTTTTGTATAGGTTTTGAAAATGTGCCAAAAGGAAAGTAACACAATTTATAGTACTGTTAAATATTTTTTGTGTATTTGTACTTAATTGTAATTTTACAAGTTTTTACTCGATACTTAATATTTTTTGCAATAAAAATTATTATGGCAACTGTTATTTATTGCATTAATGATTTTTGTTGAATATTATTTTAATATACTTGTTCTTCAATTTTTTCAAATTGATCTCAGAGACTTAGACCAGAGAGTACTCGCAGCTGGAGAACAATTTGTGCTTTTTGGATTTTAAGCTTTAGAGGCAGCTTGTAATGATTACCCGTTAGAATCGTTAACACAATACATTGTTAAACTCTGTAGACAAGTAGGTGTAATTAAATTTTGTATGCCAAGTTGCACAAATTGACTCAAAAACATGTATTTGTTATTGGTTTTTCAAAGATCCTGTGAAGTTTCATGAATTTCTTCTAAACGTGTCAATTTATTTCAAATTATAATATGTTTTTATATTTTTATAATCCTAGCAGCGAATATATTGACAATTTAAAAGAAGTTAACATTTGCTACTTTTGAAAAACCACAAACATGCCTCTTACAAATTATGAATTTATTTTTTGACTAATTTTAAAGCGCAAGGCTTCAAATATGCCGCATTTTAAAAATTTTTATTTATTTTTTATTTGGATTATTTTATTTGTATATTTTTTGTACATAGAATACAAAAGACTATTATTTTGTAAATGTAAGATTAAAGATTTAAGAATAAGATATACATTGGTTTTTAACTTTGTACATATATATTATGCACTTTTCATTTGTATTTTTAATTTTTGTAAATAAATGTCTATTTAAGAATTTGTAATTTGTGATTTTATTTGAATTTTCCATTTCCACTTGGAAGCATTAATTGGCTTTTGAAACTGCGGTTGTTTTAAGACATACAAATTGCATTACAAAATTATCTTGTGGCATCTCCCAAATCAGATAATTTATTGGCTAATTTATACATATATATATATATATATATATATATATATATATATATATATATATATATATATATATATAAAATATATAGCACGAGGGAATGAACAAGGGTCATACAAAAAAAATACATATAGTGAGAATGATGGTGAGTTGCTGCACTATAGCAATATATTGTAATTTGAGGAAAAATGGTCATACATTAGAAAACGAAAAATACGTTTGTCAACTTTAGGATTTCTGCCACGTCGATCACTAGGGCCCCGAGATGAACTCACAGTGAGGCTGGATGGTGCTGTCAGTTTTTTTCTAGCGTAATTACTTATCTGGAAAGAAAAGGTTTTTTTATGAACGCAATGAAGAAAATCTTTCATTTTCATCATGAGAATAAAATTTTATCCTCAATTTTTTTACACTAATGCTAACATGATCAGCTCGTAAAAAACATGAGAATAACAGATAATTTTAAAATACTATGTAATTTTATTACGTAATCAATCACAAAAGAAGAAATTTCTTAACGGACGAGTAGACTTTATAAGAACAAACATAGACATTGATCATTTTGACGATGAACTGGAACAGTTTTAAAAGAAGATAAAAGATGAATTCAATACAGTCCGAGGTTTTTTCTCCATATGGGTTGCCATGCTGAGAACTACTGTACTGAAGCTGAGTTAGTGTACGCCATAGTCTCGTTAATCCCTTAATTAGTCCCTAGTTAATCCGCCCAAAAAGTTTTGTTCTGTCGATAGGAGATATGACCATTTCTCTGGGGACACAAGTTGTTCCCCAAGGTTCCAACGCCTTCTAGCTGTTAAAGCTGGGCATTCACACACATGATGAAGAGTTTTCTCATCTTTACCACTCATCCTACGTCTCGATTGTATCTCACCCTTAAGTTGGTAAAGTGTTTATTTAGTGTAGTGTCCTGTTAAGATGCCCACTGCACATCTCAGCTATTTTTCTCTCAGCTTCAGCAATTCGTTGGTCTTTGTTTTGTATGGTCCACCAGCAATGAAAATATGTGAGTGTCTCATTCCTGGTGTACCAGTCCAACCTAAGTTGTGTTTCTTGCTTAATAGCTCCGTTATAAGTCCTGTTACGCCAAGATTTTTTTGGCCCAGCTTTGCCATTTCATTATCTACATTGCCCTGGTGTCCTCGGAGTCACTCCAGTGGTACGCTATTGTGTTCTCTCCGTTTTACCACGTAATCAAAGCAGTCTTTTAATATTTTGGAATGTATCTTCTCTGCATTCAGAGCTTTAAGAGCTGCTTGGCTGTTAGTTATGATACGGATTCTCCTGTCTAAGTTTGACCGACTATTTCTAGTGAACACATATTTCTCTAGATGTGACTTTTGCTTAGAATACTGTTGTGGTGCTACCCAGGTTCAGGCTGATGGCATGTCCTGGTTGATCTCTCCAACTTCGGCTCCAGTACTTCCTGACATTTTTGATCCGTCAGTATAGCGTAAGGTATCGTTTGGATTTCTTCGCAGTTCAGCTATTCCTTCCTCTTCCGTGTCACGTACGAAGGTTTTTGTGAAATCGTGGCTGGTTCTGATCCTATCTGAAGGCATGTATCGATTCTGATCTATTTATTGAAATATTTCAGTATTGTATTATTTTTTTAGTAGTGGTCGTGTACGCGTTTGTTTTCGAACGTATGCTGCTAGCTGTGTGACAGGATAAGTATATCAGGCTCCAAAAGGACTGTAGTCAACTTTTCTAAATCGAAATAGTAAATCATGTATTGTGTTTTTCAGGTTGTTTTAATGGAGCATTACTTATCTTTGCAGAACATGCACGCATGAACATTCTTTGGGGCCCCGAAAATTTTACCGCCAAGGACCTCCAGCTGAATTAACCCATCTCTGTTCAGCCTACTTCCTTATGTGAGCGACATCAGGTATAGGTGTTTATAAATGTGTAGGGCACATAAAAAAAGGATATAAAAATATCAAAGACTGCGCTATTAATGGCTGAGAAGAGTACTACTTCAAATTTTTGCGAATTAAAAAAACAAAATAATACTAGAGATTTAAAAATCGGTAGAAACTTAATGAGGTTTCTAGTAAATCAAAAAATCTTACTCTGTTTTGCGTCAAGATAGGAATCTCTTATGCATTGGTGAACGCATTGGCCATCTTTCGCGACATTGACAGATAAATTCAAAGGACGGCTCTGATTATTTGTTACCCTGGTATTAAGATGGGTGGTGCCGTGAACGTAATTCAACAATTTCTCCTACATTCCTGAACCGTTTGAAACAATTTTTTGACAACTTTAACACAGTGTATGCAGTAGTCTGTTTATTTTTGCTACCTTCTAGTAGAACTTTCCAACCTAATGAAAACAGTTGCTTCAAACTGACACATTATTTTGTTACTGCTTTACTTATTACTTAAAAAAAAGTAATCTTGTTCAGTATTCATTTGCTATGTACAGTAGTCATACATAATATGTTGGCTAATGGTGAATAAGTATACGTGGAAAATTCATGATTCTACCAATAATCATTAACACAGTGTATGCAGTAGTCTGTTTCTTTTTGCTACCTTCTAGTAGAACTTTCCAACTTAATGAAAACAGTTGCTTCAAACTGACACATTATTTTGTTACTGCTTTATTACTTAAAAAAAAGTAATTTGCTATTCCATTATCAGGTGCATTTAGGTTAAATTGAACAAGCAAACACCGCATTAAGTCTAGAACAAATGTTAAGTTCACAGTGTATGCTGGAAGTTGATAATTGGTGGATTATTGTATCGCAAGCAATTGATATTATTATTTCAAGGGGTGTGTTTCTGATAGACTTTAGACAATATTGCAATAGCGCCCAAAATCAAGAGAGTTTCTTGCTCTTATCTGCAAGTAAGAACTCCTTACTAACCAGACCTGACTTGCAAATGCAGATGCTGCAGATACATGGAGCACAAACAACCGTCAGAAATGCAATTTGAGATTCAGAAAACCATTGAGACATCAACCCATGAATTATAAAGACAAGGATTACGGACGCTAACGGGAATTCCGATGAAAACCGATCCGCAAAATGTGAAGAATACAGATGGCGCTAGTAACACTAGCAAAAATGTCATTAGCCAATGAGTAGCTGGCGTTCCAGTGTGCTCGTGAGAGCTGCGCCATCTATAACGCGCGCTTCTTTCTTCCAGTTTCACGGACATGTTCAAAGCACGGTGTGCGTCATCCTTGTCTCTAGTATTCATGCATCAACCATTCACACTGCTTGTTTAACGTGGACTCAGAAACACGTTTATAGAAGAATTTCTGAAAGATCTCTATTCCTTTCACTAGCAGATGATGATTTGAGCTCTATCCAAATTTCAAGACATTTAAGAGAATGGAGAATATTAGTGAAGAAGAATGTATCGGAGGTTCATTCTGACAGGAGGCCTCTATTGTACTGGTATTGGTAGGAATTGACATTGCTGAATTTTGCTGAAAAGTTTCCTGAATGCCTATAGATATGTTGATCAAATACTCTAATATATGAAGTATCCATATGGGAGAAAATTTTGTACTTATATGTGATAACGTAGTTATTTTTCTTTAACTCTCATTGTATGCAGTGCACGGATTTGGATTTAGATTTAGAGAAGTAGAAGTAGAATAATAATTATAACACATGTAATCAACCTCTTTATCCCTGAAGGCCTAAAGTGACTTTGTGAAGGAGATTTCGAGATAAGAAAGTTCACACCCAGTATCCGAGCATACTATAATTAATCTCTTTTTCCAAAGAAATCCCAGCACTATGACCGGGAATCGGACCTGGGACCTGAGGGTGAGAGTCAAGTCTTCTTGATTACCGACCACGTGATCGTACAGACTAAGAACAGCCATTTGTGAATGTAAGTACCCCAATAGCACAACATTGTCCTATGGATATCTGAAGGACGTCCTCGACGGACATACAGGATATCCGATGGACGTTCGTTTTTGGTTCAAAATACATCCGACGGACAATCGAAGGACGTCTAAATGTCACAACTTTGAACAATGTTTGTACATCCCTGAGGGATATCACACAGATATATATAAGTACGATATATGGACATCCTATTTTTTTAATATAAATATATTACGCAGGGCGCTTTTCTAAAAAGTACAATTTTGACATGTAGGTTCTTTACTTGATAAAAACGAAGCAATGCATAAACGTCGTCCTGTGGATATCCGAAGGACTTCCTCAGTGAAGATTGAGGGCGTCTAATGAATTATTTTGTTAGCATCCGTATATTTTATGTACATTAACATATCTAATATTGTCTAAACGTTGGTTGTGGCATTTTCTTAATTTTTCTCTATTCTTATTGGGATGCTCTGCCACATGTATTCTTCTAAACAATGTCTGAAATCTACAAAATAATACAATTAACCAGTATTTTACTGGAAAATAACCTCTACGCCTGTGACTTTTACGTCAAAGGATCAGTTAGAGGGTGGTTTTGACAAATAATGAATAAGAACAAAAATATAAAAATGACGTATTTTGCTGACGTTTCGGAAAACGAATCTGTTTCCTTTCTCAAAGCGTATTATAATGTTTGTGGGCTGTGTATATTAAATACACAGCTTTAAGAATATTCTTAAAGCTGTGTATTTAATATACACAGCCCACAAACATTATAATACGCTTTGAGAAAGGAAACAGATTCGTTTTCCGAAACGTCAGCAAAATACGTCATTTTTATATTTTTGTTCTTATTCATTATTTGTCAAAACCACCCTCTAACTGATCCTTTGACGTAAAAGTCACAGGCGTAGAGGTTATTTTCCAGTAAAATACTGGTTAATTGTATTATTTTGTAGATTTCAGACATTGTTTAGAAGAATACATGTGGCAGAGCATCCCAATAAGAATAGAGAAAAATATCTAATATTGTTTATCGTAACTCCAATTTATTCTCAAAAGGGTTGCCTGTTTATTAAATTCATTTTATTTTACTTACTTACCTTTTTACCAATTGCCGTCGGTAGGGATCGAACCTGCATGCCTGCTTTATTTCTACAACAGTTCTACTGACTTACCCACTGGGCTATCCTGTGTCCCTTATTTTGGATTTTAAAAGTAGTATAGAAATGTGTGGGAAATGTATTGAATGAGATTATCAGTAATAATAAGTCTTTATTATGTGAAATTGAATTTCTAGCCTTATTTATTAAAATATGTGAAAATCATTCAGGTTCTCTTTTTTTTTCTATTTTTTATTTGTGTTCCCAAACCTAAATTTTTCTTGTTACTCGCATTTACATTTATTTATAATTATTAAGAAGAACTTATTTAATTTCTAACAAAAAAACTGTGATATTGTGGTCGAAATGTCACCAGAGAGTACGAGTAGTTGTTGAAAAATGTAATATTATATTACATTAATTCAGTAGCGGACCCAGCTTTTTGGGGCGGAGGGGGGGTTGTTTATTTAAAAAATTCTTTTCCTCAGATCTCAAAATTGAAGAGCAGGGGGGGGGGTTCAGCGAATATTAAATAGACATCTTGTTGCTGTTCCTATAGAGACCTAAAATGTGTGTACTTGCCGTACAGAAATTGGTCATCCAGAGGACATTCGTTGCGGCACATATGATGGACGTTCAGTGTGGTATTCACTGATATGTATACATATCTCGTAAACGTATTGGAGAGAAATCGGTATGTAAATATTATCATTTATTACAAAAATATAATATATAAATCAACGGACATGAAATGGACGTCATCTCCTGTTCCCATATGGACTTAAAATGTACATGCTTCTCGTGCATAAAATGGACATTCACAGGTCGTCCATTCTGTACGTTTTCAAAGCAAATCCTATGATAGACGTCCGGTGGACGTCCAATTTATGTCCAGGGACGTCAGTACATTAGATGAACATAAAACGGACGTCCGACGGACATCTTGTGCTATTAGGATATATCGCTGAACTTAGAAACTATGGAAAATAAAAACTCGGTTATGATTATTATATTGCACAACCGCATGTTGCGGCGACAACAACACAATGATTTGTCCAGAATAATTCGAATGTCATTGCCTGCTTAATCGTTGGATTTAAGTACAATTAAGCACGCATGGGAAATGGGACGACTTTTAAAGGGTGTCACGAATGTCATAAATTAAACTTTATGAAGTTCGTGGCAGTTTCAGAACCGCCAACCACTGTTAATATCTTTTTTAGGCAGCATGGTTGGCAATATACCTACCTCTAGTAGGCTTATTCCGAACACGGAAATGGTATGGGACCATTTAAGTAATCGGTGGGACACAGTCCAGGGCCGACCTTAGTTCCTCAAGCGCTCTCGTGCGAAATTTTGAAAGGTCAGAAAAAAAAATTTACGTCCTCATCTCAAAATTGATGAGCGGGGGGAGGGGTTAAAATTTTCTTATGAAGGTGTTGGGGGGGTAAAATCCAAAACAAAATATTTTCGTCCTCATAAATTTTACTCGAAAGAAAAAGCGACTTATATTAAGCTCGTGGCGCCATTGTGCGGGACCGCCTGCCCCCCCCCCCCCTCCCAAAGGCCGGCAGTGGGACACACTACTTATTCATAGTATATTTTTCAATTTAAGAGTTCCGTCTGCGAAATACGCGAGTCCAGTTTGAGCAATTTTAACAAAAACCGCTGTGGCTGAAGGCGGAGTTTATCTTAGCGCTGATGTATTCTTATTGGGAATGTAATAACAACAGTTTTATTCAGAGTCGTACTCTGTTTACATGATCCCGCTGCGTGCTGTAGTAAATTAAAAATTGTCAGAGAATCGCTCATCGTTTCGTTGTAGGTATATATTATTTTGTAAAAGGTGACGTGGTAACACTATGGATTATAGAAGAGGAAATAAGCGTAGAATAAGAACATGTTTTACTAGAAAAATGGGTTTTGCTAAGACTTTTTTGGAGGCATCCTTCTGAAAAAATTATTTTTTTTAGGCACTTATCTATATCTTTTACCTAAAAATCCACTAATTAACAAGATTCACAAAAAACAAAGAGCAGACGCAGCTGTAATTATCCAATGACGCCAATAACTCAAGTTTTATAAATTTTAACATATATTCATCTACTACAGCCCCTCTTTCTTTGCTAACAATCTGGTAGTCGAAAGATATAGGTATATCACAATCAATTTTCGTAGCAATATGTGGTGGCGCAGTGGCTAAAGGCGCCGGAGTGGTGCAGCATCCCGGCCACGACAATGCGAAAATTAAAAGTACTAGAACACAAATTTATGCGCCTCATTTCAGCCTCTGATAGGTATACCTCCCTCAGAGATCTCTATGCACGTTGCCACGACATAACCCCACTAGCGGACTACGTCCAAGAAATGTATCAAAAATTCTATCAGTTCAAACTGGACGGTAGCCCGCTTACCCGTAACATCACTCGAATCAGACAGCATAATGCCATACTTTTCAATATAAAACACCCCCTGCCATACCAGACGTTGCCTATCTTCCGGCAACTTCCTTAGCCACACTCTCTCCTACGATAACCTACCTTTCCCCTATCTTTATCTTTCAACCTCTTTCTCTCTCCCTTTCATGTTTTTGCAATTTTGTTCTTTTATCCTTTTTGTTGTTTTTTGTAATTGTTAGTCCCTAAATCCCCTTCAGACCGAAACTTATCCAAATCCTAATTTTCTAAATCACAGCTTTTATCTTTCCATCTTACCTTCCTTGTCGGCGATCAGACCGCAAGGCCGTCATTTGTTCCAACGGGTTTTTTAGTTCAGTTTTCCCGTATCAATAACCAAAATTGTGTAGTGCGCATGTTTTTAGTGTTGTGTTTATTTTTAATTTACTTTTAGGTCCATGTGGACAATAAAATATTTTAACCTAGTTTTTAAGTCCATCTGCGGTGGACAGGAGCTTCTAGCCCCTACTCGAACTATCTCTAAGCTGAATCGGGCCCACCCCGCCCAGCCCCATACCCACCTCGACGTCACCTGTCCTGGTCGTGTGGCTGGCTCCGGGTTGGCCTCCGAGGAGGCACATATTGTACTCTTAATACTGAATATATACTATTGATTGATTGATTGATTGCTTTGCGTTGCAATCCAAAGGTCCCGTGTTCGAATCCCACGCAGGTTGGATATTTTTTTTCATTTTTTTTTATATATTTTTTTTCACAACAAAGATGGTATCACAAAATTTAGGATGTCCAAAAACTAACATTATTTACAAGAAAACTGCGAAGAGTATTCTATAGAATGTGTAACAATTATATATAAAAAGCTCAGTAAATTGGCGAAGATCACGTCTTTAGCTTTCGCAAAAACGAAGGGTATATTGTATTTGATCGGCACATTTCGAAAATCGTAAATATCGCTCGTAGAGAAAACATTTTTATATCATTGTGTTAGTGAACGAATTCTGAACAACTTTCAAAATATCCGTCTGTCCGTCCGTCCGTCCGTCCGTCCGTCCGTCCGTCACGTTTCTTGTAAGCACGATAATTTAAGAAAGAAAAGTCCGATTGTATTGAAATTTGGAAAGTAAGTTAGTGTTAGCTAGAGGAAGAACTCTATTGTTCTTGAAGAAAATCGATCAGTAAATAAAAAAGTTATTAATTATTTTATTAAAAAAAAAAAAAAATCTCTTAATTTTTGTCGCTTGTACTTAAATATAAATCTTGCGAAATGTTTCTCCATAATACATATTTTTTTTGTTTATGCATTTTACTATTATATATTTCATAAAAATATATCTAATGAGTTGAAATGTGTATGATTGTCGAAAGATTATTACAGACAATAAATTTTCGTAGCAATATGTGATGGTGCAGTGGCTAAAGTTTTGCCTTGCAATCCAAAGATCGTGTGTTCGAATCCCAAACAGGTTGGATATTTTTTTTCATTTTTTTTATATAATTTTTTTCACAACAAAGATGATATCACAAAATTTAGGATGTCCAAAAACTAAAATTATTTACAAGAAAACTGTGAAGAGTATCCTATAGAATGTGTAACGATTATATAAAAAGCTCAGTAAATTGGCGAAGAGTACGTTTTTAGCTATTTTCAATTGTTTTTCATTTTAAGCGTTTCTTACTGGAAGATCTCAATAGTATGCGGGGCCGCAAATTACACTGAATACGCTTAAAGGAGACTGCGATGATACACTGTAGAGGCCGCCTGCTCCTTACTACGAAAATTAGGATAAGAGTTAGACAGTAAACATATTTAGAGTCGAGATAATTTACAAATATTTTGGTATACAATTAATCTAATCATATTCTGTGTCACAGCCTTTTTACTTTTTCAGTTTTCACAATTTAAAATTTTGAAAATTCGTAGAAAAAAATATAATTTTTTTTCTTAAAAAAATCCAACGCAGTGACACATATTGGACCTTTCTCTATATTGTGTCCAAATTTCATGTTCATAACTTTTTTAATAATGACACAGTGATCTAACTGCGATTTCATATTTTCTGTGGTCGCAGACGGAACTCTTAAGTGAATCTTTTCATTTGTGTTGCTCCTGTACTTTATAATTGCCATTTTCATTACAATTTCTGAATACAATTCATTAATCAATTCTTCATGTTTTTCTCTTATTATGTGCAATATTTGACGTAAATTGAAGATTGATTGCATAAAAAAATTTTACGAACGGAGGGGGGTAAAATCTAAAACCAAATGTTTTCGTCCTCGTAAATTTTACTCAAAAAAAAGCGACTTATATTAAACTCGTGGCGCCCTCGTGCGGTGTACGCCCCCCCCCCACTACCTATTCATACTATATTTTCCAATTTAAGTGAATCTCTTCATTTGTGTTGCTCCTGTATTTTATAATTAGCCCATTTTCATTACAATTTCTGAATTTTTTTGTGGTAGTTTGAATAAAATTCATTCATCATGTTTTTCTCTTATTACGTGCAATAATTCAGGTAAATTGAAGGTTAATTGTTGACTATCGATTGTCCTCAGATTATTTTCATGTTTGTAATCAATTCTGGGAAGTTATAATTACTCGAGGTATTTTAGATTTGCGGTGATTCATATCAATTCAACTATCGGCAGCTATCAAAACCAAGCTCTGATATTTACCCAACTTATTCTTAATTCAAATATTACATTATATTATAGGATCTGTTTTGATTTATCATCAGTTAGGTGTATGTATGGTTGCCTGGGACTTCGACACACTCGTTTATTATACTTTGACGAAATCAAATACTAAAACCCGATAAAACAAATTATTGTATTGTTTGCGGAAACACTTTTAATCTTAGAAGTTGGACTATGTTTTACTTTTTAAAATTCAATATCGAAAAAAGTCGTATAAAACAATTCTTGTAGCCACAAAAACTTGTGCAAAATTTAGTGGGTGGGCTATATAAATGGCAATAGGGAATTTTTTGTCAAGAAGAGTCGTAGAATTATACAACACGTTTACTAGATCCATGTAATCTTTCACGTTTTAGGTAGAGAAACTATTTCTGAAGGGACGTTGAACCTCTTGTTACACATTGAATTAGTTGTTACCAAGAACAAAACAATGAGTGAATACTGGACATGCGTTTCGCCAACAAAGTTAGCATCATCCGGAGATGGTTGAAATTTAATTTCTTTAGGCATCTTCAGATAATGCCAACTAATTGAGTGAAACGTGCGTTGACTAGAATAATGTTAAATTTTTGGTGTCTCTAAAAACTATTTTATAGTACTAGGTAAATTATGTTTAATAACAATTTGGAATAAAATGCAGCGTACAGGAAAAGATTGAAAAAAATGACCGTAACTCGAAAAAAATTTGTGCAGACTTTAAATTTTGGTTACAAGTTTAAAATAGGCCAAAATTCACGAAACAAAAAAGTTTAGGAGTTTTACGGATCAGCGGGAACCTATATAGGGAGCAAGCAGGGGTATTTTTAATTAAAAAAATCGATTTTCCTCTATTTTCTCGGGAAATATGACATTTATAAAAAAAATAGTTCAAATAAAAGTTATTTCTGGCAAAATTATCTTTAATTTGGTATTTTAAAATTAATTTTATAGCAATAATTATCCGAAATACGGCCATTTTTGGATGGGGGGATGGCGGATGGAATTTTTTTCTAAAACAAGTGTTTTAAGGGTACACAATTAATTGAGCATCTAGGTGATGCTACATATTAACGAAAAATAGCATTTTAATTTTGTTTTTTAGAACTGTTTCTAAGATATTCAACATTTTAAACTAAATATTTCATCCCAAAAACGGTCAGATGCCATCTATAAAATTAAATCAAAACATCAAACAAATCAAACAATCAACCCTACACAAAAATATAAACAAAATAAAATTCTCAATTTATAAGCTTCTTTTTTGATATCCACCATATTTTCTCTTAAACTAATATTTATTGAGATATTTGCAGAGAAACAAGAATGTTACATTTTCTCTAAAATCCCTTTACAGTTTAAAACGCATTTTCTTTTCTAAAGCAAGCGCTTTAAGCCGATGAAAAAATTTGAGGATTTGGTCGCGCTATACCGTGTGTCCCACTTTTCACGGTAACACCTTTGTAGCTCAGTTATTAGTCACCCAATTTTAACCAAGTTTGGATGGGTATCAAAGACCTTTGTTATACCTTTTTTTAAGTAAAACAAAACTTATTTTAGTCATTGGCGTGGATTTTTATTATGAAAAAAGGGTCGATTTTTCGAAAAATTATATTAGGCATTTTTTTGTTGAAAAACTAATGCAATATTATTGATCAGCATGCTGTAGAACCGCTATATCCAGAATTTAACAACATTTTTATTTTTGGTTTTTGAATTACGGCCCACTTAAAATTATCTATTTTAAACATTAAATAATCAATAAATTGGTAACGAAAATTTTTTCGAAAAAAAGTCATTCTTTATTTTCTCTTTAAATTCGCCTTGTCTACCACCCCATATCATCGATACTTTCAAATTCGGTAATCCTTAATGACCGAATAATTTACTGGTCCGATCCAAAATTTTTCAATGAAAACTCTTGGCCTTCGAAATTTGAAAATTTTGATGATATGAGATAGTAAAAAAAGTGAATTTAAGAAGAAAATGAAGAATTACTTTTTTTCGAAAACTATTTCGTACCAATTTATTGATTATTTAATGTTTAAAATAGGTAATTTTAGGTGGACCGTAATTCAAAAACCAAAAATCAAAATGTTGTTAAACTGGATATAGCGATTCTACAGCATGCTGATCAATAATATTGTATTCGTTTTTCAACAAAAAAATGCCTAATGTAATTTCTCGAAAAATCGACCCTTTTTCATAATGAAAATGCACGCCAATGACTGAAATAAGTTTTGTTTTACTTAAAAAGGGTATAATAAAGGTCTTTGATACCCATCCAAACTTGGGGTTAAAATTGGGTGACTAATAACTGAGCTGCAAAGGTGTTACCGTGAAAAGTAGGACACACTGTATATTAAGTCTTTAGTCTCTGAAATATTCAACATTTAAACTAAATGCTTCGTCTTATAAACGTTCGGATGCCACCTTTAGACTTACAGATCTCCGAAACCATTAACTCTACAAAAATTAGAAAAAAAAGTAAATTCATAAAATTACCAATTTTCTAGTAGTTATAACTTAAATCTATCAATTTAAATGAAAACATTTGCATTTTTGCATGAAACATTTTCTTCTTAAAATTTAATTCCCCCTCAGCTCTATTTTCAAGCCCTCGCTATTTTTTATGCATTTACTATTCACAGTGTGCTTGAAGGTGGAAAAATTATGATGAAAATGAGTCCAAAATCGGTTTGCGCAGGCTGATTCTACATTAAAAGTAGATTCAAAATTTAAAATCGTAGCTGATCCCTTTCGCGTTTTATTCACATTTTTGGATTTTTAGATTTTGCAATACAGTAACTCGTATACATCAACTTTTTCTTCGAGCACTTAGCACTTTTAGAAATAAAACTATCGTAAATAAGTTTATTATATCTTGTAAATACAGTTCTTTAATTAAAAAATCTGTCAAATTATAACGATTTCAAATGAGCCATGAAAATAAATTCTCTCACGAGGATAATCGAAAAAAGGTATGTGCTCCATGTGGAAAAAAAATTATATTTGGGGAAAAAAAACAGAAAAATTTTTCATAACTGAAAACACTGAAAAATTGATTAAAAAATTTATATTTGAGGACTTTGATCTAAAAAATGAAAAGTATCCTTTAAGTATATGTACAACTTGTTCTCTCACACTACTTGATGCTAACAAGGGTAAATTTCAAAGACCATTTCAGAAAATGCCTAATTATACAGATGTCATATTACCAAAGGATACTCGTACATCACAAAATACATGCAACTGTTATATATGTTTGACTTGTCGTTTCAAAGGCCACGTTAAAATTGATAAAGGTAAAGGACATAAAAGAGATTTGGAAAACAAAATTGATGTTTCTTCGGGACTTTATGGGCGTTCAGCAATAGATAGCCTGCCGATTTCATCTATAGAGAGTAAAGATACTAGAAATTTGTCGTGTGGTGGAAGGGGTAAAAGTCACATTTGTAAAGGTAGCAAATAAAATGTATTAAACATTGTAGAAAAGCTCACTGAAAAAAATCAAAATCAAATTCCAAGTACTATTATATAAAAAAAAAAAAAGGTTCAATCTGCTAGTCTTCTTACAACTAAGAAAAATGAAAATTTTAGTTTTGATGTATCTGCTGGTGGTAGGGAG
The DNA here is from genome assembly GCA_936432065.2 of Rutpela maculata. Classification (NCBI taxonomy): domain Eukaryota; kingdom Metazoa; phylum Arthropoda; class Insecta; order Coleoptera; family Cerambycidae; genus Rutpela; species Rutpela maculata. The sequence continues at coordinate 205,224,847 of OW386286.2, read as the reverse complement.
ACAAAAGTTGTTTTAAATCCGAGTATTAAAAAAAGTGTTTCATTTGATGAAGAGAGCTTAGATAACTTTAGGATAAATTTAGGAGTTTCAGGTAATCAAATGAGAAAAATAACTAATTTTGTAAGATGTAGCGCAGGTAGAAAGTCTATTCCATCGTACCATACAAAGCATTTACTAGTTTTATTTCTAAAAGTGCTAAGTGCTCGAAGAAAAAGTTGATGTATACGAGTTACTGTATTGCAAAGGGTTAAAATCCAAAAATATGGATAAAACGTGAAAGGGATTAGCTACGATTTGAAATTTCGTAAATTTTGAATCTACTTTTAATGTAGAATCAGCCTGCGCAAACCAATTTTGGACTCATTTTCATCATAATTTTTCCACCTTCAAGCACACTGTGTATTAAGCTGCCAAAAATGAACGATATCTAATTCATATGACTCTATTCCGAAGTTAAAACCTCTAGTATTTCGGTTAATTATTGCTATAAAATTAAATTTAAAAACACCAAATTAATAATAATTTTGTCAGAAACAACTATTTTTTGTAAATGCCATATTTCCCGAGAGAATAGAGAAAAATCTATTTTTAAAACTCCTAAACTTTTTTGTCTCGTGAACTTTGGCCTATTTTGAACCGATAACCAAAATTTAAGGTCTGCACACATTTTTTTGGAGTTAAAGTTTTCCTCTACTACATTCCAAAACTTAATTACTTAAATGCATAATTTATAATATTGGCACATCTAAGCCGGAAAGCCGGCAGTTCAATGTAAGATAATAAACGACCTTAATAGTCGGCCCTAATTAAAGTAGGAAAATTTCGCTCATTACTCATCCCTTGTACCTGTGTACTGGCAGCCAGAGACTGTCAGTCATATTTCAACCCACAAAGGCTTCACCTCTCGCACGCGAACTTAGTTCAAATTGAAAACCCTACTTTCTTAAATTTTTGTTAAATAAATACCTTCTTTTGATTACACGCTTTTAATGGTTGCACACCCAACAAAAATTTAAATTATAACTCAATATTACTTTAGTAGATAGCTTTATTATTTTCAGTTCAGCTGAACTAGTATTAAAACTAAAATTTAAAAAATATCTGCAGAAATCCGGTTTATAAGGCACGGAACTCGGAAATCGTGAAAAGAAAGTTATACAGGGCGCCATTATAATTTTAGAGCAAGATAAGGAGATGTAAAATATACCTAAACATAATATACAGTGAGATTCACATAATTAATTAATTATACAATATTACCTTAATAATATACTCATTTTTAATGAGGCTATTACGACTATGAGGAATGAAAGTTACAATCAAGCGTTACCAACTGTGAATGCCTGTCCGTATATATAATTTTCTTAATCCACGACTATCGTATAATCATTGCATTATACGTTTAACAATTGACAAATAATGGTAGTCATAATTCCAACCTAGCGTCTTATGAACATGAATTCATAATAACACACCTTTGACTAATCAAGAACTAGCAATTTTCATAATCAACGGGTGAGTCCATTTTTTTCAAGGGAGAGTCTATGTTTTCGTTTGATATTGAAACACCTCTAACCCCAGTCGTGTATTTATCTCTCTCTTGTTGAGACAGAAAAGTACACAAATTTGGCAGTTTACGTGATCGTCTAGATTTTTAAAGTTAGGACCCAAATTTACGTTGTGATAGTAATAATATTGAAAACAGATTCTTTTTATAAAGTTTGATATTACTTGTTCCTATTTACTGCTTGAAATATAATTATTATTATTATTATTTTAATTATATTATTTGGAAAATCTCGTTTAATGTTAATTACAAATTTTATTAGTACTTGTTTTATTTGTTTAAAGAAGTATAATCTTATTTAATCTCACTTATTCCTGAAAAAGTAAAATATGAAAGAAAAAACACAGAAAACATTTTAATACGTTTATTTTATACTGTATGAACATAAGTTGGGGCAAACAGCCTCGATTATGGTAAAATGTATGTCTAAGTAGATATATAGATATATAATCATTGTTGGGACAAATCGTCCTAATAAAAATAAAGACAAAGAGTGCGTAGGGGAACATTGCCACTTACGACTCTGAAATGATCAACACCAATTTGCAAACAAACAGTAATGTTTGTTTTTCGAAAACTTGTAATTTTGTGTTCGGTCAACATAAAGGCTCCGGGAAATTTCCCGCAACATTGACCAACCAAACCCACACAAAAATCTGTGTGATGGTATTTGCAATTTTTCGTCGCATACACACCCCAACACGGGGGAGTGTAGGTAGATAGGTCAACAGGGACCTTGGCGTATTCGCTGGCGGGGTAGACAAAACTAGTTGTCTATGCCCGATGATACGCTTCGTAGTTATTTATTTTATATTAATTGACAACACCATCAATAAAATCTTGTGTTAGGCATTCGGACAATAACCGAATCCATTACTTTGAGAACAGAGCTACTATCAAACCTTATTGTTGTTAAATAGCATCCTTATTTACAATACTCTCTGCGTCGAACACTTAAAAGCCAACAAAGTAGGTTAACCACCGATGGCTCATAAACTTCAACACCGAAGTGTCTAGAGGGGTGGACATTATCGAAAGGTTAATTTCTAACACAGCTGGCCGAAAGGTTAGTGACCAAAGAAGTTTGTTTGTATGCGTCGACCATTTCACAGTTTGATTGGTACAATATAAATAGATTCTCCCCACGTAGTCTTTGTCAAAATGAATCAGAAAAATAAAAGTCAAAATAATTACGCTTAATTAAATGTATCTTATTCAAATAGTGTGCCCTAAATGAAGGAGAACAAATTACTATAAGTAAATAATTACCCTCAATTAATATTACCATCATGGTATCACAGTAACTGATTACGTTGGGGTGGTTTAATATAAAGCCGTGAATTGTAATAGGCGTAGCCAAGAATTTTTAGAAATTTAGATAGAAATGAATAAACAAATTAAAGTTAATTGGCCATTTTGCGATAATTATTTAAGTTACATTACCTCTACCTGTGTACACGGTAAGATTACCAGGATTCTCTCCCCCTGTACCTTGTATGCCTTCGTGATTGTTTTCTACACCGTCCATTGTCCGAGTACCAACGGATAATTAAATTTGAATAAAAAAATAAACTTCTAGTTTCTTTGCAAATACTAATTTAAATCCCCCCTTTTTTTTTAACAGTTTCGACTTGAAAAAAAAAAAACGAGCGTGGTCTCTTCAGACAACTCGTCTCGAGGCTATATAAAAAAATGAATTCTTATTAAGAGTTAAACAAAAGAATCGAGCGTTGCCTAATCAGACAACTCGTCTCGTGATTATATAAAAAAAATGAATTCTTATTAAGAGTTAAACAAAAGAATCGAGCGTTGCCTATTCAGACAACTCGTCTCGGGATTATATAAAAATGAATTATTATTAAGAGTTAAACAAAAAGATCGAGCGTTGCCTATTCAGACAACTCGTCTCGTGATTAATTAAAGTTTTTCTCAAAGTTTAAAATTAACTAACAGAAACAAGCGTTGCTCTTATTAGACAACTTCTCGTCTCGGGGGTTCTTGACCAGTGGGTTATCAAAATTGATACTGCCAACTGATCCTCGTGGCTGGTTTCGCGGCGTTTTTATATGGTTCCCGATGCTCGCGAGTTCTTTATGTTAACTTGCATTAAGGAACTGCTTCGTGCTTACGTCACCCCCTTACGACATACCCTTTGGCTAGCGTTCGCTATTAAAATTCCTCCAGGTCCGATAAGGCTTTCTTTCCCAATGGATTTGTAACACACCGTTAATTTACAATAGGGTTCTTTATCGTTTGCGGTACTACTTTGTTTGTTTATATTTCCACCCTAGCAGTTACACTTTGTGCGTGAAGATTTTGCTGTTTTTAGAACGTTTTTAAAATATGTTTATATACTGTACGATATATTCTTTACCTAAATAATGAATTTAATATTTCCGTATTTATGAGAACAAAAGCATTTCAAGTAACATTATGCATGAAATGTTTATTAATTTTTATTTAACTTTATATAGAATTATTTTAAAGTCAAAAAAATAAGTAAATTTAGATTAATAAATCGGAAAATTCTTGAAAAACAATGTACCTAGGTACGGTGTATTTTAATATTTAAAACGCCAAATAAAGTTTTACTGTGAACTAACTTTATTGTTTCACTTTTAAACGATTAAAACAGTCAAAATAGTCGTGGATAAAGTATAGTACTCTGCTAGCGTATAATGGCTATTACACTCTCGCTGAATAATATATTATTATTAACAATTGAAATCTGTAGAACATACACCGTAATTCTTCTTTTTTGGTATTGTGTGAATCAAGAACGTGATTTGGGTTGCAGGTATAATACTAAATTTTTCCTATGTTACCATATGTCGAAAATCCGGTAATGATGTTTTGTAACTACAAAATGGCAAGTATAATATATGTTTTGAATTAATAGATAACAATGTATAGCCAAACCAGTCTTCAATAACGTTCATAAAATTTTCTATATTTTGTTTTATTTTGTCCCGGCTGTTATGACGGTAAAATACAGTTGTGTCAACTTCAAAGCTTGTCATTAATTTTTAATGAAAACAAGCCATCAATGTAAATTGTAAATGATATTGGTCCTGACACCGTTCCTTGGGGCAATCCCCATTCAATTGTTCCATTTTTATTCAAAATATCATTAATTCTAGCCTGTTATTTCCTATTACTTAAATAAATTTATGGTCGTATTTTTTACCTCTATACCTTTTTAGTTTATTAATTAATAATATGGAGTGGCTGAGAGTGAGTATCGAATGCTTTTTCACGGTCTATGAATACACTCAATAATGGCTTACTCTCGTCTAAAGCCTCATATAATATGTTTGTGGTTAGAATTTTTCTGGCATCCTTCTTTGAAGCCAAATTGCATATTGGATAAGAGCTTATATTTGTTTAAACAGTTAATTAGTCTCCAGTTAGTAAGTTTTTGGACCAAGAAGGTAATGCTGTTCAAATGTTTTCTTCTGACACTGATGTATTTGCGCTAATATCAAATGAACGTAATAGTTTTAGGAATCAAATTTATTTTCATACAGGTAAGGGAGAAAGAGGAAAAATGTTATTGCTTTAGTGATCAGGAGAACAGAAAACTTCAGCTTTGCTGGATTTCCATTCGAGATGCGATATTACTTCTTCAATTTATAGAGTGTCTCGCAGGAATAGATAAAACCAAGTGGATCTAATAAGGTTTAGCTGGAAATTCTCGAAGCGAGAAGGCCGTAAGATAGCGCAACATCCAATAAATAATTTGGCACAGCAGAAGAATACAGAGACTGACATTTTTCGATCACATCTTTTCTTTGTGTTTCGAAGAAGACAGAGTTCTGTGAGACTACTGTGTTCTATTGCAACTAGAAAATCGAAATCTCAAGCCTTTAATATAGTATAGCAGTATAAGCAGAATCTATCAAAAGTGCGAAAAATGCTAAAAAAAAATGATTGTGCAAAAATACGCCGCATTATATTTCTGTCCATTTTTATAGTCCGTAAAATAAAAAAACGGACATTTAAAATGTTTTTATAAACTTTTTTGCCCGATCGAGCATTTTTGCTTATTTACAATATCTGTTGTCAAGACGGTAGGTAAGTTATGTTTACTGATTGCTAAGCCTAACACGTCGGTAAGTCATTAACTTACCGATGTCTGAACGGTAAGTAAAATTAATATAATATATACTTATGTTATTTCACAAAAATAAGGAAAAAAAATATGGAAATTTCTATTATTTAAAGAAGAATAACATAATTTTCTGAACGATCATATTAAATTACACTTGAATTAAAATAATTTAATTTCTACTAAATAAACGTCAAAATACAAATATTTGGACTTCTGAGAAATATAAACATCACTTTTGACTTTTCCTTTATTTAGTAGAAATTAAATTATTTTAATTAAAGTGTAATTTAATATGATCCTGCAAAAAACTGTATAAGCCTCGCGAACGTTAAGGGCTGTACCAGTCTCCGGCAAAATTGCCATCGACCGGTAAACGTTCCTTACCGTTCTTGATACTTCATATACTATAAGAGTTTCCAGTGAATTTTTTTGAGATATTTGTAAAAATCTCATTTTGATCCGTTTGGTTAATTTTTACAAGCTTTTATTTGACTTGCTTTGCATGTTAGTTAGTTAGATTGTATGTTAGTATTTTTAGGCGGACTCTTGAACGTCAATTTTGAACCACTTAACGACGTCCAATTGAACTGAAATTTTGCGTACACTACACGTGTACCAATAAAATAATATGGTACCAAACAATGTGTTTTTTTAATTTTAACACTATAATTTTTAGTTTTTTTGATCGCATAGTGTATTCATTCAGACGTTGTATTCTAAGAAATAGCGAAGGATCCGGTACGGACGCGTACAGCGAATGATCCGTTGATGCGTATTATTTTAAGTATAAATATAAAATAAAATAATTAAGGCGTAACTAAAAATTTAAAAATATAATTAAATGCAAAAAAACTTTTGAAAACAATTTTGTATTATTCTTTCGGTGTATTAAAACGAAAAAAATTTAAAAAAAAAACAAAATTAATTGTCTTAAAAATTTGTCGTGTGAATAGAAAAAAAATATAACAAGCTTTTAAGACAATTGATTTTATTTCTTCCTTTTTATACACCTAAATAATAATAAAAGCTTGTTTTTAAAAAGTTTTTTTTTAAATTTAATTTTAACATGTAAAGCAATATTACTTGACTCATTGATTTCTTGGGTGAAATAAATTCAGTTATGAATTTTGTTCTAACTAATATTCAATTTTGCTGTACTATTGTGTTCGGCGAGAAAACTGATATACTAAAATTGCACATTGACAACTTTATATGGCCTAAATTTTATATAGAAGAAGACAATAACTAAGAGTGGCGGTGCCGTGCTTAAGAAAATGATTTCGTAATTCAACAATTTCTCCTATATCCCTGAACCGATTGAAAAATTTTTTTGATAGGCTTTTAGAGAAAACTTGGTAGAATGATACCAGACTATTGAAATCAACAACAAAATTTTTTTGATTTTCGCATGAGAAAATTTTTTTTTTCCTTCTTTAGTTTTCAATAGCTTTGTACCATTCTATAAAGTTGTCTCTAAAAACCCATCAAAACATTTTTTGAAACGGTTCAGGAATGTAGGAGAAATTGTCGAATTACGTTCACCGAGCCCACCTTAAAAAAGGGTGATGGTGCCGTGCTTAAGAAAATGATTTCGTAATTTCTCCTATATCGCTGAACCGATTGAAAAAAAAATGATAGGCTTTTAGAGAAAACTTGATAGAATGATACCAGACTATTGAAATCAACAAAAAAAATATTTAATTTTCGCTCGAGAAAAAATTTGTTTTCCTTCTTTAGTTTTCAAGAGCCTATTGGCCGGGAGCCCGTGTATAAAATGACTGACTATCCGGCGAACTTTGACAACATATGAAACGGATTGTTCTTATATAAGTTAGCAATGAATGGACCGTCATCTGGTTGGGTAGCGGTGGGGGTGGCTGTCAAAGGGTTGAAAACACGTAAAAAAAAATTAAGAAAAAAAACTATCCGGCGAATGCTGAAACTTATATGAGGGGAAGATTATGTTATATAATGAAAGTAGAACATAGTCAGCTGGACGGGGGGCGGTGGATTTAGCCTCAGCTGATCGATCAAACAAAAACATGAAAAACTTAAATTATTCGGCGAACTTTAAAATTTGGGTATAAGATAATATTTATACTGAGATTCACGAAAAACATAGTCAGCTGCAAGTATGTGGGTGGAAAAGTCGTCAGTTGGTCTAGAACAGTGCTAAGTGTTGATCGCCTGCGAGGCAGAATATTATCATATACCCGAATTTCAAATTTTGCCATAAAGATTTAATTAGTAATATCGAGATTGATAACTTAATGTTAGAAAACGTGCGTGCGGCATTCCCGAGTTTCTTTTTTAATTTGATTAAGTATTCAATTTATTATTAATATACATTATTTTATAAGAATACCAATTAATACATTCGTACATTTCAAAATTATATAGAATGATCTGCCCGGAATTTTTTTTTAGTTTAGTGAAAATAAAAATAAATTTATTCGGCTTCCGATAACAGATCTTCCTAATTCTCATTTTCATCCAACTCATCACTCTCTTGATGCTCAGTGGGTGAAAGATCATTCTTCTCTTTGTCACTTGCATCTAAAAAAATAATTATTTACAAAAAATTGATTAAGATTATAATAGGATGAAAAGTGAAAAGCACAAATGATATAATACCTTCAATATTTTCGGCATCTCGGATAATCATTTCCACTTATGGCGGTAATTGATCTCCATCAAACCACTTGCAGGTTAAATTTGTTTTCCTCAAGCTATCACCCATAACCAAGGGATCCAATCTAGATGGCAGTTGTTTGCGTGCGTTGTTCCAAATCGTATACATACATACACAGTTCTTAAAACGTGCTGTACAAGTTCCGATTTCGACGGTGGCGAGAGATGCATCAAAATTTTTGTCTGGTAACTGGAATGCGTTTTTTCGCTAAATTTATACACCTTCGTGAAGGTAGCTACACGAGCATCACTGATGTTCTTTATAGCTTTAAACCCATACATCCTGCAAACAAACTTCTCTATATTATGTTAACGACATTATTTAGGTTCTCCTCTGGTAAATTATTCAAACATTTAAATACTTCAATAAACTCTTAATCTTTTCTTGATATAGTAAAAGGCTTTTTTTTCTTTCTTGAAAAATGCTGGATTATAATCACATACCGTGAAACCGTGGAAAGCGGGCAACGCGTTACACAAGTCGTCGCTAATGCTGAATACAAATCGTTTAGATATAAAAATCGTTCTTTATTTCCTACGCCCATTTTTATCCAAATTTTCACATTATTATGTAAATTTTTCATGTTTCCCAGCATGATGATAGGAATGTCAGTATCTGAACTTATGACCACATTGGTGTTCTCATTTATAAGTGAAAAATCATTTTAGTGTCCGCCTCCTTGTGACTAGAACACGATAAGCTTTCCACCGTTTCTTGAGTGACACTAGATCGGATATCGTCGTTTCGAACTCAATAACTATAGCAGTTTTCAGCATTTAGGTATAGGGTTTTATTACCTAAGAACGGAGCCATTTCATCACTTGCCCAATACATTGAATGAAACTTGATTAGAGCTTCTAAAAGAAGTTATTGGAGCATTTAAAAGTTTGAATAATTTACCAGAGGAGAACCTAAATAATGTCGTTAATATAATAGAGAAGTTTGTTTGCACGATGTATGAGTTTAAAGCTATAAAAAACGTCAATGATGCTCATGTAGCCTACCTTTACGAAGGTGTAAAACTTTAGAGAAAATGATAACGAATTCCGGTTACCAGATACAAATTTTGATGCATCTCTCTCGCCACCGTCGAAATCGGAACTTATACAGCACGTTTTAAGAACTGTGTATGTATGTATGTGTACGATCTGGAACAACGCATACAAACAAGTGCCATCTACATTAGATCCCTTGCTTATGGGTGACAGCTTGAAGAAAACAAATTTAACTTGCAAGTGGTTTGATGGAAATCAATTACCTCCATAAGTGGAAATGATTATCAGAGATACCGAAAATTCTGAAGGTATTCATTTGTGCTTTTCACTTTTCATCCTATTATAATCTTAATCAATTTTTTATAAATAATAATTTTTTTAGATGCGAGTGACAAAGGGAAAAATGATCTTTCACCCACTGGGCATTAAGAGAGTAATGAGTTGGATGAAAATCAGAATGAGGAAGATCTGTTATCGGAAGCCGAATAAATTTATTTTTATTTTCACTAAACTAAATAAATTTTCTGAGCAGATCATTCTGTATAATTTTGAAATGTACGAATGTATTAATTTGTATTCTCATAAAATAATGTATATTAATAATAAATTGAATATTTAATCAAATTAAAAACGGATACTCGGGAATGCCGCACGCACGTTTTCTAACATTAAGTTATCAATATCGATATTACTAATTAAATCTTTATGGCGAACTTTGAAATTCGGGTATATAATATTCATTCTAAGATTAACGATAAACACAGTGAGCTGCAAGTATGTGGGTGGAAAAGTCGTCAGCTGATGCAAGAAAGGTGATGCGCGCTGCCTCGCAGGCGATCAACAGCACTGTTCTGTACTAGCTGACGACTTTTCCACCCACATACTTACAGCTGACTATGTTTTTCGTGAATCTCAGTATAAATATTATCTTATACCCAAATTTTAAAGTTCGCCGAATAATTTAAATTTTTCATGTTTTTGGACCTGTTTCATTGCTAACTTATATTATATATATCATATTGTCAAAGTTCGCCGGATAGTCAGTCATTTTAAACACGGGCTCCCGGCCTACTAGTGCCATTCTATAAAGTTGTTTCTAAAAGCCCATCAAAAATTTTTTTGAATCAGTTCAAGCATGTAGGAGAAATTGTTGTTATAATTTTGGCAAGTAACTGGAAAAGTGACCGGATTAAGGTACTTTTTTTCAGTTCATTATATTATCATTTTTGCAATAAGCATACGTATTTTCTTAAAATAACTTCCAACTAAGGATCAGTGGTACTGAACTTGGCCTCTTAATTTCACTTTTTATATGCGTTATCTAACGGAAAAATTGAAATGACGAATACAAAAAAGATAAATGAGATTTAAAAATATGTTTACATATTGAAATTAGATATTTAGGTCACAATTAAATATGGAAATGTATTACACATGGTCTATAAACAAAAATATTCTACGGCATCGGCTATAAATATAAATAGCTCTGATGGAGTAAAGTAATTACTCGGGTCAATGAATATTGTATATTAATCCATCAATGAGTACACAATTTAACACAAATGCTGTCTACGCCAAAATTAGGTAAAATATAAGTTTATAAGTATTCTACTTTTATTTTTTTTTTTATGTATATTGTCTTTTATCGGATAAGAAGTTCATAATCATTAACAGAATTCTTTTGTGGGAAGTTATCGCGTAAAATAACTTTATTCACAGCGAATACAGCGGATGAGGCTGTTCTCCTTTCAAAAATATTAAACAATTTATTTTCTACACATTTTATAGCCAACAAAAATAGCTAGCTTGCCGTCATCCGAGGAACATTTTAAAACTAATAAATAATGATTACAAAAGGGAGAAATTTTGCAGATTACACAGCCCCACAAAGAAAACGTGGTCTGTCCTGCAGACCAGACCAGTGTATCCTTATGTATTTTGACCCGCTGAAACCGAATCCGAAGTCAGAATTTTCAGATTGGCTCGTTTTTCATCCCTAACCCCCAAAACACCTCTAAAATAAGAAAAAAAATGTGGGCTGTCCGGCGGATCAGACTAATGTACCCTCATGTATTTTGACCCCCTGAATCCGAATCAGAACTCAAAATTATCAGATTGTCTCGATTTTCATCCCCAATCCAAAAAAACACCCCCGGCACAAAAAAATGATCTGTCCGGCGAATCGGACCAGTGTATCTTTATGTATTTTGTTTATTCGAAGTCAAAATTGTCAGATTAGCTTGATTTTCATGTCTAAAACACCTCTAAAAAGCCGCATTTCACACTCAAATGAGAAGTTAGAATTTTTTTTAATGTTTATTTCATAGCTTCATGTCACTGTAGCCCCATAACCCTACAACTCCATAACACTGCGAAGGGCGATAAACTGGTTTTTACGGTTTATCGTTTTCTTGAGCTTAGAGACGAAAACTGAGCCAATCTGATAATTCTGAGTTCGGATTCGGATTCAGCTGCTCAAAATACATAAGGATATATTGGTCTGATCCACCGGACAGACCACATTTTTGTTTTGTTTTAGGGGTGTTTTTTGGGGTTAGGGATGAAAAACGAGCCAATCTAAATATTTTGACTTAAGTGCAATATATTGAATCTATGAGTCCAAACGAGGGGATAACTATTGGTAAGGAAGTTACTTACCTTACAACGGCACATCGCGTTCAAACGTTCTCCCTTATAAAAAAAAAAAATGGGACAAGTCTTATAACGTATTTTCGCTAAAATCTAGTTGCGAACATCTAACTTTAATTTTTGTGACGTTGTCAGTTATTTGTCAAAATTCATTGCAAGTGTTCAAATAGAGACAGATTTACATTAAAAAAAAAAAAAAAATAGTTGTCCTATTTTTTTTCTGCTCACGACAGTACCACCGAAATACAGATTTTAATACCAGATACAATAAAAACTTCTAATCCAAACAAATTTCAACCTAGCCTAAGACTTGCGTTCTATGATGAAAATGTTAATATCTGTGACGGTACAACATTACTTCATTATTTAAGACGAACAGAGAATATTGAATTATTGATAGTTTATTCATAATTTACAATAAGCCCCATCGACAAGCTTCAAGTCAAACACTTAGCCAATGGATAAAAGAAATACTTAACAAAAGTGGGATAGGTAGATACGAAAGAGTATAAAGCACACTCTATCAGACATGGTAGCACGTCAACAGCTAATATAGCAGGAGTCAACTTAGATGAAATTAGACGAACTGTTGAATGGACAGAAAAGTCCTTAGTATTTGCAAAATTTTATAATCGTATGTTAATTAATAGAGATTGTTTTACTGAAACAGTATTAAAAAAAAAAAATGGAATAATTGTATTTTGTAATACAGGTGGACAACATCTCTAAATTGAAAAATTCTTTAAACATCTACCAACATGATCATGTAGTATAAAGGCGGGAAATATAATTAATGATTAAACGAACTTACCTTAAGTGAAGTTCGATCATAATTATATGACCGCCTTTATACTACATGATCAGTCCTTTCCCGATAATAATTCTCCCACCCTACACAATTTAGAGATTCTAAGCTTTAAATATAATGGAGATAATAGGATATCCGGTGCAGGGTTACCGACGTTATGCAGGGTTACCGTTATCGGTGATAAACGAAAAATATTTATCGCTTTCAATTGTGCTGCACTCAAGTAGTAAAATGGAGGTACTACCAACATGGTCATGTATATATATATATATATATATATATATATATATATATATATATATATATATATATATATATATATATATATATATATATCATCAGACAGACAAATTTTACACGTCACACTATAAAATTACACAATGAGCATCTAGAATAACAATAGTAGTACAGCAACCAATATCCCATCAAGATTAAGACTGTTAATTCAGTTTTTAATTGGGAGGTTTGACAAACTATACAAGCAGCTACTCATCCAACAAATACTTTTTAAGTCGACTTTTGAATATACATTAGGATATGTTAGTCTGATTCGCCGCACACTTTTTCATTTAGTGGTGTTTTTTGGTGTTAAGGATGAAAAACGAGCCAATCTGAAAACTCTGACTTCGGATTCGGATTCAGTGGGTAAAAATACATAAGGATACACTAATCAGGTCCGCCGGGGCTGTGTTATTATACTCTTCGCAAATACGAAAACGAAGAGTATATTGCATTTGATCGGCACATTTCTAAAACCATAAATATCGCTCGTAGAGAAAAAAATTTCATATCATTGTGTTAGTGAACGAATTCTAAACAACTCAAAATGTCCGTACGTCCATCTGTCCGTCCGTCCGTTCGTCACGTTTTTTGTAAGCACAAAAACTTAAGAAAGAAAAGTCCTATTGTATTGAAATTTGGAAAGTAAGTTAGTGTTAGCTAGAGGAAGAACCCTATTATTTTTGAAGAAAATCAATCAGTAAATAAGAAAGTTATTAATCATTTAATTTTAAAAAACATATTTTCTTAATTTTTGTCGCTTGTACTTAAATAGAAATCTTGCGTGTGTTATCTCTATAATATATTTTTTTTGTTTATGCATTTTACTAATATATATAGTTCATAATGATATATCTAATGAGTTGAAATATAATTCTCGAAAGATCACAGACATTCAATTTTCGTAGCAATATGTGATGGTCTAGTGGCTAAAGTTTTGCCTTGCAATCACTTTGCAGACATACACAACGTACAAGTACCGAACAACGTTGAGCACGACCGCATAGAAAACAACATCAACGAACTGATTGGCCATGACGTCCAATTGACAAGACGAGAATTTTTAAAGGTCATGGCCAAACCCTCGGAAATTGCGGGCATTGTCCGGACTTTACCGAACAACAAAGCTCCGGGGAAAGACGGTATCGAATATAGACTACTCAAATATCTCCCGAGGAAAGGTATTGTACAGTTGATGTACATTGTCAACGCGATTCTGCGACTGCAACATTGGCCCAGCCAGTGGAAATGCGCAGTGGTCGTGCCAATTCTCAAGCCGAATAAGAACGCAAAGCTCGTCGGCAGTTATCGACCAATCTTGTTACTGTCGGCGATCTCCAAGTTGATAGAGAAGGTCATCCTGATCAGATTAGACTCTGCTCAGGATGAACTCCACATCAACGACAAGTGCCAGTTCGGCTTCAGACGGGGCAGGGGTACTGTGCAGCAGGTCGTCAGGATCGTGAATGACGTCAAGGTGCAATGCAACCTCGGGAAGAGCACAGTCATGGTGCTCCTCGATGTTGAGAAGGCCTTCGATACCGTATGGATCCCGGGGCTTCTTCACGAAATGAATGCACTGGACTTCCCCATGCACATAACGAAACGTATTCACTCTTTCCTGACAGGTAGATCACTGCAGGTCAGGGTGAATAACAAACTATCAACACGGTGGGACATTCGCGCGGGCGTCCCCCAGGGGTCGTGCTTGTCACCAAAGCTGTACAATTTATACGTCTCTGACTTTCCGGAGTTCCCGAATACCAACCTTACCAAGTACGCCGACGACACGGCCATGTACGCGCATTCACACAACGCTCAAGCTGCTAATATGCTGCTGAAAGCGCACATGGCCCGTGCCACGGCATATTACGACTAGCGGAAGATTCGAATCAACGCCGAGAAGTCCGAGTCGATCCTCTTCACGCGCCGGTTCACAGAGAACCGCATATTGACGCCAATTTCGATAGGGGGACAGCAAATTCCAATCAAACGGTGCGTGAAGTATCTGGGGGTTAACTTAGACAAACGGCTGACGTTTAACATACATATTAACGAAACAATACGCAAGGTCTACCCCATGTCCAGGAGTCTGTATCTGTTCCTGGCTAGGGGTAGCGGACTCAACAGGACAAATAAGAAACTATTGTACACGATGGTTATCAGGCCGGCCATCACATACGCGGCGCCGGTGTGGTGCAGCATTCCGGTTACGACAATGCAAAACTCAAAGTTCTTGAACACAAATTTATACGCCTCATTTCTGATTCTGGCAGGTACACCTCCCTCAGAGATCTATACGCACGTTGTCACGACATAACCCCACTGGCGGACTACGTTCAAGAAATCTCTCAGAAATTTTACACCTTCAAACTGAGCGATAGTCCGCTAACCAGCAACATAACTCAAATCAGAATGCATAATGCCCCATTCCAGATCAAACACCCCCTACTATACCAAGCGTTGCCTATCTTCCGGCAACCTCTTCCCTAGCCATACTTTCCTATACCACAACCTACTGTTTCCACATCTTTGATCTTTCCTCAACTTTATCTTTCCATTACTTTCTATTCTCTTTCTGTATGTTCTATTTTTGTTCCTTTTTTTATTCTGTTTGTTCTTTTTGTCATCAAAAATTCCATTTTGGACGATAAATTTCTAAAAAATTCAAACATTTTTAAACCCTATCCTTTTTTCACCACATTTTCCTGGCGTCAGGGAGACCACCAGGTCGGCAGTTCTCGTACGGGTTTTTTCGTTTAGCTTTTCACCCGAGTCAGCAGCCAAAATTTATTTAGTGTTATAACCAGTTACTAGTTCTAAGTTTTATATGTATTAGTTTTAGGCCTTTGTGGGCAGCATTATTTTCAAAGGTATTATTAATTTTAAACCCACGCTAGGTGGGTAGGAATTTTAATTGTTCATTATACCATTGTCGTCAAGCCGAACCGAACCTGATCCGCCCAGCCCTACAATCACCACGGCGCTACGCGCTGTGGTTGTCTGGCTGGCTCCGGGCCAGGTTTCGGGGAGGCGCATATGTATCTATAAATGTTAATAAATTGTATTTGCTTGCTTGCTTGCTTGCCTTGCAATCCAAAGATCGCGTGTTCGAATCCCACACAGGTTGTATGTTTTTTTTTTAAATTTTTTTTCATATACTTTTTTCAGAACAAAGTTGGTATCACAAAATTTAGGATATCCAAAAGCTAACATTATTTACAAGAAAACTGCTAAAAGTATCCTATAGAATGTGTAACAATTATATAAAGAGCTCAGTAAATTGGCGGAAACTACGTTTTTAGCTTGTTAAAACTATACAATTAAACAATTTTTATGTACAGTATCTAGAGGTAAAAATATGTAAAATTTAGGAATAACCTCATATGTAATGATATTTTCTTTACAGGTAATTATTGTAGTAAAAGTTATCACCTTCTTCTATATGGTCTCGACACTCTTACCCTACCTGAAAATTTTTTCAAAAAGTATTGCTGTCAACAATAAAAAATTCAAAATGGCGGCTCCAATATTACAGAGAACGAACATTTTTTTAAAGCAAGATTTTTAAATGAAAAAAAAGCATCTAGGTGACGATAGGGACCGAGTCCGGAAGAGGAAAAATTTTTAATTCTTGATTTTACGAAAAAAGTAATTCTTGTTGACAAAGTCTGCTTCACCAGAAACCCTCTCTTCGGTTATCGGATCCTTGCCAGATCTACAGGGTCAGCCAAAAATCTTGATTTGATCATGTGGACCTTGATTGAAGTTGGTCGTAACGATTTCTCCAACTTGGTAGAGCTGCTGGGTTGTTGAGTGACTGGTGCGAAAACCAAATTGGTATTTATTTATTGTGTTTGCCGCTTCTAGGTGCTCCTGGACTCGACTTAATATGGGTAAATCCAATACTTTTGCCAAAGATGATAATAAATTAATCGGTCTATACCCCGAGGGGTGTGCTTTATTTTTATTTGGCTTGGGTATATTTATAATTTTCGAGATCCGCCATTTCGCTGGGTGATAGACGGACCTTATGCAAGCATTGAAAAGTCTGGTCAGATACATATACGCAGCAATAGGTAAATGTTTTAAGGCGAATGTTGGTATGTTGTCAAGCCCAGGAGCTTTCCTAGGGTGCATAGTGTTAATGGCTGCCCAGATTTCAGAGGCAGAGGCAAAAAATATCGGTTTCGTACCAGTCGGGAGGGATGTTTGTTTGAGGGATTCGGTATACGGTAGGACTAAGTTAAGGGTTGTTTGGGGGATGGGGTTTGGTTGAAAGACGGATGCAAGGTAATTAGAAAATGTAGCAGCTTTCTTCGAGTCGGTCGTCGCAACGCCAGCTTGGATGGTAAGTGGGGGTATTTGGAGAGGTTTTCGTGTGAATATTCGACGGGCAAAGTATGGATCGTCGGGGTGGGTGGCAACTAGCTTCTCTATCGATTTTATTTTAAATTCCTTAACCTCCGAGACTATTTGCCTTTTAAGTGCATTTATTCTGGGCTTAAGAGTGATATTTCTGGTTTCATGGAATCTTTTGAGTAATCGATTTTTTGTTTGAAGCAGATCCACTAGTTGCTGTGGTAATTTAGGTCTGTGTGATTTAGAAGCAATATAACGTATACATCGTCTAAGTGCGTCTTGTATTAAGTTTATCAATTTCTCTACTGCTTGGTCGACTTCTGCGATTGTGTCGCATGGGGGGTTGTTGGGGAAGACTTGGGATAAATGGGTGGAGTAAGCCGGCCAGTCATGGTCGCTTTCCAGGGGGAATCTAGTTTTGGGAATGCAATGAATTTGTAAGTATAGTGTAGTGAGCACAGGGTGGTGGTCACTCGACAATGCATTTAATGTTTCGCAGTCATAGGGGCAATTAAGATTCCTCAAAACCCTTATGTCTATGACTGATCGGCTTATGGGGTGGGGGTAGTAGGGAGCTATTAGGGTGTGTATGAGTAAGTATCTATATAACTACATAGAATGTTACCCGAGGCGTTAGGGTTGGGGTTAATAGGACTTCAGGCGGGATGTTTGGCATTTAAATCGCCAAGCAGTATGAAAGTAGGGTAAATAGTCTGTAATTTGTCTAAGTCTGTAGGGTCTAGAATATTTTTGGGCTTTTTATACACGGAAATAATCATAATATCTCCGCGTGGCAAATGTAAAATTATTGCATTGGCTTCAAGTGAAGTCAGAGCTGGTAGAAGTACTTGTGTGTGTTTGAGGTTTTTCCTGACAAGCACCGCCATTCCGCCGCGCCTCGCGACGCAGTTGGCCCGGTAAACGCTAAAGTCAGGAAGGGAGAAAGTTATGTGAGGTCTGAGGTTTGTCTCACACAGACAGCAAACATCTATTTTGTGTTCGTCTAACATGTATTTGAGTTCAGTTTTCTATCCGAGATCCCATTGCAGTTAAACCGCATTCAGTTTGGCTGTTTTTTTTCTAAAATCCATTAGAAAAATTGGGTGGCGTATTCAAGAATTACGAACAATTTTTCCAAGGGATCTTTTGTTTGTTTAAGAGTTGCCAGTAATTTTTTGTTAATGATTCCCCTTTAAGTCGAACGTTTTTAGGCAATTTAGGCAATTTAGAATCTTACGTAGAGGATTTTCGAAACTCTCTGTGTTCGCTTCCTCGTTTTGAGGGCACGTGTTGGGTTGTGACTGTGATTGCCTGGCTTTTTGCTGCCTGGCTCTAAATTTTTCCAGGCTTCTACGTTTTGCGTAGATACTATGTCTGCTGTCTCTTGCGACGGGGGGGGGGGTATTGTTTATATTAGTCGGGTTGTCTTGTGTTGGTCTGTTATTTTGTCTTTGTGCAAGGGTGGGTAAGTCTTTGGGTGGATTATATACCCTGGGTTTAGGTGCATATCTTTGTTTGGCTGTCAGATGTGCCGGGCACCCCCTGTAGTTGGAGGGGTGGTTTGCTCCGCAGTTGGCACGTTTAAGGCCTTCTGCTTTGCAAGCTTCCCCTTCGTGCTGTCCTCCGTATCTCACGCACCTTGGGATGCGATTGCACACCGCAGAGGAGTGTCCGAAATTCTGACAACGATGACATTGTGGTATGTCTAATCTTATATATTCGCCGACAGAGATCCTGTAGTGACAGAGTTTCCACAGCGAATAATAACTGTCTAAGGCCTGCTTATGTATTGTAAGGATTGAAATGTTAGAAGGGACCCTGCGTTCGTTCTTAGGTTGTTCAAGTCTCCGATGTCTATGACTATGAGGGGTAGGTTTTTTTGATTTAGGTCCTCTCTTATATCCGTATCATTAATATCTATAGGTATATATTTTACTACTACCTTGGTAGTAGTGGTTAATAATGTATGAATAAAACTCAATTTGGTTAGTCTGTAATGTTTTCAATATAATGTTATGGTATCTGGGACCCTGGGATGTTGGTTTCTGAAGAAATGACGATAGGGGTGGTTTGGAGGGTTGTATTTATTAAATTGGCTACTTTCGTAGGCGGAATAAAAAATGGGGTGAAAGACTAAATAGGTTAAGGGATGACAAAGTTGTATTAATAAGATTAGTATCTGGATTAGTATTGTTTATGTTAAAAAGATTAGCCTCAGTAACGAATGTATGTACCTGGGTCTCTCCTATGTGTTCTTGTGAACTGTTTTGTTTGGTATTTTGCTGTGTGTTTTGCGATGTGTTTTTTGTGTATGTTCTGTATCGGAGTTATGTGTTTGTGTGCTGGTCTGACTTGTATTGATTGAAATTTCACCCTGCTTTTTTCGTCTTCGTGGCATATTTAAGCACTGGGTTGTTCTTTGTGGGGTGTCTGCTCTAGTAGTTAGGTTTTAGGTACACACTATTTTACGATTAGAAGGTTCAAGACAAGGAGTAAATTATCACAATCTAGTCGCTGCCTCGGCTGTCGCTATACTATGTATACCTCTGTCAAGTATTTGATATGGTATTTGATATGATAAAAGTGATTCAGAGTAGATCAGCAACTTAAACTAATCTAAGTGGTGCCATCTTCCTGTATGAGATGAGACTGTACTTTTTTAAATCAATAACAACTTTGGTTTACCTCTTAACTTAAATTTGAAATTCATTTATCATTTATTTACAAATAACAAGTTTATAAGCTGTTTGATTCGTTTACTGATTTTGATTTAATAATCCAAACTGTCTTGAATGTCATTGTCTATTAGTCCTTTTAGAGTTTCCATTTTATATATATATATATATATATATATATATATATATATATATATATATTGATGCCAGTTAAGTTGTTACCTCCGGCACACGCTAATGGAGTACCGACCTCCGGATCTTCCTTTTTATATGTCGCTATATATTTGACATATATGTGATGAGGGGAACCTCCACAATCCAGATTTCAAGAGAGGGGAAATGATTTCTCATTTTTTTTGTTCATATATAGAGTATACCAAAGATACGCACCTACCTCCAAAACATATATATGAAAGGATACTGATGCTTCGTTATTACCTCCAGTAACGTTGCCAAATCTACGGAGGTCGGAACATACTTTCATTATCTACAGTTAGTTATGTATGCATCGTTAAAATTACTTTCTATATTGCACATTTCAAGAAAAGGATGTCCTGTCCTCCGTGATGAGGCTGCATCGTAAATTCATAATATAAAACATGCACAAAAATTGTATCTACTTCTTAAAATGGTAATGATATGCGTATATTATTTTTTACATGTTCTTCATATTTTCTGCAATTTAAGATACTTTTTAAATTTGACTAAACTTTGGATTTCACCTCTTTAGGAAATTCAGAACGTTCATTATTAATACTTTCCGATAAAAAAATTCTATTTTTTTGCTTTTTCAGTTTATTCTGGTATCGCAGGTGGCTTTGTATTTGTAAAGAGGCGAATGTCTCTTGGCCATAAGTAGATCCTAATGTGTTTTACCTTTGAGGAAAATTTTGTTCAAATTAGATAAAAACTAAAAAAGTTGTAAAAGTGCACTTTTCCGTGTGACACTGTAAACATATTGTTGAGCAATAATTTTTGTTAAATACATATTAACTCCAAACTTGAAAAGAAAGCCTAATTGGTGACATACTGAAATGTACAAAAAAATTAACTATAAAGGCATTACTTTTGTTTACTTTGATTTACATTGTAACGAATGTAAAGTCTGTCTGAATTTTTTAACAAAGGACAGATTTAATGAAGATAAATTACTGAAAATAAACTGTAATAAATATGTTAAATTAATATCTTGTAGTTATTGAAATTATTAAATCAGTACAAAATCAAAACTACCTACTTTAATATCTTTGAGAAATTAAAATTTGAAGTTTAAACTTTTATGTTATACATTGCTCTCGTCAGAGGATATTTTTTTACGAATTCAGCAATTCAAAATACACTGTTATCATCTTTGTTATTTAAAGATATTGAAGTTTTAATTTGAAAGAACACAAGCATCTTTTAAAAATTCATTGATGAAACGAAATAACAATATTTAAATAGTAATTAATTAATTAATTTAAAGATACAGCTGCTCAGATAGATAAAAGCATTTAAAGGGCAGGGAACATACAGATCAGTGTATATAATAATATAAATTTACTAATAAAAAAAGGAAACAAAAATTTTACATATAAAATATAGACATATCAATATTAAAATTAGAGATAAGCTAATAGACAATTACGGGATTAAAACAAAGTGAAAATTAAGGACTAAGTAAACAGCATATTATGTACTAAAGTGTATCAAGGTTGACCCAAAATATATTGTTTTTTATTATTAACACTACAATTAAAAATATCAAGGTTTGACATAACACAGTTCTACAAAAAAAAAGGTCTTGTCCTAAGGTTCTCATCTAACTTTTCTGAAGTATCTTGATGCGTTGAAAACAATTTTGAACAAAAAAAAGTTTTCTACTGTGTCAGTTTCCCTCTACCCCCCTTCTATCCCAAAAAAGGACAAAAAAAAGGTTTTGTCAGAAGGGTCTGACTTAACCTTTCTGAAGTATTTTGACGCGCTGAAGTCAATTCTGAACAAAAAAAATTCTATCGAGTCAGTTTCCCTCCACCACCCCCTTCATCCCATATATTTTTTTTGTCCAAAATTAGTTTTAGTGCGTCAAATTACTTCAGAAAGGTTAGATGAGAACCTTAGGATAGGACTTTTTTTGTCTTTTTTAAGGGATGAAAGGGGTGGCAGAGGAAAACTGGCACGATGGAATTTTTTTTGTCTTAATATTAACATTGATAATGGTAACACAAGGTATACAACAAAAAATTCTGTCGTGCCAGTTTTCCTCTGCCATTCCACCCCTTTCATCCCCTAAAAAGGGCAAAAAAGAAGGTCCTGCCCCAAGGTTTTCATCCAACCTTTCTGAAGTAATTTGACGCGCTGAAACTAATTTTGGACAAAAACAAAATTTATGGGATGAAGGGGGTGGTAGAGGGAAACTGACCCAATAGAAATTTTTTTTTTGTCTATAATTGAGCGCGTCCAAATACTTCAGAAAGGTTAGGTCAGAACCTTCGGACAAGACCTTTTTTGCCCTTTTTGGGAGATAAAAGGGGAGTAGAGGGAAAATAACACGGTGGAAACATTTTTTTTGTCCAAAATTGAGTTCAGCGCATCTTCAGCGAGTTAGATGAGAAGCTTAGGACAAGACTTTTTTTTTTGTAAACGAAAGAAATCATATTATGAAAGGAAAATTTGTCTACTTTAAAAAATTCGACTGCAGTTCTATATTTTATGTGATACACTGCTCTCTCTTCAAAGGATATTTCTTTACTAATTCAGCAATTCAAAATACACTACTATTATTTTTACTGTTTAATAATAATAATAAAATATTGAAGTTTAACTTTTAAAAAGTCATTAATGAAACCAAATAAAAACATTTGAATAATAATTAATTAACTAATATTAATTTCAAAAATTAAAGTATACAAGTCGAATTTTAAGTGCGACTTAGATTTAAACCACGTATTCTTGGTATCTATAGAAACCCATTCAATACATTTTTAAAAAATTTTTTTATTTTCAAAAATATACGAAAAAATATTTTTAGAACTGCTCATTACTAATAATAGTCTCTATTATTATTATTGTTGTTATTATTATTATTATTATTATTATCATTATTTATGCACTCGATTTACATTTTCTTTTGTTTTTTAAAAAATAATAAACAGTGTCAATCAATTATAAGTCAACGTAATTTGTCTAGAGTTCAAATATAACAACATACCCTGTATATTTTATATACAACAAATATTCTAAAACTGTATCATCTTGCTGCAATAGAGGCAAAGAATTTAAGCAAATTACCTCTCCATCTGTTTTTAATTTATTTTATAGTTTGTGCAGCCCAGTATCAAACAATATTACCATTTGAAGCAATTACTCACTAAATTTTCTAGAAAATAGGACAGCTCTTTCCCGCTTTTTTTTACAGATGTCTGAGTTTGAGTAACCGCCGGCTGTCTGGATCATAATAAAAATATACCTAGGGTACTTCTTACACAGCATTTAGTTTAAAAATATAGTAATATATTTATTCTTGTAAAAAAATATGACATTTTATAGACTAATATCAAATTAAACATTAATGACATTTTTTCTGGTACCAATTTTTTTTTTAATGATGAAAAAAATTATTTGAGATACCGACTTGAGAGTGTAACACCCTTATAACTTTTTTTAAATTTTTTGTCCGATTTGAACCAAATTTTACACAAAGATAAAACACATTAGGATCTACTTATATGGGAAAAAAGCATTCCCCAACATACAAATGCAAAGTTATCTACGATACCAAAATAATCTGAAAAATTCAAGAAAGCATTTTTTTATCAGAAAATTTTACTAATGAAAGTTGTTTAGAATTGCTCAAAAAGCTAAAATAAAAAAATTAATCAAATTGAAAAATATTGAAATTTTGTTTAAAAGAACTTCTCCAAGCCGAAAATATCATTCTTCTCTGGAATATAAATGTTTTCGGGACATTTCTTTGATCCGTAACATTCATTAGTTCGGAAAAGTGACAGATTTTTTTTTTGAAAACTATTAATTTTGACGTGCTAATTACCTAACTGGCCAGTTAGAATTAATCGGATAATCCGAAAGTAGTCTTAGTTTGCAGTTAGTGTTTAACTTTTTTATTTCGAGACGGTTGCCGAAAAAATAGTGGTCTAAAAGTGTTTTTTGTGGACTTGCAGACTTCTGGCGCGAGCCTTGGCGCCCAGAAAAATATCACTTTCCAGACTTGTATCGAAAAGGTTTTTACGTTTTGAAAAGTGTGTTGAGATAATTTGTTTGAAATAAAACGTGAACAGTTAAGTAGTCGACAAATAATTTGTAAGTTTATTTTTTTATTTTTTGCGTGTTTTGCGTACTTTCTGCAAATTTCAATATTTTTAGTTTAATTAAACTTTAGATGCAAGTTTTTATGCAATTCTGAACAACTTTCATTAGTAAAATTTTTCGATAAATAAATGCCTAATATAAGCCTTTATTGCAACGAAATAAATATAAATTGTTAGGCTTGGTACATACGTTAGCTTTACTAGTATTATTACAAAAGTTACATAGTACTACTTGGTATATTCTCATGTATATCGCATACGTAAAACAAGTGTCCCATCGGGAACTGTATCGATCGATATCGGGAAAGGTACTTTCCGGAAAATTTTAAAAATTTATGGAAATATTAAGGTCAATATGGCCAATACAAAGAAAACAATTACAAAGTCTTCGTGGGTGTAATTCAAACACGGTGACATTTTTTGACATAAGAGAATGATTGACTTTAGTGATTGTTTCTAATCATGGCTGATTTGATAAAAACTTTACTAAGAATTCTCGAATTTCTAAGAAAATCGCAAATGATTCAAAAAGTCGTAAATTAAACTCCTACAATATCTACATGGAAAAAGGAGAATTTAATGCAAAAAATACAGAGCGTTCCATTTGATTTAAACAAGTTCTCGCGGTTTGAAGTTGTCAAAATGCAGCGTAAAAAACTGAGCACTTGGTTTATTATTATTGAATTTTTTTAAACTGTAGAGCATATATGATCTTTCTGCGTGGCAAAAAGCAAATGTATGTGTTAGCGAAAAAAGTTATACAGGTTATTGCAAACTGCTACTAGTAGTAATAGTAGTATGTACAACTTTTTTTATAAAATGTTAAATATCTCTGAAACGGTTAGGTTTAGGAATAGAGTATGCATGTTTTCGACTTATAATTTTTCGCTCTTTTCGAAACTTGGAAATGCCAAATGCTTGTAATTATCTTTTCTAGATTGTCCATACTGACATTAGTAATTCCCTAAATTTTCAAAATTTTCTGGTGCGTAGTTTTCCCTATATCGATTGATGCAGTTCCCTGTTCCCTGTTACCTGTATGTTCTTTTGATTTTTTCAGTTTATCTTGGCTTTGTATTTATGTAGGGGCGAATGTTTTTTGATCAAGTAAATCCTAATATGTTTTACTTTTGAGAAAATTTTTTTTGAAATCGGATAAAAAACTAAAACAGTTACTGATTGCAAGTAGCATTTTGGCTTCAACGAAAGTGATATTTTTAACAGCAAAAAACAATATTTATGGAATTTAACATATTCTATGCCGTAAACGAAATACGGAACATTATTTGAAATTAAATAAAATCTTCAGATAAGTAGTGTTTTATGAAATTTTCTCGAAAATAAATTCAATTAGATTATTATAAATATATAAATAAAATAGATATAATAAATATATATTTAATATTTTATGATTCACTAATTAAGGAAGTGAAGTAAAGATTTTCGCCCCGGAAATGCAAAACATTTTTTAGCCACCATTTTTATCCCCACCCATCATTATTGGATAGAAAATCTGGATGTGGAAGTAGTTATTTTCCAATAAGTATGTGATTTTAGAATAAAATGTCTGTATTGAAATAAAACTATTTAAAGTGTACTTCTGACAGCTAACTATAACCTATTTGCTTCATTAATTTCTGTGAAGAGGAAAGAAAGTATAGGGTTCCTACTCTTTGAATAAATATATTTATAACAAACTGAAACATTTGATTAATTTTTTTTTCTGAACCACTCTTGCCAAATATTATTTTCCTACATCAAAAAGTTCTTAGATTTTAATCCAACCGGTAGACAGATTGGCTGACTTCAAAAACATCATAACTTGATAATTACTATTTACTTATTTGGACAGCTCAGTTTAGAAAAAAAATTATTTCACTATTCAGTAACTCATAACTGTTTTTCATATTTAATAAGTTGTTTGGGTTTCAACTTAAAATAACACTATCATAACTTTTATAAAATAAAGTTGAGATGAAAAAAAGACATTTAAATTATTTATTTCAAAATTTAAAGAATTCTGCATATTCTACGTATATACAGAAAAATGTTCCGAACACATTACCATTTTGTAGAAAACAAAGGCGAAGGCTTCAAATAATGGGCTGGTACTTAAATCTATGTTTGCAATAAATTGTACAATAACAAAATTCCCAGTTTTTTTCCATTTACATCAGGCATTGGCCTAATAACCCTAATAAAATTTTACCTGTTACTAATACTAGAGTGAATAAGATCTACTCGGAATTATATTACGTTATTAATAGTTTTAATGTGTAATGTGTATGTGTATATATTTTTATTCATATTACATTTTATTTTGATTTACAATATGATGATGAAATGTTCTTTATTTATTGTGAGTGGTGAATAAAAAACAAAATTTTGGAAAGTAGGCCTTAAAAAGTGTTAGTTGTGTACCTTCAGATGGAGTAATGTCAAAACTGTCTAAATACGGGAAAAAAGTATAGACAATTATGTAGACTAGGAAATTTTATTTGGAAAACGTCATTGCGATTAATAGGGACAAATAAGTCAAAATTTTCGTGAAAAAATAGTGAATGAAGAAAAAGTATTTTATAGATAGATGGCATAACATCTGCAGACATAATTTGTTGGCGAAAGACTTGTGTGTTTTTTAATATCCCAGGTTCTATTTATGATATCCAATAATGCAAAAACCAAATTGTTTAAAATAAATTTTCCTTAAAAAAATTGCAGGGTGTAAGTTTTAACGCATTAGGTGAATTAGAAAAAAAATGAAAAGAAAGCATTCAGTTATTTTTCGCTGTTCTAAAATCACACCGAAGGGAGTCTATTGAATCCAAAAAATTAGATTATTTTGTAGTTATTTAAACGTGTTTTTTGATCTTTTGTAATTATCAATATCTTATAACAACAAATTTTTTTTCGTCATGAAATCTAAAAACATAAAAACGGAAAACATATTTGTTATATTGATTTTTTGTTCTTTAAACCTCCATAAAGCATTTTAAAAACATCATTTCGATGGATCGATTCAAAAGCATTGTTTGCGTACTTTTTTCAATTGTTTTGTGATATTCAGAAATCTGCATGTATTTGTGTATTTATGTATGTACCTATTTATAGATCAAATTTAGTGATTGAAATTTCACCCACTTTATTGTTGTTATCCGATCGAGCTGAAATTTCGCACACAACTTTGATTCTGATGACAACACAATATAGTATATCTAATATCGTTCTAAATCCAATATGGCGGACGCCCTAAGGCTTACTTTTTTCTTCACAACCCCCTTGACATGGTTATCGAATGAGAGAGTTTGACGAGTAGATAAACTACGTGATGTCATTCTAAATTCAATATATTGGAGACGCTCTAAGATGGCAGATTACCTTCTTCTTCACAACCCTCCTTGACATGGGTGTCAAATGAAAGGGTTTTAAGAGTAGAATACTATAAGAAGCTACGCGATGTCATTCGAAACCCAAGATGGTGGCTTATCTTTTTTCCTCATAACCCCCTTAACATGGGTATCAAATGAAATGGTTTGACGAGTAGAATACGATAAGCTACGTAACGAAGACTGAAAAGTTAAAAATATATAAATAAAAAAACACTTTTTAGAAAACACTGGTTTTATTTTAACACTAAATTGCACTAAAAATAGAAAATAATTTTTAACTTTGTAAATAGAGAATTGGGCGCTCATAAAATATAAACGTAAATCAAATTGATTGAACGTAATAATATTTAATGAGCCCAATGGTTTTCCATTTACAAAGTTAATAATTATTTTCCACTTTTTAGTGCAATTTGGTTTTAAAATAAAACCAATGTTTTTTAAGTTTCTTTTTTATTTATCTATTAGTTGCAAGTTAACGAAGAGAAAATCGCAGGAACAGTTTTTTTATTAAGCCACACAGCGAAATTTACTGTACTGAAAATAATTTATTCAGTCTAGTTTTCAGCATTTTTTTTTTTTTTGATTTGGCCATTGCAATACTGCCAGCTACTAAGTTGAACAATCATTCACTCTACCTAACCTACAACGAAACAGAAAACCAATTTTTGAAAAAAAATCAAGGGGAGAAGCACAGGAACACACGCTTCTCGTCCTGGGGTCTGTCAGGACATTTATATGTAACAAACAAAGTTACAAGACCACTATATATTAAGGAAAACAATAGAGGATACGAAGCTAAACTACTCAAACATCCCGAACCAGATTCATAATAGAGTTTTCGTTTCTTCTAAAAAACCAGCGTTACAATCAAAAATTTGTTTCTTATCTTGACTAAGGAGAGAGAGAGAGAGTACATTAAAAGAAGATTTTAAATAACAATGAGATTGTTATATAATCTGTCACTTGCTGCTTTCTATTTAGAAAACTGGAAGAAAATATGATCGAGATCACCTTTTTCTGAAGGCTGGACATTTATTTTATATAGATGTGCTGGAAAACAAGCATGCCCCTAGAACGTACATACCTAATTAAAATATTATTTTCTTACGTCAAAAAGTTGTCAGATTTTAATCCAACAGATAGACAGAAACTGACTTACCGCAAAAAAACTTCTTAACTTTATAGTCTACCACCATTTAATTAATTCTTTTATTTCGACAACTCAGTTTAAAAAAGTTATTTTGGTATTCAGCAACTTATTTTTTATTTTTTTTTTTTTTTCAGTTGTCCACATTTAATAGGTTGTTTAGGTTTTAAATTACACGATTCATAACTTTTAAAACAAAATTGAGATGAGAACAAATAAACTCATTTAAATAACTTATTTATTTCAGAAATTAAAGTAATTCTACGTATATACAAAAAAAGTTCAGATATATTAGCATTTTGTAGAAAAAGTTCTCAGGTGTACTATCGATGGAATCGGATAGTAAAAAAAACGAATTGTTTAAAACAACAGATGAAAACCAAAACGCTCAGTAATTTTTCGCTTTTATAAAATGACGCCTAAAGGACTCTCTTGTGTCAAAAAGTTAATTATTTAGTTCGTTTCATTACAAAACAAATTATTCATTGAGCATTCCACGCTTTCATATTTAGTTATTTAAAACCTATAACTTTGTGATCCCAGTACTTGGCACAAGCAGTGATCGAAAATTATTATTTAATTTTTATTTGTAATAAAAGCGAGTTCTTTAGTTTTTTTAACTAAAAGTTTATTTTTTAGTCTTTTTACATACATCTAATAATGTAAGAAATATTTGTGCCGTGGACCACACGGCAGAAATAATATTTCTACTTCACGCATTTTACTCAGTGAAACCCACTGCGTATCTGTAGTACTAGAAGAAACCCATTCCTTCTTGTTATTTTGACTTCAAGCACTTTACAGCAAAAATATTTTATTTATAGCACAAATTCACTCCCCACTGATGAGAAATGCATAACGAGCTCTATAAGTTTCGCTTCAAAAAGTCGTATCTATTTTTTTATCTTCATTTCCTTTTGATATACCTTACTAATAAAATCTTTCTATTAAGAAAGATAAAAAGTTTACATATATTACTATTATTATTATTTCCT
This sequence comes from Rutpela maculata, assembly GCA_936432065.2. Classification (NCBI taxonomy): domain Eukaryota; kingdom Metazoa; phylum Arthropoda; class Insecta; order Coleoptera; family Cerambycidae; genus Rutpela; species Rutpela maculata. Next base: position 205,194,871 of record OW386286.2, on the reverse strand, counting down.
TTCCTCATCAAGTTTTTCAAAGTCTAACACTATAATACTTCATTGTCCCAGTCTTAAATAAATTTGCAAAGTTTCAAATCAATACGGCATTTAAAAGTGGTTGAATATTGAATTGCAAAATCTGTTTACATACACTAACATACAAGTCAAGCTAATAAAATCGTGTAACAAAATTAAAATTTTATAACATGGAGAACTTCACTTATAACAGTGAATATAACAGTGAATATAAGTATATTGTTAATTTCAATATATTTCGTTTACCATAATACCAGCTGTCTATAAACCCATCGCTAGGTAATATATTTAAGACATAGAAAACTATAGAAGTTTGTGCAATATTGTTTGTGCACCAAGACACTATGCCTTACATGCAACTATTCGACTTCCTAAAAGTTTAAAATAATGAAAGTTAAGAAACTGTCATGGAATAACATTATACCCAAATGAATTGTAAAACTGCAGGTCAAAATCACGTTGTAGATGTAATAAATATAAACGGAATGAATGGCTAAGATTATAACGCGACGTTGCCAATATTTGGAGGTTACAACGTAGAGTTTATACTACAAAACGCAATATATAGAAGCGGAGGTAACAACGTATTGCCGGTTGTACAAGTGAGGACGACACTAGCGCCACTGATCTACAGCTGAACTAAAAATTAAATTTGTGGGTATGAAAATTTTAATTTAGGTCCCTTATGCCTTCTATGATGCTATACAGTGCAAAACAAAGCAAAACGTTGTCACCTCCGAAAACGGAGGTGGCAACGTTATATATGAGGTGACAACGTCGTGTCAGAATCTACTTTGGAGGTAGCAACGTATGTATCATCAATATATATATATATATATATATATATATATATATATATATATATATATATATATATACATATATATATATATATATATATATATATACATATATATATATATATATATATATATATATATATATATATTTTTTTTTTTTTTTTGAAAGACTCATGACTAATTGAGATATTTCCTTTGGATTTCCTCAATTTTTCTTTCAATAATATACAGGTATTCTATTTTTGTAGGTGTATAATGGTCAAGTGGTTAAAGTTTTGCCTTGCACATTTCTGTAATTTCAGCACTGAATAAATTTGTTTTGCTTGCTGGCAATCCAAGGGTCGGGTGTTCCAATCCCAGACAGATTGTATGTTTTGTTTTTAACTTTTTTTATATAGTTTTTACACTAACGAGTGTTTCATCAACAAAGTTGGTATCAGAAAATTTAGAATGTCCAAAACTAACATTATTTACAAGAAAACTGCGAAGAGTATTCTACAGAATGTGCAACAATTATATTATAAAATGTTCAGCAGACCTGCGAAGAGTATAATTTATACTCTAGTTATTATACTAAAATCATTAATAAACCACTGGAAATATATTTCACGGACTTTATAGACTCTGATCTTTATTGGACCATTATAGTTAACGAACGATGTATTTTATACCAAAGATTAGAATTTGTAGTAAAATTTAGGTTAATGATATTACGAAAATAAAAGTAAAAGAAATATGTTTATTAGTGGTTCATGATCAACATATTTTATACAAATAATTAATATACATACCGCAAATATGAAGTCTCTGCTAACTGTTATTTAACGTATATGACGTACACTTGTTGAGAGAAGATTGGAACGAACGATAGCCTATCAGTAAGGGTGTAAGAATTGCAGACTATAACACAGAAAGCAGGAAAATTCATTTCTTATATTCAATTAAAATACTGTTATAATTATATAATTATCCGTATACCATTGTCAAGTTCTTCAACTTATCATGCACGTGTTCATTTTTAAGTAAAAAACGATTGAAATTCTTAGCATATGAATCTTAAATTACTTTCGTTAAATACAAACAAGAGGTATTGAATAATATATTTCCTTGTCCACATTTGAGGTGAGATCCTCTGAGAATCTTACGGTGCTAATTTCAATAACTGCACTCAATTTATCGCTTACCACATCAAGCACTACGTTATAAACGGAACTGTAGGTGGCAACACGTAGTTTAATTCCATCAGGATAACGGAAGCACAAGCTATCTTGTATGATATGATAACTACTGCAGTTCAGATAACGCACATAAGTCTATACACTAATACTGAGTGTCATATGTCAACAAAGCATATTGCAATAATTTTCTGTTTTGTTTACAGAACGTTTTATATTGTACTAAATTCTTTCGTTTCTAATTTAAAATTTTTGTCATTTTTATTGTTTTCACATTGCATTTTTGAATAATCAGTGAGTCAGTATAGGGTTACGTACGGTCTACCTTATGAACGCAAATAAGAGCCACTATCATCTTTTGTAAATAATGTATAAGGAATAGAAAATGGGAAAATTTTAAAACAACGCGATATTCAAGCCTGTATCCAAAACTTCAAAGAGATTTTAAATTAAAAGTAGTTTACTGATGCAAAAGGATAAAAAAATCTCAATTTTCTCAAAAATGGCTGCAACAATTTTGTTTAAATTTTTTACGTTAATAGTATATTGCAAATCAAGCTATATGTAAGGTCAGTAAAGTGTTCTTTACTGGTTGAGGATATGTTGGGAAATCGAGACTTATAAAACACTTAATGACCTCAGAGCTTATGACGTTTTTTGCACGCTTAAATATTGAAAAAAGTAATTAAAACTAGAGAACTTAATATTTTAAAAATGTATAAAAGAAAGAAGACGTACATAAAAAAGTTTTCGCTAGTAGAGACCGAATATTTATTGTCAAGATGTCATTAGAAATTTCTCCAAGATAAGATTTTTGCCACAACTTAAGTTTCTAAGTTATGATTCAAGAACGTCAGTATTCAGACTTTCAAGATGCTTGGCAAGTAGGATGCTCAGCCATAATTCCCGAGAAGTCCAAAGAGAGATATGATATGATATGATATGATATATGATATGATATGATATGACATGACATGACATGACATGACATGACATGACACGACACGACACGACACGACACGACACGACACGACACGACACGACACGACATGACATGAGAGATAAAACCTTCGCAGCGTGGTGTAACAAGAAAAATTTGGAAAATATCACAGAAAAGGTAATGCTAGCCTATATTGTTTCAAGAAATCAAACCCTAAAGTCACCAAGAAGCTTATGGGCTGAATACTCTATACTCAAAGCCACAATATTTTTGTATAAAGCTGTTGATATTTCAAAATATGCTACGTTAATTGCTTTTCTTAAGAGGAAAAATATTGGATATATAGTGAAAAAATTAAAAATCAAGAATGATATTTGGAATAGCAGAGGCGTGCAGAAGAGAAAGTTGTTTTGAACCCGGATTCTATTGCTCCAATAAATTTTAATAATAATTGTTCAGATTGTAATTTTAATTTTGGTTTTCATAAAACTTGAAAACTTGATTTTTTAAATTTCTATATTTATTAATCGCTAATTTGTAAACGTCACCTGCAAATGTCTTAATCAATTCAGTAAAGGTGTCAATTATCTGAGCGTGCAAAAAAAGGAATTTGCTCAAATTTTGTAAGTTAATAGTACAATACGAACCTAATAGTACATTAGTATTGGATTTTCTCGAAAAATTCACATAAAAGTAGTTTACTTAGAAAAATAGGACGTTTATTTAAAAATATCTTCCTTTATGGGGATCAACCAGGATGGGGGAAAGGGGGGGGGGTCAACTAAAAGGCACACAAGACAATAAAAGAAACCCAGGTTCTTATGTACATTTTTCTGTCAGATACGAGCTTACTAATTCATCCAGAACTGCGAAATTGGAGGAAAAAGCATTTATTGGCAAATTGTATTTTATTATTTTACCAACAATTAAATTTAGAGTTTGATGTTATCATATTAACAGAGTCGTGGCTAGATAATTCCATAATGTATACCGACGTGTTCAATTTAGAAAATTATACAATGAATATCATAAATCCCAAAAATAATAAATGTAATGGTGTAGTTATATACATAAAAAATAAACATAACTTTGAAATACTTCCACAAAATTTAAGTAGGTCATCTTGTACCAAAATTAATATAGCAAAAAATAATGTAAATTTTAATATATGGGCAATTTATAGATCCCCAGCCTACGATCCAATGCTGTTTGTAAACGAATTTCAACAACTCATGTCGTCTGAACACACAGACAATCAAATAATTATAGGAGATATAAATATTAATACTTTAGAGTCAAATAATCTAACAGATACATATTTAAATGGTCTCTATAGTCTAGGTTTTATATCACTAATTAATGAACCAACAAGAATTGTTGAGAACGCCACTTCGTGTATTGATCACATATTATTAAAGAATGCTCATAGAAAAAAATATTATACTGGTATTATACCGACCAATATAACAGATCACTACACAACATTCATGGTCTTAAAAGAATCTAAATTAACTATCAACAAGAAAAAAATAATAAATGAACAAATATTAATCGATGAGAAAAAATTTAAAGAGAAAATTAAAAATATAAATTGGCAGTTAGTCTATGAGTCAGTCACAAAATCCTAGTATCGCATACTCTATTTTTTTACGCCTGTTTCAAGAAGCCTTGAGTGCATCAAAAAAAATTCCAAAAGTACATACAAACTCTAACAAAAAACTAAAGCCGTGGATAACTATAGGTTTAATAAACTCAATAAGACAAAGGGACAAAATGGCAAAAGAAATAAAAAATAACCCAGATAGCGTTGACTTAAAAAACAAATACAAGCAGCACAGGAATAAGTTAAATATATTAATTAAAAATAGGAAAAATGATTATTATACCGAACAACTATCTAAAACTAATGGAAACATAAAGGGCACCTGGAAAGTAATTAATAAAGCAATAGGTAGGCAAAGGAAAGAGTGCACGGAAATTAGTTTAGCCAAAAATAACGAACTAATCACAGATTCCAGACAACTAGCTAATGAGTATAATGATTATTTTGCCGCAATAGGCGCTGAATTAGCAAAAAAAAATTACACCGACAACAAACAAATACACTGAAATTTCTGCGGTTAATCATACGTTCTTTCTGTTACCTACAGATCCTAATGAAATAAAGGAAACCATAATGTCATTAAAAAACGGAAGTAGCCCAGGACATGATAATGTTTATACAGAGCATACAAAAAAAACGCAGAGTATCTGACTAAACCACTATGTTTTAAATTTAACTTAGCTTTTAGTACGGGTGAATTCCCAAAAGATCTTAAAATATCCCATGTCATACCTATATACAAACAAGGCGATAAAACATCTTGCAGCAATTATAGACCTATTAGTCTAATCAGTAATTTTGCCAAGTTATTAGAAAAGCTTATTAAACATAGATTATGTAATTACCTTGCAAAATTTAATTTGTTATCTAATTCTCAGTTTGGCTTCCTCAAGAATTCATCCACAGATGATGCAATATCAGACGTAATATGCAATATTCACAAAAATCTTAATAGTAATAAAAAAGTAGTGGGAGTTTTTTTAGACTTGAAAAAAGCTTTCGACATGGTATCGCATAAAATTTTATTGAATAAAATGGAAAAAATAGGTATTAGAGGTAAAGAGTATGATCTTTTTTTCTCGTATTTACAAAACAGAGTCCAATATACTAAAATACATAACGAAATAAGTAGTGGAAACAAAATAACTTTCGGAATCCCTCAAGGGACAGTGTTAGGACCAGTTATGTTTATAATTTACTTAGATAGTTTATTGAAAATAAAAATAAAAAATGGCTTTATCACCTCATATGCAGACGACACCGTCCTTATATTTGCAGAAGACAGCTGGGAAAGAACAATAAATATAGCAAACACGGGTTTAGAGGAAGTTGGCCTTTGGCTTAATGAAAACTACTTAACACTTAATATAGATAAAACTTACGCAATTCCATTTACTATACCAGAAAAATCATTTAAAACATTTCCTAAAATTACCATTAACAAAAATGTCATCCAATTTACCAGTACAATAAAATATCTTGGCATTACATTAGATTCGCTCCTAAATTGGAAAGCCCATATTAATATTTTAAGTAAAAATATACGTAAACTCTTCTATATTTTTAGACAAGTTAGAGTCTTTTTGCACGTCAGTACCATAAAAATGTTATATTATGCATTTGCGCAAAGTATTTTACAATATGGGATAATAGCTTGGGGATCAGCCTATATAACTACTCTAAATAAAGTGGAGCTTGCCCAAAAAATGGTAATAAAAATTTGTTTATCCAAGCACTACCAATATCCATCACATTTAATTTTTCCAGAATTTAAAGTTTTCACGGTCAAGCAGTTATATGTAAAGAAAGTATTATTATACGTACGAAAAAACATAAATATGTACACTAAAATCAACTACGGTAATATTAGAACACGAGCAATAAATAACCAAAGCATAGAAACTCCATTTATGAATACTAAATTAACACAACACTCTATTATATATCAGGGGCCAAAACTATACAATCTCTTGCCAATTAATATACGAAGTGCACAAACAAAAAATAATTTTAGAACTTTGGTTAATAAATGGATTATATATAACACATCATATCTACATATTTTAAAATGAATTAAAATACAAGCACCAATAAGCCCTTTCCCGCTCTGGTCGTTCCTTACTCACGCCCCCGAGCTGTTGTCTCAGTTTATTTAAGATATATCCTATCAAGGTACCCAATCATTTTCAACTTAAATTTTTTACTCTCAACTTGCTTATTCTTCTTATATACAGACACTTTATTAGATATACATTTGTTGAATAGCTACAACCACTTGTTACTTTTTACCCTTTTCAATAAGAATTTATGATATATATGTATCTGTTTTTATGCGTGTATGTGTATGTGCATAGATATAAGTATATTTATGTTTATATGGATTACATGAGCTAACAGATTGTAAACTGCCACACACAAACATTTGTTTATGTGGCATGTACATCAGATTGTGAGCATTGTAATAATTTTTGAAAATAAAATCATTGAAATCATTGAATCATTTCTTACTCACTTGCTATTAATGATATCGAACTTAAATTTTGGCAAAATATTCTTTCTTTAGCTATAGTCAAATGAAAATTTCTTTCCTCACGATATATATTTTACCGAATTCATAAAAACCTGAACATGTCGAATAAAAGCTGTAAAGTGCAAGTTAGATGGGTGGTACAACCAAGTAAAATCGGGTTTAACGTTCAAAATCTTTTTGTTTGAAATTTTTTTATGTGGTTGTTAGTTTTTGCACACTAGAACAGGTATCAGAGCGTACGCTCTAACACTGATAGTAACGTAATTGTTGCGGCCATTACATGTAGTCAATAAATATTTTTCTCCGGCTTTTATTAACTTATTTTGTAAAGTGAACCTTATTCGGTGTTTTATAGGAAATATTTTGATTTGCTTAAATCCTGGAAGATGAAAGTATTTTTTTAAAATAATTAGTGTTATTATATACCTATAATTTGATTTGAGAAAATATTTGTTGAGATGGAAATAGATTGCAGACAATGTTATGTGCTAATACCGTACCGAGACATTACCAAATGAAAAACGGATTTTTATTCAATAACTTTTGACACAGAATAACAAAATAAACACTTATTTTTTAGAGCCGGGAGTCCTACAAATGAGTGTTTTATAAATTAAGAGAGCCGTCTCCAACTAAGACTGAATTACTTTTAATTTGATTTGTTTTGATCATTGATTTACTTTTAATAGACGAGCGAAAATATTAATAAAAAGAGCCAAAGAGGAGCAAGATAATTTATTATTAGATAAAATTCAAGAACATGGTGATACCTGCAAAGATATGATAGCTCATGAACTGAAATATAATAGAAATATAATTACCATTGTATGATCAATTTTGTCAGTTTTATTTTTTTATGTGAATCAAACTTTTGCACAGAAAAATCTTTAAACATTATATAAATATGATACAGAGTGTCTGAAAAGTAAAAAGACCCAGCTTAACCGTAGCTTCCTGAGATCAAATGAAGCCGATTGAACCAAACATATCTTAGTCCAAAGTACTTCCTTAATAAGTTATAGCGTCTTAAAACAATTTTTTAAAAAATTTTGTAATGGGTAAATTTCCGAAATCAAACGATTAATCAAGCTGAAAATTGGTACACATATATTTTAGAGGAATTCGAACATTATACGGTTTTAAGCAGTACTCCGCATTTTTTTGACATATTATTTATCATAACTCATTATTATTATTATTATTGAATAATATCGCACTTAAATATTTCAGCGCAACGATGGGTTAGGAGTGTATCTGATCACATTTGGCCATCGCAAAGCCCATACGTTAACTCATTAGATTTTTATCTGAGGCTATATGAAATTCTATGTGTACCAACCCTCCAGCCATACTATAGCCCGTCGGGCAGAGCGCGAAAAGCCTTCTCTTTGTTGACCTACCCAATACTGAAGTATAACCAGATGGGACCTTCACTGCTTATTAAAGCATATTATTTTACATAGGAAATCTAAATTGACGACACTCTCCATTAGTCGGGACCGAAGATATAAGAAAAAAACTAAAAAAAAAGAGAAATTTAGAAGTATAAGTTTCAATCAAATATAATTTTAGAACTAAAACAGATAAAAATAAAATTGTTGTTTGGTTTTGACAAATAAACCTTGCTTTTTAATTTGAAGTACAATTTATTGCATTAATAAAAAAATTTACATAAAAAAATTGACAAAATTCAAAAGGATACACAAATCAGCAACATTTTTCTAATTCTTAACTCGCCATAACTCGCTTATACGATGAGCTATTTAATTTTTTCTTTCACCAAAAACTGCCAAATTTAATAGGCTTCATTTTGTATTGATTAATGCTAGGTCTAATTTTTTACCTAAAAGCGCTACAGCCCTTTAAACACAACGAAGCACACTACGGCCTCGAAGACGCAAGGCTTTCTCTCTCGCCCCCGCTACTCTCTCGGCCCATCAAGAAACGTATCGACTGCTGGCCTTATTATTGTCTGGATAACTATTAATAAGTATATACTAGCTATACTATTTTACTTACATGTAGGCTATTACAGTTTATATTATGTATATTGTTTTTATTATGTATATTGTAGATTTATTTTTATCAATGGAGAAGAACTACATGTTTGTTTTACGAAACTGCTGAAAGCAGTGAAAATCTAGTGGTAAAAAACCAACTGTTACTGGCCTCAGGTCTATTATAAATTGTGCAAATGAAAGAAAAATGCTATTTCGTTAAAATTTTTATAAAATAAAGTGGTGGCACTTATTTGCATACCCTTCGATACCGATTTCATTATTCTTATCGCACATCTTTGTAATAAAAATAATATTAGCAGAGACAATACGTATTGTCTCTGATATTAATAACGTGATAAGAAATGCAAGTGAGCCTTCATGTAGTTATAACAAAGAAGAAAAAAATCAGTTTAAAATAAAATGGCATAGTCTGATTTGTGGAAAATCCAGAAAAATTCACATTTTTATGTAGCAATTTGTACAGGAACGGGTGTGGAAACTAGAAAAAAATATATATTAAAGCTGCAGTGTCGCATTGTTACACAGAAATACAGGGCAGGTTATACATTTATTCAGATTTATTTGGGCTGATGGAAATTATCATAAAAGTTATGCAAAACATATTAGCAAGAAAAAATTAAATGTGTACAAACTAAACATTTTATTTAGGGAGATTTATCTTGCTGTTTTGCAAAAAAAGAATTCTTAACTCTAACATTTCTAAAAACACGACTTAATGATATATTTGAAGAAATGACGGAAGACGAATTAGATTATTATAGCAGCGGGAATATAAGAAACAGGGCCGTGGAGAGGAAATACGGGCCCGGGAAGGAAAATATGAGCCCCCATTCGGTAATTTTATAATAAAATTTAAATTTAACTTTATTAAGTTCGAGAAGTTTGTACTACAAATTTTTACTTGGAAACCGGGCCTCAAACGAGCCCGGGCCCGGGGGATCACCCCTTTACCAACCCCTTCTCGTCGGGCCAGATAAGAAAGATATTAGAAAAGCATTTAAGCAAACAAAGTATTTTGCGAACACAAAGAAAATACAACAACAGTTGATTCAAGTGATAATAAAGCTAAAAAGATTTTTGTTGTCAGTCACAAGTGAATCAGGCGAACAAAACTTGGTTCATGAGAATTAATTAACAATTTTTGATAAAGCTGCCGGTATCTTAAGTGAAGCTATAGCTGAATATTTTAAAACTATAAAAACACGACTACTAATCTGAATGAACATAAATGTAAGTAAGTTGCAGATTTGTTATAAACATTTATGTCGTGGATACTAAATATGTCAGGACAGACAAATTTGATTTAAACGTTATTTCTATAGTAATTATATTAATAATTATGAAAGAAAGCAACCAGCTTAGGCCGTTTTTTTAATCCTTTACATATCACTTCATGTGCATCGTTCCGTCAGAAGAAAAAAACTCAATAATATGCTTTATTCTTTTGGCTATGGTTATTCCTACGATGAAATACCGACATTTTTATCTTTAGCTAGTCATGTATTAGCAAAAACTAATGACGACATTTTTATACCACCTGGAGTTCCTCCAGTAAGTTCTGAAGAAACCAATTACATTCGTCGCATCGACAATTTTAATCAAAACGAAGACAGGCTATATGGTAAAAATCCCACTTGGAATAGTATTATTTAAAAAAAGGAACGTTCTATTTACACAAACATATTTAGATCGTCTATCCAATTTTAACCGATTTTAACCCTTCCAGTTTACATGAAAACAAAAATATAGTTATGTACAAAAATCCAACTAATCGTTCAGAGCCTCCACTTGTTAGTGAAAGCATGGCAAATAATTGTTTTGATTATATGGTTACTTCTGACCACTTTATGGAAAATATGAAAATATACGAAGCAAAGTAAAAACTAGCTGGCATGAGTTTAACAATGATATATCTGAGAATCAGTTATCTCTGTCTGATATCTATTATTTTCCATTTATTAATGCACCACCCGCGTTGTACGACACCATATATAGCGATTATTACAACTAATGTCATATTATTCAATTTGATTTGTTAATTTTATCATCTTAAATAAAGGAAGATTATTCTAAATCTTTTGTTACGGCCGCTGATTGCAGCCTTACGCGATTTACGGCGAACGCGGGATGTACCGAGAATGAGAAGGGAAGCCTCACGACTCCGTCGCTATGCGCGCTTCGTTGTGCTTAAAAGGCTGTGCAGCTTTTATTTACAGAGCTAGACCCAGCATCAATTGAGACAAAATGAAGTCTATGAAATTTGGCAGTTTTTGGTGAAAAAAGTATTCGAATAGTTCAATACATAAGCGAGTTACAACGAGTTAGAGCTTTCAAAAAAATTGACAATTTGTGTACCACCTAAATTAACATCAATTTTCTAATGTTAAAGTTATCATTTTTGTAATAAATTATACATCAAATTAAAGAGAATCGTTTGTACTATAAAACTAAAAAAAAACACATAATTTTATCTTTTTTCGTTTGAAAGTTATTCGTGGTTGAATTTGAGTTTTGTTATTTTCATTTTTTTTTGTTTTTTTCTTGTAACTTCAGTCTCGACCAATGGAGAGTGTCGTCAAAAGTGATTTCCTATGTAAAAAAACCTGCTGAATAAAATGAAATAAGTTTTATTTGGTTATACCTCAGTATTGGGTTAGTGAACGATAGAGCCAGCCATCCAACGTACTATACAGGGTGTCCCAGAATTGAGTTCCCGGACGGGAACCTGTGATTCCTGAGTTCATATTGGGCCTATTTAACCCAACTTACCTTAGTTCAAAAATGCATCCCTGAGGAAGTACATCCTCTTAAAGTGAGACAGAAAAAAAAAGTTTTTTCCAATAACTTCCGTTGTATGGAAGATAAAATTTTCAAATTTTGATGAGAGCTGTAGCTCTATAAGTACTCTATGTAAACTTGATAACAACCAAATATCTTTTGTTTCTCAATTTTTTTTCATAATAATTAATATTTGACTGGCTGTAATTTTTTAATCACCCTGTAAAATTACGTATTACTTGAACATTTTTACACAGCATTAAAAGGGCTGCAAAAAAGGTACTCTTAAAAATTTTTGTAATATCAATCAAAACACAAGAAATTATTGTTTTTTCCTCTATCTGTATTTAACATTTATTTACAATTCTAGTATAAAATTTTGTAATAATGGAAAAGCAGTTTACTTAAACAAAAATTACATTCATAAAAAATGCTCCACATGACATGCACCTGTTTCAGTAGGTACACAAATCAATTCTCTTCATCAATGACGAGCGAATTTGTTGGAAAATATGCAAAATTTCTCTAAATTCATCGCACGCGTTCTGTACACGTTGCCAAAGTTACCCCCTAGTGTCAGTTGGAACAGAGTATACAGTGGTTTTTAAATAACCAAATACAAAAATCGCAAATATTCCGTGTCTTGTGAATGTTGCTTCATCGTTGCTGGTAGATTACCGAAATTAATCTTATACTTGCTATTTTTTGACGTTACGAATTAATTAAGTTTTGTCATGAGGCCGCGACAGGTTTTCTGTTTCACGAGCACTTATGACCTACAAAGAAAAAACGATAATTCTTGATTTTTGGTTGATATTACAAAAAATTTTAAAGGTATTGATTTGTGTACTGAAACAGGTGGACGTCACGTGGAGCATTTGTTATGAATGTAGTTTTTAAAATAAACAGTACTTTTCTGCTATTACAAAATTCTGTTCTAGAACTGTAAATAAATGTTAAATACAAATAGAAGAAAAAACGATAATTTCTTGTATTTTGATTGATATTACAAAAATTTTTAAGAGTACCTTTTTTGCAGCCCTTTCAATGCTGTGTAAAAATGTTCAAGTATTCCGTAATTTTACAGGGTGATTAAAAAGTTACAACCAGTCAAATATTAATTATTATGAAAAAAAATTGAGAAACAAAAGACATTTGGTTGTTATCAAGTTTACATAGAGTACTTATAGAGATACAGCTCCCATCCAAATTTGAAAATTTCATCTTCCATACAACGGAAGTTATTGGAAAAAACGTTTTTTTTCTGTCTCACTTTAAGAGAATGTACTTCCTCAGGAATGCATTTTTGGACTAAGGTAAGTTGGGTTAAATAGGCCCAATATGAACTCAGGAATCACAGGTTCCCGTCCGGGAACTCAATTCTGGGACACCCTGTATCTGTAAACATACAAGCTATACTTTAAGAAAAAAAAATTGCGGGAAAACGATATTTCGCACAAAAACTATTACGACTGGTCTATCTGTTCATGTAAACATTACACCTAATGAAAATATTATAACTTTGACAGTTTCAATAGTCTTATGTTAAAATAATTTAGCAAAACCGGAAAATGTTAATATTGTTAGCGAATTTCGAGCCCGCCAATTTATTCGCTTAAAAATCCTTCTATAATATACTACTACTACTAGTTACTATACTACTAGCATTTGAATCTTACTGAGTTTCAGGTTCCCCGTATGGGAGGTCTTTTGGGTACTGAGTTTAGGGGCCTGGGCTTCCGAGGGGCCCGTAACGGTGTCCTGCCAGAGAACTTGACAAACATTTTTTATTCAAAATTTTCGCCCTCCGCTCATCAATTATTAAGCACGGGGGCCCGTTGGCTTCTGAGGGGCCCGTAGTAGTAAGTTTTTTCAAAATTTTTCCCACCGCTCATCAATTATTAAGCGCGGGCGCCCGTTGGCTTCCGAGAGACCCATAGCGGGGGCCAGTCAGAGATCTTGACAAACATTTTTTTTTTTCAAATTTCTCCTCCCCGCTCATCAATTATTAAGCGCCGTTCGTTAGCTTCCGAGGGAAATGTATTTTCCTTTCCCTACATAAATTATTTAGGGCAAGGACAACATACTACTTCCGGCATTTCGCATTTTATTTTCAAAACTACCCCTATTGTAGGGGGTAGTTTTTCAAAATAAGCACCACATTTCAACTATCAAAAACGATTACTATAATGTTTCTTAACAGATTTATGCAAAAAATTTCGAAAAATTCCAGAAGTGCGTATTGTAGAAAATTACCAAACAAAATAATTTGTGCGCTTTTTCAACAAATTAATTCTTTACGAAGCAACAATTATGTTAAAATAATTTAGCAAACACGGAAAATATTAATATTGTAACGATAATAAACCTCTGATAGCATCTGAGTACTGGAGGAAAAATATAATTAGTTGATCATTTGCCCTCTTTGGGTATTTATAAACTATTTAAATAAATTCAATATAATTAATTATGATCTAATTTGCATTTGCGTAACTGTTTCTTTACAATAAACGTACTACAAAAGAAAACATCAAGTATGCACATTGTACATAGATAGAACATGACCTCGTGAACTTTATCAACCGTCGGTGTTACTCATTATAGTCATTATCACTAGCGACAACGGCGTGTACTAAGAGGGTAAAAAGGACACCCTGCATAAGTTCCACATTCATTGTTATTAAATAATTCAAATACAAATTCTTAAAGAGTTTTTAATCATTGTAATAAAATTAAACACACCTAACAATGACATATTTGTCGCTTATTAGCCTAGTGTGATTGCAAATATCAAAGTACTTTTTTATAACAGGTTAAATTTAATTAATTTTATTTTCAAAATTTCGTAAATAATCCATTCTGTCGCTCCGTGCATAAGAAAAATAAATTTTATTTTTATCTCTCGAAAAAGTGACTGTGTAACTCGTACCATTCCTAACACAAACTCATATACATACATATACATATTTACCACGCACTTGTTAACTCGGTGCTTTCATATAATGTTATCCTGTGGGGAAATATCACTGTTGGCAATTGTAATAGAATATTTGTTACCCAAAAAAGAATTATCAGGCTTATTTTCTCATTAAAACCAACAGATTCGTGCCAACCAGTTTTCCGGGAACACAAAATACTAACTTTTCCGTCCCTTTATATTTATAATTGTATTTTATATGTAAAAAAAAATATCGATACGTTTCAAGCTAATGCCGCCCATCATAATTATAGTACGAGACATGGTTCTCTCCTCGAGTTACCCAGACATCGTTCTTGTTTATTTGAAAAGACTCCATCATATGCTGGAAGAAAATTCTATAATAATTTGCCAGAAGATATAAAGTTAACAATCCCCCTGCACCACTTCAAAAAGAAACTAAAATCATTTTTGATTAATAAATCTTATTATACTGTGACTGATTACCTGGATGATGTGTGATCAGCAGATTTTTAGATAATTCAGTTTTACTAATATATTTACATGTTAATATAGTTCTGTGTAAAATTGTGTTTAGTGTGTAAAATTGTCATTCTTCGCATATTAATATTTTAAATAATGGATGTTTTTAAAAATTACTAATTTAATACCTATGTAATTGTGCATTAATGTAATGTATTTCTTTGACCTGTCCAATATCATGTATATTGATCGAACGGACCAATAAATTATTATTATTATTATTATTATTATACAGGGTGTTCGATTTTCAACTAACAAAAGTGGGTGACAGTGCAGTGTTCTCTGTGCATGAATCTCATATCTTTTTCTATAGGTTTTTGGAGGTATTGAATACGAAATTGATGTCAAAAAAATATTATATTAGTTGGCAGCTGCCAAAAATGAAAACATTTATTTTAATATTAATTATGAAACTACTGAGTTTTAAAACATTTTATATCTCTTCTTCTATAGAAATTCACATTTTTATTATGAAAGATACACTTGCATATTACTTCCACATCCAGTGGAAGTATAGTAACGTAAAAAAAATTTTGATAATTTTTATTGTCCAAATAGGCTTAGAATACACAACAGTCGAGATTTTAAGTTTGAGCAAAAAAAATCTGTCTGTCTGTCTGTAACTTTGTTTGTGCGCACGATTACTCTGGAACCGTTTAAGATTTTGACTTGAAATTTGCTACACGGATATATTTTAACAAGACCTGGAACTAGATTATATTTTGATCTTATTCCGCCGAAGGGTTGGGGGGTAAATAGGTTAATCGAGCCAGTAAGAGTCCATAAAATTTGTATTTAGAGTATATAATAGAATCTAAGGCCTCAAAAAATTTGTTAGCATTAGCCACCCCCATCCAACCCCACCCATTATTGAAGGGGTGAAAAAAATAACATTGTGATTTAGTGTGTGTACTGTGGTGAGCAAAAAAAATAGGACAACATTTTTTTTCTAATGTAAATCTGTCGCTATTTGAATATGTAATGAGTAGCCGAAATAAAACAGTTATCAGTTTTATTTTATTTTTTATTATAATGCTGTAGTTATTGCTATAGCAAATGATGGATGGACAATGAGACAAGTTGCACTGCGTTATAACATTAACAAAAATTTGCTGTTTAACATTTTAAAAAAGTGGAAAATAAACGGCACAATAAGTATAAATCGTGAATCAGGGGCAAAGGATATCCAACTTAACAAGAAACTATAATTATTAATATTTCGTTATTGCACTATTTCTATTTATAACTTCTATAAGTCTGTTTGGCATAGAATTAAATAACCTTATAAAATAATCATCAGTAATAATATTTTCCCATGCATTATTTATTATTTCCAGTAATTCTTGGGCATTCCGTGGTCTCACATTTAGTTTTTAGATACTTCTTACGAGTAGTCCCCATACGTCTTCCATAGGGTTAAGATCTAGACTGACTGGGCCAGTTAAGAACATTAATGTTATTATCCTGAAACCAGTTAGTTACGGTATGAGCAGTATGAACGGAACAATTATCTTGTTGAAATATGAATGCATTATTAGGAAATAATTGTGACACGGAAGGGAGCATAATATTGTCTAAAATCCTAATATACGTTTCACTATTAAATCGTTCCTCGATATGCCACAAAACACCAGGACCACATGTGGATGTCCAAGCCCACATATTAACGGAAAATCTACCACTTTTGTCATTGTTAGATATATATTTCTCATCGAATCGAGTATTCGGAGGTAGGTAAACACGAATACGACCGCTGTGTGTTGACTGGAAAGTTTTTTCGTCTGTAAAAACTACATTGTTCCAAAAATTTACATCATGCACTAAAAATTCAAGCGCAAATCCTAGTCGAGCTTCTTTATGCTCAGCTTTAAGTAAGTATTTCTGTGCTGCTGGATGACAGCGTAGCTCCGATTCTCTTACACGCCGGCGACCAATACTACTCGATCCAGGAAAATTCGTTTCTTCAGCAGCCTGAATAACTGAGTGAAATGGATTTTCTACTAATGTATTTACCAATTGCAAATCTTGTTGTTGAGTTGATATCCTTCGTCGCCCTGATCCAGAATTTCTACTAATCGTACAGTTTATTCTCCACTTTTTTAAAATGATACACACCGAATTTTTCTTAACATTATAACGCAGTGTAATTTGTCTCATCGACCATCCATCTTCTGCTTTAGCAATAACTCCAGCTTTAACTAAATCGCTTATATGGGGCATATTAGTTTTTGCACACTTGCAATGAATTTTGACATATAACTGACAATGTCACAAAAATTAAAGTTAGAGTACACAAGTAGATTTTAGCAAAAATACGTTATAAGACTTTGCGCACGACAGTACAAGAACCAAAGGCCTTTTTTTTTAACTTCATTCACCTATTGGACCTAGTTACCTAATATCGATATGAAGGCCGGTTCAAAAACAAATAAATAAGGAACTCAAATGTATTTTTGGTCGATTTTAATAACTATTTTAGGTAATAAGGTTCAATTAACTTAACGGTGAAATTTTATTTCATAATGTTTAACGACCTTTTTTGAAGGCAATTCAACTTTTTTTTTCAAAATTTTTTAAAACGTCAACTTAACGCAATTTTTTATTATCAGTCGCAAAATGTAACTACTTTTATCAACAAGCTATGTTGCAATGTCCCCGAAGAGAAATATTGTAAATGCGCCACTGTATCACTAAAAAAATACTAAGTGTCACTACATCAGACAAGTAAAAACAAATCCACCAGTATATATTCCCATCAATTTGATCTGAACTTCGGCCAAATGCACTCGCAGGATAATCGATCCTTCGCCAAGAAATTGCGCAGACGCTATTGTGCTGTAGTCTGAATTTGATCAGACGTGTTATACACTGTTTACATAAAAATGTGATATTTATACAGTATATGAGCAAATTATACTAAAAAATCAGTCACGCGTTATATAAAAAATTGTTTGTCAGTGTACGTTCCAGAAAGCAGTAACATCAGTTCGGTTTAGTTGGGTGACAAGATATAACGTTACCCAAACATTGTTAACATGTATATCACCATAGAGATAAAGTGTTGTGTTTGTTAAGTAAAATATATTAATATATTTAATGATGTTTAAAACTTTAACAATTTATAATAATTGTTCCGTGTTTTTAACAGTTTGTTGTTGTTAATTAAAGTAACAAGGTTATATACGTATATTTTAATTATGGGAAATTTACAAACCGGCGAATCGAAGCCCGGAAAGGGCGGCAAGCCACTTTCAAAGGCTAAGAGTAAATTAAAGTTAAAAGGCAAAAAGGGAAAATCAGACGAGCTACTATTTACGGGCCTAGTACCGGACGATGTAGAGCAGGAGCCTGCGCCGAATTTAAACCACGGAAAGCCGCCAGAAACAAAAACGATCGTTCAAGAAACAAAAACAGAAACAAAAAAGGACTCGGACAACCTTATAGTAACCGACTCTTGGTGCAAAGTAAATAGCTTAAACAGTGAAAATGATAAGAAGAAAGTCGCCACTTCGCCATCTAGCTCGGATTCAAATTTCACCGATCCCATGACACCTGTAGGTTTCAGGGCTGCTGATTACAATCAGAGCGAAGAAAGCGTGCATCTAGATGTCGAAGTTCCTAATACTACCCATGAGACTTTCCTGCATAATTTAACGCTGAACAGTTTCAAGTTGAATGAATATAGAGCTAGGCATGAAGAAGAAAAGTGCAAGAAGTTAAGTAAGCTAGGCGTGTCGAAGACTAGCCAAATTAGTTTAGACAGTAACCCCAGTGAGTGTTTTGTGACGGACAATGTCGAAATTATCAGTGAAGATACATGGAACGATAGTGGGATTGGGGGTGAGAGTCTGGAAAGGGATGATACCTTAAAGAGAAAATCGAGGGATTCTACGGACGCGACCTCGGAGGGCAATAAAATACCGCAAATGGTGAAGAGGATGTCCGATGTCAACTTGACAAATGGTAAGCAGCACAAAATGTAACCTAAAAAATTTTAAAAATTGAGTATTAAGTAGCTATCTGACATACTGTCAAATGTATGACAATCATTCAAATATTTCCCTTTGCTAGTTCACAGTATCTACAGAAAATTTGTTAATGATTATACATACTTTTTTAAGCACTCGATTTTTTTTTCACAATATTTTGATTAGTCTATTTTCTATTTTTTTTACAAAAACAATTCGCTAACAAAATGAATGCTGCACAGGCCAGTAATATTTTATGTAAAGTATTTATAGGATAAAAGTAAATTTGCAGGGGGTAGGGCTCAAGTGTTTTCCTAAGAATCTCTGAAAATGGGGTAATTTATATACCCCTACTACATTTTTTAATTACATCTCATTTAGTATAAAAATATCGGTTTTATGAATAGGACAAAATTAAAGATGATAAAATTTCATGAAACAGAAGTTTTAAGCATTTTTTGTAGCGGCCACGGTTCTTGAATAAATAATTAAAAAGCATTGTCAATTCATTGCGGTGTAATAGTGGACGGACGGAGCAGTATATTCTGCTGTTGGCCCACGAAATTGCGTTGCTCTGTCAGAAAGAAAACTTAATTTTTTTTTTATAATTGATTTAACAGAAAATGAAAGGCATTTTAAATATAAACTTGTTTTGGATTCGTAGACTTCTTAAGTTACCCTCTATCTTGATTAAAATGCCACGAGAAAGAAAACCTTCGAGAGGTTAATTGGTTTATTTTGGCCCAAAATTTTGTACACCAGATTCCCTCTTTGACGAAGATTACACAGATTTCCTCCAGATTTCCTGGGATTTGCTTAAGATTTCTTCGAATTTCCTCGGATTTATTTAAGATTTCCTCTCGAATTTTTTTCAAAAATATTTTTGAGGGCATGGGGGGGGGGGAGAAATCCGAAAAGCAAAAGACTTCCTTAAGATTTCTTCGGGTTCGTTTAAGATTTCTTCGAATCTTTTTGTATCTACATAAACAAAATACATTTTACCTAAAATTTGAAAAGATCATATATTAGATGTGAGAAACGCCATTGTCAAGTTAAATAAATATTTACAATAAAGTAGTTTATTAATGCAAAAAGCTTAGGAAAATTTTTATTTTTAATTTACAAACCTATTTAATTAATTGTGGATAATGATGATGAATAATGTAATTACTAATGTTAAAACCGCTGCCCAAGGAATCACTACTTCCATAACCAGTTTCTCTATCCATTTTCTTTTTTTCACAATGAGAAAAATGTTGATACTATATGCACTCCACTATGTGGAAATAATGGTTTATGGAACTTTAATAATACAATATTTGAAATCGTCAACCCCAAAAACCCAAAAAACGACATACCGATATGATGTAGGGGGTCGATGAAGTAAAAAAAAAGGATTGAGGCTTTTGCTTCTTGTACACACCCTAAATCACAATTTTATTTTTTTCACCCCTTTTCATATTGGGCCAATGTCAAAACATTTTTTTAAGACCTCGGTTTCTCTTATATATACTAAATACCAATTTTATGGACTCTTACTAGCTTGATTTATCTATTTACCTTCATTTACCCTAATTTACCCCCAACCCTTCAACGGAATAAGATCAAAATATAATCTAATTCTAGATCTCATTAAAGTACATACGTGTAGCAAATATTAAGTCAATATCTTAAACGGTTCCAGAGTATTCATCCCCACAAAAAAGTTACAGACAGACCGACAGGCAAAATTGTTTTTTTGCTCAAATTTAAAATCTCATGACATTCTAGATATTCTAAGACTATGTGAACAATACATATT
Source organism: Rutpela maculata (assembly GCA_936432065.2). Taxonomy (NCBI): domain Eukaryota; kingdom Metazoa; phylum Arthropoda; class Insecta; order Coleoptera; family Cerambycidae; genus Rutpela; species Rutpela maculata. Next base: position 205,173,777 of record OW386286.2, on the reverse strand, counting down.
TTACATTTTTTTTGCGTTACTATACTTCCACTCTATGTGGAAGTAATGATGTTATTTAAACTAAATTTTTTATTACAATATAAAATGTAAAAAATTTACAATTTTTACTTTATTATTTTTAATGACTTGTTAATTTTTTTTTTCAAAATGAAAAGTTGAAAAGTTATTTACGATATATGTCATTTGGCTCATATTACCCCAAGGTTAAAATGATTTCCAGGTCGAGGCCGGTACTTTATCCCCGCATTTTTTTACAAATGAGAAAAAGAAATAAATATTTTCGTTACCTAATTAATTTAGGTTTTGATGGATTTTAGTCTTTGGAAAATGAGCTATTATTTGTTTGTTTTAGGTTGAATATCCTTCAGTATTATCAATAATTCTTTCAATGACATGGACGCGTTAATTGTAATAAAAAAAAGGAAGTTGATAGTTCTTGGCCTCTTTATTGTACGTTTTTTCATATAATAAATAATTCAATGTATTCAGCATCCGGCTGTTAATCAAAATTTTACATGGATTATCTACGGTAAATATAGCATGCGATAAAAATATCAACAGGTTTTTGACACAACATAATAAGGTTTAAATGCATAGTACCTTGCATTTTTTTATGTAGATATATTTAATCATATTAGCAAATAATTCTTTTATAAACGTAAAATGCACGATATCTCGGCCTCCTAAGTGGACATTTTTTTTTTAAATTGATGCTTTCCTACTTACTTTTTAACTATGTTAAAACGATTTAGGTTTGTAAAAAAAATTGCAAAAATTCGCATTTAAACAAATAAAAGAAAATTAAAATGCAAAAAATTGTTAAAATACAGAAAACAATATCTAAAGACCAATAAAAAAGCAGCTTTGTGCTTATTATTTAAAAGAAAATGTTTCTTCGTAACTTAATGGTATAATTTTGAGGCCGCAAAGTTTTAGAATTAATTTTGGATAATTCCAGCTAGAATTTTTTTGTTTGTATAATATAGGGTAGTTGCTACAATATTATTATACTCTTCGCAAAAACGAAGAGTATATTGTATTTAATCGGCACATTTCTAAATCAGTAAATATCGCTCGTAGAGAAAAAATTTTTATATCGTTATGTTAGTGAACGAATTCTGAACAACTTTCAAAATGTCCGTCCGTCCGCCTGTCCGTCCGTCTGTCCGTCCGTCTGTCCGTCCGTTTGTCCGTCCGTCTGTCCGCCCGTCACGTTTCTTGTAAGCACGATAACTCAAGAAAGAAAAATTCGATTGTATTGAAATTTGGAGAGTAACTTAGTGTTAGCTAGAGGAAGAACCCTATTGTTTTTTAACAAAATAGATTGGTAAATAAAAAAGTTATTAGTAATTTAAAATTTAAAAAAATATTTTTTACATTTTTTTATGGTTTGTAATAAATAGAAACCTTGCGAAATGTTATTTCCTATCACTATTTTTTTTTTAATACATTTTACTAATGTTTGTTTCCTAATAATCACAATAAATTTTCTAATGGTATATATTACACTCATTAACAATTTTAGTAATAAGAAATGGTGGTGTAGCGGCAAGAGTTTCGTCTCGCAATCAAGGGTCCCGGGTTTGATCCCTCACATCGTGATTTTTTTTTCATATATATTTTTTTCACAACAAAGTTGGTATCACAAAATTTAGAATGTCCAAAAACTAACATTATTTACAAGAAAAATGCGAAGAGTATCCTATAGAATGTGTAACAATTATATAAAAAGCTCAGTAAATCGGCGAAGAGTATAATGCTTCCACTAGTTAATTAATGTCTTCTGCAAAAATATCGTTGTCGCTACGGCCGCCATGTTGAATGTTTGAAAATTTGTGCTACCTGCAGATATTTGCAATTATCTCTGCCCTCGTTGCTCCTACCCCCTGTAGCACAAGTTGATTGGGCCAATATAGGCACCAACATATTGGGCCAATTTATTGAGCGACAGATTTTAACGATAAGCGCCCAATATTGCATTCAAATATTGGCATCAAGATTGACGTCATATTGGATATTACCCTCGGCACCATATGGGATACCTACATTGGTTCCATATTAGATACCAACATTGGTGTCATATTGGATACTAACAAATTGGCGCTGTATTGGATACCAACATAAACGCCATACTGCTAAATAATATTTCTAAATTTCTGACATGAGAATTCATGCAGTTGTAGTATGCAGAGAGGCTCCTGCATCAATTGGAATCGATGTCGTAATCAAAATCTGAAAATTTTAAAAACAATATTTATACGACGTCGAACAAAGAACAAATAAGAATTTAATTGTGGTAGTTACACAAAATATAAAGGAAAACTCAATTCAAAACTCAATTTCTCTGAAATTTCAACAAAATCAATAAAAAAATAAGCATAATTATTATCGTATCTGCGTTATTCTGTTTCGTTTCTTGGGGAACCGCGATTTCTTGTGGATTCGTGAGATTTGCTTCCCCATCTTTATCTGATGATCTGGCTAAGTATTCTGATATTGCTCGTTTTATTTGCACACTATGATTTCTTTGAATCGGCTACGAACTACCTCTATAACCACAGATCAAACAAACCAGATGTTTCACTTATGACGTTTCACGGTTTAGATAATAAATCAACTCCTGGAAGGTACGAATTTGTGTAGTGATCTGCGCATATATCAAGCAGTCTTAACCAGCGAGTATAGTCACAGGAGGGAGCTGATGACACGTAACAATAATTAAAAGTCACCTAATAAATACTCAAAAAACCACTTAAATGTATAACAATAACAACTCTCAGCTTCAACACAATACACTACATTCCAAAATAATTAATATCACTAGTGTAGCTGATGATGACTTCCATCTCTGAGATTTCAGTACTAAACACTCCTACCTGTGACCTTATACTCGCTGGTCTTAACTTCCATGTCAACCGCTAGGTTGCTCTATTTATATCTTCTGCGCAGAATCCTGGAAGGTATACGTCACACGGCAAAAAATGAAACTGGTTACATAGGGAATACTATTAAGTGAAACATCTGGTTTGTTTGATCTGTGCTATAACAGTGAAAATCAGTTGACCATAGCAAACTCACTAGTTTAATTTTTTACTTACTAGACATTACGTCAAAAATTTGAGCTTTCACACTGATTTCTTCTTTTGTTATTTCTACTGAATAAAACATAGACGTACTTTCTTTTACATTAGTTGGGCATTCATAGCTTTTGTGTGGTAGTCCTCTCCCCACAAATATAGAATTTAAATCTGAAATGTTCCCTGTATTTTAATAATATTTATATAACAATAAATACCCTTACCACACTCCTCGTATTTTCCTACTTTTCTGCTAATTGCTGATTTACACTCATTAGTTCTTTACCTGTGGTGGAAGTTGTGTTTTTAATATTGTTTTGCTCTTCAGAAATAAAATAGACGCACGATTGCCAGCCATACAAAAGTGATATTGACCATCAGCTTTTGCTCGATTTTTCTGAATTGCGAATTGGTCTTTTGATTATCACACTTGATGCTTTACATCACACCGAGAACCATTGATCTCTTTAAGAAAAAAATGCTGAAAGGAATAAATTAAATATGTCATACTGCGTTTGTGCCTAATATTAGTTTCTACATATTGCGCCAATATTAGTTAAATAATGTTAATATTGAATCTGATTTGCTAACCTTGGGAAAATATTGGCTCAACATACAATCTGTATTTATAAAATAATTACGCGTAGGTATTTAGACAAATGTAAGGTACAGGTAATTAGTGGCAAATATCGTAGTGCCTAAATATGTGAGATTCGCAAAAATATCTTGGATATTATACAACCGCTATATCACAACTTCTACATTGAACATGACAGAAAAGAGACAAATACACCAAGCCTTTTTAAGAATGCGGAAAATTACCAAAAACTAAACGACGTTTACTATTGATTACTATTTGAATATGACAACTGCTTACTTACTTACTGCAACTACTTAAATTATTGCAGTTGTCACAAGATGAAATTGACGATTTTATGAAGCACCAACACATTGTAACCGGCATAAGGCAACATGCTCGAATGTGTCATCGTTTCTGAATTTGCTATGGGCGATCAATTTAAAATTAGAAATATACATCATGTATTAAAATAATATTGCACTTTGTATAATAGTTAGACAGGCTACTCAAGTTGGGCAATCAGTTGATTAAAAACATCATAGCGCATGTATGTAATGTTGAAACCTCATTGTATCGAGACTCATTTGTCAATAAATAAGTAAACCAAAATAATAAAGGCATCATATTGGCCCAATATTTGTAAATTAATATTAATTTCTACACATTCCGCCAATAATGGTTAAATAACGCCAATATTGATTCTGGTTTGCCAATATTCCAAGATCCCAGAGCCGCCAGACCTACGTCATCTTAGCAAAGCTAATATTTTGACAACAAATAGTGTAATATGTAGTTAAGAACGTATGCGTATTTGCTAGCTTGAAAGCGGGGCCCTTTTACAGAAAACAGGTACAAAAGTTACATAAAAATTTTACGCACCTACGTTAAATCATGGTAGTTGATTTATATATTCAAGTGACACGCTAACGACATGGTGAAAGCGCCTGGCAAGGGGGTAGCGGACTCAACAGGACAAATAAAAAATTGTTGTATACGATGGTGGTGCAGCATACCGACCACGACAATGAGAAAACTCCCAGTTCTCGAACACAAATTTTTGCGCCTCATCTGATTCGGGCAGATACACTTCCATCAGAGATCTATATAATCGTTGCCACGACATAACGCCACTAGCGGACTACGTCCAAGAAATATTTCAAAAATTCTATCAATTCAAACTGGGCAATAGTCCGCTAACCAACCGCAACATAACACGAATCAGGCAGCATAATGCGATCCTTTTCGATATCCAACACCTCCTACCATACCAGGCATTGCCTATCTTTCGGCAACCTTTCTAGCCACACTTTCCTCTACAACAACGTCTCCTTTCCCCACCTTTAATCTTCACCAAAACCTACAACCAACCAACCTATTCCCTCTATTTGTTCCTTGTCCATTTTTGTCTTTAAATTCAGTCTCGACCAATAAATTCTTAATAAACCAAAATTTCACATAACATTACACACTTTTAACTATCCACGACACTTTCCTGGCGTCAGAAAGACTGCCAGGGTGGAATTGTCTCAAAAGGGTTTTTTCGTTGAGTTTTGTTTTCCCGTGCCAGCAATCAAAATTTTTAAGTGTTCGCGTGTGCGCGAAATTGATAGTTTTTCAGTTTTAATTTTAATTATTTTTAAGTGCAATTGGGTACTACGTTGCACGATATTGTTAAATGTAAGCCTTTCTCCATTAGGCAGGAATTATAACTCACAAAATAATTTTCGTCACCGCCAAACTGGACCCTCCCCGCCCAGCCTCACATCCACCTCGGCGATGTTCGCCGTGGTTGTCTGGCTGGGTCCGGGCCGGACTCCGGAATGACGCATATAGTATCCTGTGAGTATTAATAAATGCTTGTTGTTGTTGTCAACCTACGAATCTTAAAGTTCACGGTTCGAACCCTGAGCGTTCTCAGCTTTTTTTTTCAACAAATATCAACTCAAGGTGGCGATTACCAAGAAAGAGACAACCGATGGGGAAATATTTATTATTTTTGGCTATTTTTTTTTTTTATACGTATATTTAAAAAAACTGAGACTACCTAAGTAGAACCGTAACAAGACTATTGCTAAGAATTTTCACCCAATTATTCTAATCGTTTCCAAAATAATGAGGTTTAAAACTACGAAATAGGAAGATTAGCATAATCTGGGGCACTTGGAAACACTAAAAGGGGGGGGGGGTTAAGCCGGTTGAAGTCCGGCACTACCTGGGACGATAGAACGAACCTAAGTCCCAGGTGTCCATGACGGATTTCCCTCTAAACAGAAAAAAGGGTATATCCTGAGTTATCGGTCTTTATAATAAAATTATTCCTTTCTTACGTTTCGATTTATTCAACCATCGTCAGAGAACTACAATTAAGTGAAGACAAATATTTTTTTAAATGCTATTTTTTATTCACATGTAATTTAAATCCATGTGTATAAAAAATAGCATTTAAAAAAAATATTTGTGTTCACTTAATTGTGTAGTTCTGTGACGATGGTTGAATAAGACGAAATGTAAGAAAAGGGTAATTTTATTATAAAGACCGATAACTCAGAATATACCTGCATCAAGTTAATTTTATATTCTAACCAAAAGTTCTTTTTTTTGACTCAGAAAATGTAGAGTGGCTTGAAAGCGGGGCCCTTTTACAGGTAACAGGTGCAAAAGGTACACAAAAACCTTATCAACCTACGCTAAAGTATGACATCTGGTTTTTATATATGTTTTACAGAATACTGTTAAAAACTCACATTCATTATTGCCAGACACTTTCCGTGGGCCCTAACTTCCGCCAGACGCCATCAAGTTCGAAAAAAAAAACGAGGAAACCTACGTTATAGTAGCAAGCCTAAGTTTTATATATGTTACTTGGGGTACTATTTTAAGACCTTTTGTAAGCAGCCAGACCAATCCGAAGGGCCTAACATCCCCCACTACTTAGGTAGTCTTATTTTTTTTCTAGTATACGTACTAAGAAAAAAGTTATGTCCAAAAATAATAAATATTTCCCTATCGGTTGTTTTTTTCTTGGTAATCGCCACCTCAAGTTGATATTTATTGAAAAAAAAAGCTGAGAAAGCTCAGGGTTGGAACCGTTCATAAGGTGACGCAAGCAAGCAGGCAATAACAAGTTTATTAACATTGGGGGTACATGTATATGCCTTTCCGGAATCTGGCCCGGAGTCAGCCAGATAACCACGACGTAGCATGACGCTTACACCATGTCGTTAGCGTATGACTTGAATATATAAACCAGCTATCATACTTTAACGTAGGTGAGTAAAATTTTTATGTAAATTTTGTACCTATTTTCTGTAAAAAGGCCCCGCTTTCAAGCTAGCAAATACGCATACATTCTTAACTACATATTACACTATTTGTTATCAAAATATTAGCTTTGCCAAAATGACGTAGGTCTGGCGTCTCTGGGATCTTACTCTATAATGGTTGTGGCAACCTCCCTATTAAATATATTTACTTTTTTTTCGTGCCAGAACCCGCCGTACTGAAGCTAAGCTTATTGTGCCCCATAGTCTCGTTATTCCATTAGTCCCGTTTCTCTCCAAAAGGCGAGTGTACGGTCCATGGGAGCTCTGGCTATTTCTTCCGGGGTCACGGTTGGTTCCCCGAAATATGAAAGCCTCCCGGCCACCAAGGCTGGGCATTCACATAGTATATGGTGAGAAGTTTCCTCATCCTCACCACACATCCTGCATTCTGGATTGTCTTTCATGTTGGCTAGGTGTCTATTCAGTGTGCAGTGTCCTGTTAGGATTCCCACTGCACATCTCAGCTGTTTTCTGCTCAGCTTTATAAGGCGGCTACAGGCGTAACTGCATACTTGAACGGTATGCATGCGCAAGTTTATTGTACAAGTTTACTGAAATTTGCGTCGCCGCCACACGCAAAAGCATACTTGAACAGTTGTGCAGAGACAGTTAAGCGCGAATAAAGAATAAAAATGCCATCAACGGATGAAGACGACACGCTTGCTTTAACTGCGTTTGTTTTAATTCTCAAAAAACAACGAAAAAACATAGTATGTGATGTAAGGAGTGGTTAAAATAAAGGAAGGAGTATTCTCACATTAATCTCTTAAATGAGGTGAGATTTTACATCCTCGTGCACACTAAAAAAAATTGTTTGAAGCGAAGAAAAATTCTGTTGCATATATACAGAGCAATTTCTTGGTTGATGTTAATAATTTTTTGTTACACTAAAAAAATTGTTTGGAGCAACAAAAATGTATTAACATCAACCAAGAAATTGCTTTGTATATACGCAACAGAATTTTGTTCGCTCCAAACAATTTTTTTTTAGTGTGTGATTGGCACAGTTACTTACGAATTGATGAAGAAACTTACTTGAACCTTCTATCACTTGTCACCTCATTGATTCAAAGAAGAAATACAATAATGAGACCAGCAATAATGGCACATGTTTACACAAGTCTGCCGACCTGCCGTACACACGCTCAAGTATACTTGCGCAAACATATACAAGTGTACAATATAGAATTTCATCAAGTCTCATGTCACTTGTACAATCACAATACTTGTGCAAGTGTTATAAAACACACGTTCCAGTTTACTTGTACAATAAACTTGTGCATGCATACCGTTCAAGTGTGCAGTTACGTCTGTAGCCGCCTTTAGAAATTCGTTGGTCTTTGTCTTAGATAGCCCGCCAGTGATTAACACGCGTGATTGTCTCATCCCTGGCACCCCGGTCCAAAACCAGTATATTTAGTTAGTATATTACTTCCGCGTCCAGTGGAAGTATAGTAACGACAAAAAAATTTTAAAAAATTTTTATTATCCAAATAGGCTTAAAATGTCATGAAACGTCGAGGTTTTAAGTTTGAGCGAAAAAAAAAATTTCTGTCTGTCTGTCGGTCTGTCTGTCTGTCGGTCTGTCGGTCTGTCGGTCTGTCGGTCTGTCGGTCTGTCTGTCTGTAACTTTTTTTGTGCTCACGTTTACTCTGGAACCGTTTGAGATATTGACTTGAAATTTGGTACACATATGTACTTTAACGAGATCTAGAACTAGATTATATTTTCATCTTGTCCCGTCGAAGGGTTGGGGTGTAAATTGGGGTATATTTGGGGTAAATGGGTAAATCAAGCAGGTAAGAGTCCACGAAATTGGTATTTAGTATATACAAGAGAAGCTAAGGTCTCAAAAAAAATGTTGGCATTAGCCACCCCCATTACCACCCCCACCCCCTTATTAAAGGGGATGAAAAAAAATTGCGATTTAGTGTATGTACAGGAACCAGAAACCTCAAAATATTTTTCACTTCATCCACCCCCCACTACCACCCCCTATCACCACCCCCACCCCACTACCGATGTGGGGTATCGTTTTATGTGTTTTTGGGGTAGAAGATTTCAAATATTATATTATTAAAGTTCCATAAACAATTATTTTCACATATAAAGTTTTTTCGTTGTGAGTGACTTTGATAGAGAATCTGGATGTGGAAGTAGTGATTCCTTGGGCAGCGGTTTTATATTATAGTATTATTAGAAAGTGCTTGTTATTCGAATGACTTTTATTACATTTAATTTTACGTTATAACTTTTACACCAATAAACCGATTTGGTTGCGATTTTTTATGGTACTAAATTCCATAGTTATAGGATGTATTTTACTGGGAAATTCGATAGCCATTTTTTATTTAATATATTGAATTTGCTTAGAAATGAGTCAATTAAAGTGAATCGGAAAATATAACAATATTTTTAACAGTAAAATATCGTTCTGGAATGTTATGAATAGTTTTTGCCATACTGCATCTTCCATAATATATTTTCTTATAATGTGAAATTTGTTTTTTTTTTGTGGTAGTCAATTTTCTAGAAGTGGTTATAGGATATATTTCACTTGAAAATTCCGTCGCCATTTTGGATTCGCCATATTGAATTATCAATAAAACACCATCGAACATACCCACTCTCCCAAGCTTGGACTCCTACCGAACTTATCTTCTTTTCATGGTATCATGGATCTAGTCATTTATCTTCACTTCTTGCTTCCAAAGGACTATTAATGGTAGGTTTATGGTGTCTAATTTTGTCATCCCTTAGAACTCTACAAATGTGCGATTTACGTATTTTCTGTCGGGTTGACCTGACCGTCTTCTCAAAGAAGTTTTTGCATCATGTTCTACTGAATTCACCACCAAAAGAGTAGCAATATCTACTTTGCCATGTGTCGTTTTAGTTTTTTTATTTATTATGCAGTGAACCAGTTTTTAACAATTATAGAACGTTCCATTTTGGAAAGAAATCGAGAGCTTTTTCATTAAAGTTTTCTACAGTGGTGTATTTTTCGATTACTATGAAAATAATCCTCACTATTGTTATTACTTCCACGTCCAGTGGAAGTATAGTAACGACAAAAAAATTTTAAAAAATTTTTATTGTCCAAATAGGCTTAAAATGTCATGAAACGTCGAGATTTTAAGTTTGAGCGAAACAAAATTTTCTGTCTGTCGGTCTGTCTGTCGGTCTGTCTGTCGGTCTGTCTGTCGGTCTGTCTGTCGGTCTGTCTGTCGGTCTGTCTGTCGGTCTGTCTGTCTGTCTGTCTGTAACTTTTTTTTGTGCGCACGTTTACTCTGGAACCGTTTAAGATATTGACTTGAAATTTGGTACACATATGTACTTTAACGAGATCTAGAACTAGATTATATTTTCATCTTGTTCCGTCGAAGGGTTGGGGTGTCAATTTGGGGTAAATGGGTAAATCAAGCAGGTAAGAGTCCACGAAATTGATATTTAGTATATACAAGAGAAGCTAAGGTCTCAAAAAAAAATTTGGCATTAGCCACCCCCATTACCACCCCCACCCCCTTATTAAAGGGGATGAAAAAAATTGTGATTAAGTGTATGTACAGGGACCAGAAACCTCAAAATATTTTTTTACTTCAACCACCCTCCACTACCACCCCCCCTATCACCACCTCCACCCCACTACCGATGTGGGGTATCGTTTTATGGGTTTTTGGGGTAGAGGATTTCAAATATTATATTATTAAAGTTCCATAAACAATTATTTTCACGTACAAAGTTTTTTCGTTGTGAGTGACTTGGATAGAGAATCTGGATGTGGAAGTAGTGATTCCTTGGGCAGCGGTTTTTTTAATTACTCTTCTATTTCTTCATTTACCATATTGTTTTTGCTTTTATTACGCAATATCATAAAGCTACAGTGACATGTTTATAATTATCCATTCGTATTATCTTCCAGTCTAGAGGATAAGCCGCGGGTATCACCCCCGTCTTTTTAATTTACTATATATATTTCCACTTTCGACATACACTATACACTCTGATATATGACATATTTTTGTCCGATTTACAAGAGGACTCTATATCTTCCACATAACCTATTTCTGTCTCATGCAGAAAATTATTTTGATTTTGATATTTGTAACAATATATGATAGTTACTATTATTATAAAATGGGTGTCAGATCAAATATTACGCGCATTTTATTTTAATATACCTAGATCTAGCGACTACAAGAGGTTTGCTAAATACATTTAATCACTTTATAGAGTAATTTATTTATATTTATATTTATAGTACAATAGCATGTATTATAATCTTTATCAGACGTTACAATCATTGCTTGATTAATATTATAAACATTATATTTTTTTTCTTAGCACTTTCACCTCACTTATTTTTAAAATGACATGTAATAAAATTATATATAATTTTTATCAGATAATAAATGAAGGTCAAGAATTTTATTAATTGTAGGTGAACGGAGTGAGCCATGTCAAATTGCGTGATTATATAAATTATTTTTAAATATGCAAGTACAGGAGAAGAGTAGCTAAGGCCGGTTTTAGGCCTATTTTTTTTGGATTTAAAAATTTTTTTGTCACCTGTGATCAATATTTAATCGATTTCACCCCAAACGGAACCTACCCCCCACTAGCACATATTTTTTCTACTTCTTTTAAGTATAAGATAACCAGAATCCAAGAACGGTATCGCTAAATTTTTTTGCATTTAAAAAGTGTTTAGAACCCTTCAAAAGTCTTTTTTTTTTTCGAAAAAGTTCATCTGGACTACCTTCCCCACTACTTTATAAAAAATCATCTTTTTTGTGATAAAAATAATGAATCCTTGTAGTTCCATTATATAACTGTATGTTTATAAATAGTCCAATCAACGAATACCCATAAGTAGATTCTAATTTGTTCTATACTTGAGTAAAATTTGATTCAAATCGGAAACAAAATAAAAAAGTTATAAGAGTATCTTCATTTTAAGTGAGTCACACTGTATATTTAAGGAAATGTATAGATGTCGACAAAATATTACGTTAGTAAATACGTCTAGTGTTGTAAAATAAAGATTGTTTTGTGACTGTGATTTATCAGCAGACCATGGTAAACCGCTTTGATAGAAATATTCAAGGTACATAATTGATTTTTTTTTATTAATTATCGATTTTCGCTGACAAATATCTCATGAACTATAACACATAAGAAGAAAATGAATATAAATATTCTTGTGGGAAAATTACGTTTAATTTTGCATAGATTACCTTTTTCCGTACGACGCATCGTTTCCGAGTTATAAGTGAAGAATCGAAAAAAGGAACCTTTCCACTCCCCTCTCCCTCTGAAGCGGCGGGGCTAGGGGTGGGGACTTTTAGTATGTTTAACTCCTAACTACCCCCAACGCATTCCTGAAAAAATTCTCCCCTCCTCAATGTTCTCTACAACTCTTTCATTGACTGGATTAAAAGATAAGGGCGTGGATGGGTAAGTACGTAAAGAAATGATATTTTTAAATTTAAATGAACAAATAAAATAGGCAGAAAACCGGGCTTAGCTACCTTCCTCCTTTGAATCCGTATTAACAACTTATGCACCAGGAGTAACAATTTTTTACCAAAATTCTAAAACTTATAAAACTGATCCAGAATAAGCTTGTAGTTATCAGAAAAATAATTTTAAAAGTTTCGTGCTGTTTAGGGAGTGGAATTCAAATAACTACACTGGCCCACAAAAACAAAAGAGTATCCTGGGCTAGTGGCCAGACACATATTCCCATGTATTTTCACTCGCTGAACACGAATGTGGAATCAGAATAGTACCTTCCTGGACGTATTTATGAGTTATGATGGAAAAAACTCGAAATTCATTAATTCTTCCTATTAATCTTATATATTTCAAGATCATTGGCAGTAGCGTTGGCGTAAATTGAAGACAGCTTTAATATATACTTGGAGGTGATAATGATATAGCAGAAAACAATAAGACCTATAACCCAACAATAACTCAACGGCACAATATCCTAATGACTCAATAAATCAGCAATTCATATTACCAAAGTTCGAGAATTTAAAAGAAAAATTCCTCGTTCAGTGATGCTTCCGTACTTTTTTATTTTCAAAAAATGTACGTAATGACCCATAAACCAACAATATCCCAACGGCCCAACAACCTAATGTCCCAATAAATCAGCAATTCTTATTATCAAGTAAAACCAAAAAAAGAATCTGCAATCGAAATTGTGCTTACACGTCACAATTTTTTATAGTATATTTATAATCGAAAAATCGACCAGATGTGGAACAAAATGACAGCTTAATAAAATTTAGGTAGATGGTAGGAAAAAAATTATACCAAACAGTAGTACTAATGAATTTTAGTTGCTACTTATTTTTGACACCAAACCAAATGCAAAACTACTGCTAAAAACAGGTAAAACTACCCCCAAGTGAGTAAAATCCCTTGTACATATGAAAATATAAATTAAATCTCTTTTTTTTCAATATACAATGTACTATATTTTATTGGTATTTGTAATTTTACTGTTAATAACGTGTACCGGATCCAAAATAGAGTATGGAAATTGGGGGTGTGTTTCAACGGTTAAAGGATAGAAAGGATGGGATCGAGGATGGGTCATTTTCTCACAAACGAAATTTGTTCAGAAGGAGATATATTAGAACGTGTACCAGATACTTTTATTAACCCTTTTTAGAATTTAAAAATTTTTCAATTCATATTACAAAAATTTCGTAAACTTAAAACAAGAATTCCTTTATCTTCAAATTATGGGGTTCTCTTCCTCTTTTTTTTTTTTTTCTTTGACAACAATTCCCTTTTCATTGTCCAGCAAAAGTTAGTCATTATATTGATGTTCCTTCTATCTTGATACTGTCGTTTTATTTCATTAATATCTTGTTGAAATCGTTCGCCTTATATACTTCACGGAAATCTCCTAAGTTTTCAGGGAAGTAGCCAATGTGTGAATGAAGGAAATGTAATTTCAAATTCATTAGACAGCCCATTTTGTGGTAATTCTGTATCATGTTGGCTAATATATTTTTGTACTTTTCACATTTTTTGTTACGTAAAAATTGTTCTACAACTTCTTTGAAACTAACCAGTAGTGTAGCTTTTTCGATGTCAATGATTGGAATAGTGAAATTTTCATCCTTCAACAAAGTACGAATTTGTGGCAAATCAAATATTCCTTCTTTTAATTTAGCTTCTGATATACGACTGAACTTACGTGTTAAATACTCATAGCATCGTCCTTCTTTGTCAATAAACCGATTCAAATGAAATAATAGAATTGTCTATGAAACCACCAAAATCGCGTTTATCATAATACTATTTCCGAAAATATTGAGAATAAAATAGATCATGACAATGAAAAGAACTTGGATTATAAAATACGACTCTTAAAACCTATATACACATTTTTGGAAAAGTACAAGAAGATGGAAAGACAGTATCGAGGTGGATGGAGCATCAATATGGTGGCTGACTTTTGCTGAACAATGAAGAGGGAATCGTTGTCAAAGAAAAACAAAATGGAAAAGAAACCCATTACGCAGATCATTTAAAGATACAAGAGTACGAAAGCATCGCCGAATGTAAGAAATACGAAGGCGTTGTAGGGCCACATAGGTTTTTTTTTAATTGACTATTATAGTCAGATAATAACTAACTGTAGTTAAATAATAATTGACTATAGTCAGATAATAAGCAACTATAGTCAGTTAATATGTGACTATAGTCAGATAAGATTTGACTATATCCTACGGTGATTGCATATCATGTACCAGGTGGCCACGAGAACCGGCCCAGGTTTATAGCTCCTTTGTCTATGAACCAACTGTTTTGAAATTTGGAACATGTATATAAGACTTATTTTTCGATTTAGTTACATGTGTAGTCAAAATAGTCGACTTCCGGCTTCGACGGAAATAACATCAAATTTGATTTTTTAAATGGAACACCCTGTATATTTTGGTGTTTTTGAAATCTACGGACCAAATTTTATCTGATCATGTTGCGAAATTTTCATTTTTTTCAAAAATAATTTTAAAATTTTTAATTTCATTTTTCAACCCAGAAGGCTGTGACTGGGGTAAAATTTGTCTATCTCCACTCTTTCATCCACACACATGATTATTCTTAGTAATAAGTTAATATTAAGTGTATTGTGGGCCAGTAAATTTTAAAATGTTGGCTTTTGATAAGAAAGTCAATTTTTTTAAATGGAACGTGTATGGACCATTCAAAACAGTAAATAGAGAATTTTATTTCGAATACGACAATATGCGATACGGCCATTTTGACTACACATGTCACTAAATTGGAAAATAAGTCTTATATACAAGTTCCAACTTTCAAAACAGTTGGTTCATAAACAAAGAAGCTATAAGCCTGGGCCGGTTCTCGTGGCCACCCGGTATATGGTATGCAATCACCATATGATACAGTCGGATCTTATCTGACTATAGTCACATATTATCTGACTATAGTCACATATTATCTGACTATAGTCACATATTATCTGACTATAGTCACATATTAACTGACTATAGTTACTTATTATCTGACTATAGTCAATTATTATTTAACTATAGTTAGTTATTATCTGACTATAGTCAGTTAACAAAAAAAACTATGTGGCCCTACAACGCCTTCGTAAAGAAATTCTTGCTTTTAGTTTACGAACTTTGGTAATATGAATGATTGACTTGATTTGTTGGGTTATTGTTGGTTTATGGGTCATTACATATATCTTTTAAAGACAAAAGAGAACGAGAGCATCACTGAAAGGAATTATTATTCTTTTAAATTTGCGAACTTTGGTAATATTGCTAATTTATTGGGTCACGGGGTTATTGGGCCGTTGGGTTATTGTTGGGTTATGGGTCTTATTGTTATCTGCTATATCATTATCACCTCCAAATATGTATTAGAGCTGCCTTCAATTTACGCCAAAGCTATCGCCAATGATCTTGAAATATGTAAAATTAATACGACGAATTAATGAATTTAGAGATTCTTTCCATAATAACTCATAAATTCGTCCAGGAAGGTCCTATTCTGACGTGAGATTCGTATTCAGCGAGTGAAAGTGCATGGGAATAGGTGCCACTAGCCCAGGATACCTTTTTGTTTTTATGGGCCTGTGCTATTAGTGAGTAAATAATTTCTTTGGAGAAGTAGGGTAGCTTCAGGGGGGGGGGAATCTAAATAAACAAATGCAATTATAAAACTTTCGATTCACATAGAATTCGACCTACAAACCAACGGAAAAATAGCGAAAAAATTCCCTTCATAAAATAAGGTGACTTTTAGGGAGTTAATTAAAAATAAACCACCTCTCTCCCAAACGGTTTTTTGTTAAGGGTGATTTGTCATGAGCGTTCATGAAGTTACACTTTACAATTAATTAGCCAGTCATTGTAATAGAAGTAATATCATTTACTTCCAGAATTAGGGGGTTTTCATCTTCATCAATATGTCAAAATATTATTGTTCAAAAAAACAATAGATGCAAGCGGTTGCAATCTACAGAACATGGAGTTCATTCAGTATCGAAAAAAATACTAAAGGTAGACCATGCAGGATTAAAATGAAACACAGCATATAAAATTAGATTTACCTAATTTATATTTATTATAAATTTAATTAAACTGTATGTGGCGAACAAAATTATACTGTTGGAATAATTTGTATCGCTACAACAAGTCTTGTATATTTTCAATTTGTTAACATCATTGTCCTAGTACTCCAATCAGTAGTAATGATTTTGGTATACGTTGTTTTTGTCGAGACCCTGATAAAAAATACAAGTTTTCGAGCGCCATCTTTAATTAAGGGTGCAAAAAATTGTTTTTTTCAAAAACGATAAAAATGTTCAAGACAAAGTTGAAGACAAACTTTCCTACATTGTTTGTATATATATTTTTATTGTAAGTCTAATGTTTAATGAGATAAAGCGTCAGAAAGATGGATTTTGAAAAAAAAAAATGTAATAATGTACGTTTACAACATATATTTTATATTTATTTTATATTTTTGTAATAAAGATCTACCTGTACTGAAACTAAAAATATGAAATTGACGCGATAGTATTGCAGTGGTTTACACCATGCCTTGAAAATAGGAAACAATTTATTAAATTTAATGACAGTTATTCAGAAGAATTGGCTAAAATTCTTTCATTGTAAACTTGAACCGGCATTGTTTCATCGAAAAGAACATCCGCGGTTATCTTCTTCGATCAGCGAAGCTTTTCTTTTCTATAATTTAACGGATGTCCGTCGAAAACAACGATTGCATGTGAACCATGGTGATCTTGTACATATTGAGCGTATTTTTCGCAAATGGACCCAAAAAATAATTTAGACGCCATACAACTTTGTGTAAAAGATATCCTCCAACTACAACATTGATTTGGTTGTCTCCGAATTCCATGCTTTCTGGAAGTTGTTCGAAAACAGTATACAACGATGATTTCGTGCCTTTGCGCATTACTTCTTCCGTGAAAAGTGACAAAGGAAATGGGCCAAGCTCTAACTTCAACTCGTCGTCGGATTTCTTCACAATGCACATTCTCTGGAATAGCATTAGTTGGTTGACGACAATTTTTTCTTCGCCGGCTTTTATGCTGCTATTAACTGCTGATAAAGGTACGACTATGTCCTTACGTTTAAATTTAATGAACTCGAAATCGTCGTACGTGGCAACCACGTTCGACATCACTTCGAGACCTTTTTCTCAGGATGCTGAGAAAACCAATACAACAGTTTTTTCAAGTCTCCATCGTCTCTAGTGACGCGTGAAGTCCTCGTATCGACATGTTGCTCGGATGTATCTAGATGAACGTTACAATATTCCTCAATGGAAGAAATTAAAAAAAAAATTCGTTAAACTTCGTTTTCTCACCGCTGTATCGCGTTACATATTAGACTTACAATAAAAGTGTGTATACAAAAAATGTGGGAAATTTTGTCCTCTTCAACTTTGTCTGGAGCATTCAATTTTTCGCACCTTTCAATCAAGATGGCGGCCCGCGCATCTCCTCCACAAGGCCGAAAACTTGTATTTTTCATCAGGGCCTCGACTTAAAGAACATTCATCAAAATAATTGCTACTCCGTCTTTTGTAAGGCAAAGGCCATTTTTCTTGTCCCTACTGACTGGATTATAGGTATTAATCATTTTCATATTCCGATACCGAAAAATCGCCTCTTGGCTTTCTTTGTCACCAATATTTATTATTATTGGTCCTATCAGGTGGTCGTTTTGAGCTCCATATTTTTAATATACTCAAAATATTGCTGCCAAGTAACTGAAGTAATATTACCCAAGGAGATATTTTGCTGCTATACATAAATCTAGTGTAGCGTCAACGTCATAAATTAGCATGGGGATGACAAGTCTAAACGTGATTCATCAATTACCTAGTTCAGTTTTCTTACTTTATTATTCAATTTATCTTTACGACAATGAATAGTGAAAAAAATACAAATTGTGCTGTATGTGGCCTTAAACTTTCAGGAAAAAGAAAAATTGTTAAGATAGAGGATGATATAGACTGAGATAGATTAGAAGGAATATGCTTTGCAGATGTAGATTCTTCACGTCTGGATGTACTAGGTATTTCTTGATCATTTTTATTTAAATCTTAAAACCTATTTCGCTTATATATTTTTATTTTTTCAAAAAAGATACCTTTCGGAACGTAGTCCGTAAAGCCACGACAAAGTTTATTACGTAAGACCCTTCTATTCTAACCTAATCGAGAAAGGACAATGGCAAATACAGAAGAGCAACAGGAGTAAACAAGGACATACTTTTCACGCTCAGTGGTCTTTCAAGGCGACTTTATATAAACACAGACAACTGGAGACAGCGGTTGGTAGGTGTTTAAAACAAAGGGTTAAAGAAAAGGAACATGATTTTAAACTTACGTTACGTTAATCTTCAACTGAATTTTTATTGAATGTAGGAAGCCGAGAATACTTTTACACAATGACGGGTTTTCATTGATTAATATTCATATTTAATATGTTCGTTGGGTCGCTTATACACATATGTCCGACAATTTCCTAATACTGCACTCTTAAGAGCAATACTCATAGATGGCTGTAAAATATTCTAAAATAACTGTCTTCTTCTGTCTTAAGAATTGTTCTTTTTCCCATACTTTAACACGTTGACCACCAATGGGTCAGGGACGCTGGTATTGCAGAGTCCATGAACCGTATGTGGGTCACGCAAAAAATTGTATTAATGGAAAATATAATTACAGGTTTTTATTTTAGTTGCAGTGGACGTACCACGGTTCCCGTTATGTTATAATACGGACAGTCAACGTGTTAAGGATAAATGACCACACACAGTGTTGTAGAACCTTCCAGAATTGACCTAAGTCGAAGGCAAAATAAAACTTCGACTTAGGCAAAAATTTCATTTAAGGACATTTTCAAAAGTCTGAGAGACTTCAGAGCCACAGACTAGTCCAAAAGGACCGTTATAAGTTCGATAAGATATTGGGAACAGCCGGGTAAAAATTCGAAGAAACACCGAATTTTTACTTGGAAAATATATTTTGGTCCGGGATATGAGAGTGAAAGTATATGGTGGTCGTGGAAAAATGATTCACATACTTTTTAAAAAGTACGTCAAAAAGTACTTTGAAAATATTCAAAATATTTTCAACTTTAATTCCTCCGCCGAAGACATTGACTAGGAAGGTATTGTCATTATATACCTTGCTCTAAAGATTGAGTATAAAATTTTAACAAGGCAATGTATAAAAAAGACGAAACCGACGAATTTGGCAAAAGCGGCGTAGCGCCTATAGGCAAAAATTTGAAAAATCAATGAAAATGCACAAGACCGGTTTCTCTCAAAAAACAAGTTTGGATTCACCCAGCAACTCGTAATTTTGTAGAGTGCGTTGGGCGGTCAATATAAACCGGTGGTAGGAAAGCCACTAGCAGGGCTTTCCAAATAATAAAGTTATAGAGAAAACCGCCTTGTGCACAAAAGACTCAAAAGTCTATTTTGCCCAAAAGTCGTTCGAAGGCGAGTCGCTGTCATTTTTCCTATATTGAACCTGCATTAGAGATGGGCGGTCCGGGCGGACCCGTTCCAAGTGAACGAATACGGAGGTGGAACGGGTCCGACCGAATCCACGATGTCGATGGAACCGGGTCTTCGGTCCACGGGTCCGTTGGTCTGCTACGATCTGAGTGCTTGGATAGATTTGAAGTTTGAGTTGACTGTCAGCTCATCGCGTCATAAATAGTAAATACCGCTCGTGCATACATAATACTTAGGTATCTGCTTCGTGATTTAAAGGTTTTATTTACTGTTTATCCAAACGAATTCGTGTTATTGAAAAAGTATTTTATTACAATATGACTTGTCAAGAAAATGAGGTAGTATAATTAATCAATATAATTAATAATAAGATTCAATGATAGATAGTTGATAATAAAGAGATCCGTTGACTTGATATTGATAGATAAGAGATAACTGCCGCTAGGCATCTACCTCTTACCTATATAAAAATAACAGGAAAAAGTGATTGGACAATTTTTAGTTTCCTACCTAATTGCGCAAACATTTTGAAATGGAACGAATCCAGCTGAACGGGTCCACAAGCGGAACGGTTCCAAACGGACCAAATCCATTAAAGTAACTGGACCGCCCATGTCTAACCTGCATGGGGACAAGTACGTCATAAGATTGGCCGAAAGTTACTAAACTCATGTATTAGTCGAACTCCGTCCCGTGAATGATAAAATCACGATCTGGAACCTTTAAGCGAACCAAAATTTTTTAAGTAAAATATTTTTATATTATTTTCATTCAGCCATAATTACCAAAATACGAAATTTTTAAATCCTTTTCAAAAAGGCATGAATTAAATCCTGAAGAGGTTAAATGAATCTTTTCTACCAAATCGTTTGTTAGCGCACGCTCTCACTTGTATGGTTAAAAAGTAATTTGCCTTAGTTTGGGAGGCGTGATTCTTTCACATTAAGTGTATCAGTTTGCAGAAAATCACGGTATTATTTCATACTTATTAAATAAATGGTATTCTTTGAACTAATTGCATTTTATTGATGAAAGAACTTGTTGCTAGTCTTAATCCCTGGAGTTTTCGTTTGGAAGACCTCAACAACTGAGTTAATCGGGATCTCATGATTTCCTAAGTTTGATACTCAGTGTTCTGGACGCCTTACGGGAGTTTGATAGGGATTTTTTTATGCGATTTCTCCAGAATTCAATGCAGGGACCATTATTAGTAGGTAAATACATACAGATTACGTCAAATTCCAATCCCGTCGGAGAGAAATCTTCGATAGGGATTTTTTTTATGCAAAAATAGCAGAAACCAAAAGACGTCAGACCACTTATTACTGTATAAACAGACCAAAATCACGTTAAATTCCAATCCCGTCGGAGAGAAATCTTCGATAGGGATTTTTTTAAGAAAAAATCGCAATAATCTAAAGACGTAAAAGCTCTTATTGTCAATGAAAAATTGAAATCACGTCTTGAGAGAGCGTCTTTAATGATCTGAGGTAGTGCAGTCTTTACCCATTACTCGTCTATTTTATCTCGAACCCGCTTGGGAGTGGAAAAACGGAGCAGAACGCAACTGGGGCCCTTCTAAATGTAAATTGGTGTCGCGTCAATTTGACGCCTGGTAGTGTGTTCTTCTACAACAGCACAGCACATTTTGCGTTTTTTCACTATCCATTGCCCTAGAGAAAAATTTAATAATAAAGTAAGAAATCAGAAACAGACAATTGATAAACTACAATTATTACTGTTCTATCACAGGATAGGATGAATTTTACAGGCAACCATGTAATAATATTATTTACGAGATTACTGTTTAACACGTTTGGATTTCTCAGCGTTGACGTTGCCCGCGCTTTATGTATAGCACACCTCATTTAATGACTCGAATATCTAAGATAATAATCAATGAATTAAACAATTTGTAAGTACATAATATAAATATGCGACTTAAAAAAAATTGAGAAAATCTTTTTTAGGATTTTATCGATTCTAAAGTATTTTTTATTATAGACGGTTAAATATTAACCGCTAATATTTGTTAAAATTGTAAGTGCCATTGGTAGCAATCAATGTAAATAATGAGTATCATTTGCACTGGGGTCAATTGGTCATTCTTATCCTGCTACATTCAAAGGACCCCGCAAGGTGGCCAATGGACATTGGTTCTGGGTTAATTTCGCTCAGATTTTAGTATGAGGTTCCTTTGACCTTCCTAAATAAAAGTCTCAGTGGGCATAACCTTCTAACTCCTTTCCTTTAAGCTGCAGAAGCCTCAGAAGATTAGTCCATACGAAGTTGCAAAAAAAGTGCAAGGGTAGCGATCAAATATGGCTACCCCCCATTTTCGAGGGCGGCTGATACGATGATGACAGTCACGCGGTCCCTACCCCCTCTCGAAGTACCCTTAAATGCAAAAACCATCCTTTTTCCATTTTTCGTTGTCAGACATGCGAGGACTTGTTGGACCGGATCTTTTTTGAGGAAACTCAGTATGACATGTAAAATTTCGCAATCTGACATCCTAACAACCCCCGGGGTTGAAATCACCCCCTCCCTCAATACCGAAACATGCAAGAAACATCCAAACGTGCTGAAAATTGTTTTCTACACAATTTCAAGGGCGGGGAACACGAGGCTGATATTAGCTTAACCAACTATAGAGCGGGAGCTAGGTGGCTTTTTCGACAGCTCATCGTTTTATGAACTTTGAGATATTTTTATGGTTTAATGAATGATAACGATTCATAAAATCGACTTCTGGCGGGGCATCTCCTGTCAGGAGCGTCACGAACACTGTTTAAAAATCAGTGAAATCATGTCATCGTTACAAGGCTCATTCTTTTTGTGTGTACACATTTTATATTTAGAATGAATAAAATAAGATCGCCAGAAAGTGTGGGCCGTCAGGAGGCGCAGCCAGAAAGGTAATAATGATACAATACATCTGAGACACGGTACGGAGTCAAATTAGCAGAAAGTGTTAAATTCCTGTATATTTAAGAGCCTATGGTACTTTTGTTGACATTAAGAACTTTACGGGAAGGCTATTCTATTGTTCAAGGAGCTTATATTTACGTTTTAAAATGAATCCAGAACTTGTAATGATGAGTTTAGAGTTCTGAGATGAAATATGCGGAAAAAAATCCAATTTTCTTCAAAAATCCTAAACATTTTCTTTCTGGCTAGCCTTACTGACGGGAGTTTCTTTCTGGGAATTTTTTTCTGTGTTCAAAACATTTAAATAAACATGCTCAACCTTAAAAAAGTTTGTAACGATCATGTTATATAACTCCGTTTTTTTACCTCTTTGACCTTTCTGGTTGCGCCCCTGATGGCCCACACTTTCTGGCGATCTTATTTTATTCATTCTAAACATAAAATGTGTACACACAAAAAAACCGGCTTTGTAACGATGATATAATTTCACTGATTTTTATATCTTGAACCATGGCCAACTCGACGGGCTGACATATGCCAGAAGTCTATTTTGTCGTTATTTAAGTTCGATAAAATTAATCAGCGAACAGAATATGCTTGTAACTATGAGTGTCCGAAAAAGCCGCTTAGTTCCCGCACCATATACTACAACTAAATGCATAAAATCACACTTTTCCCATTAAATAGTAATCACATATGACGTATGCCTAGCATAATAATAAAAATGATGTCCATAATGTGAAAATAAATGTATAATAAAAAATTCGACTATGCATATTATACACGACTATATATGTTAGATCACTGTTTGCGTGATTGACTTTTTAAAAACTTTTTATTTAGTTACATGAGGAATCAACGTTGATTCCTGAATAAAAGATACAATTTATGTATGATACATTTAATATGAAGTGAGTATGATAACTGAAGGTACAAATGCTCGTTAGTCTTATTTATAAGTTTTCAAATGATGTGTCAGCCAAAGTTGAACAAAGGAAATGCAAGCTAGCTAATCAGCATAATATTGTGAGAAGTTAAAATGAAACTTAATATCTACGTAAGCAATTCTCAAAGGAAGCTGTTATCTAATACTGTAATATGATGCTATCTGTAATGTCGCTTTATATCTTGATGATATGGCGTATAATTTTATATAACAACTTCCCCCTTAATAAAAAAGTTGATGTTATGCAGCAACTTTTGAAAATTGTTAAAAACGTTAAATGAATATAATGCAAAATAAATTGAAACAATGTTAATGAATACAAAGCAAAATAATAAAATACATAAAAGTTAAAATTGATAGATGATAATAATAATAAGCGAGTAGTACATTACATAAATGTAATAAGAATAAAATACAATGGTCTAAATTAATAGACAAGGGTAAAACTCCACATATGAAAGTCTATGTTAACTCGATGTCCTCTTCTTCTTGAGGTTTAATACCGGGTCGCTTTCTTGGAGGGATCAGTCTAGGAAATTTGGTAAAAACTCTGCTTCGCTCTGAAGGAGGTGAAGGAGGGTTGTCCGTTGAGGGTCGGATTCGCAATGCTCCACATCTTCTTCTTCTGCATTTACAGGTTATGTAAAGTAGAACTAATAGAATGATGAGAGTGATTATGAAATATGTGAACCAAGATATGTGTTTGGTCACAAAAGGTTCGTTTATGAGGTCATCCAGGTCTTTGGAATATTGGTCCAATTTGTTTTTAGCAATATCTAGGTCTTCTACGTCGAGATTGTTTAATTTGAGAGGTTTTAATTTTGGAATTTTGATTTTGTCGGGCATGTGATTACAGCATTCAAAAGGAATTTGGATAGGATGTGAATTGTCCTTAATTTCGGAAAAGTCTTTAGCACTGGCTTGTATTCGGGTGATACCTGCGTAGGCGTAACATCCTGGTTGTAGTTTGATGATGGAATTTTTGTTGATTAGCTCTGTTGTGGATTCTCTCTTTGGACAGTTGATGGTAATGTGAAGTGGTTCGGAATTAATTATTAGCCATGAGTTGTCTTCAAGTTCTTGGACATTGTACCCTTGGCTGATGATGAAGAAGGTCTGGCAGTTTTCTGGGAGTCTAGCTAGTGGTTTGAGGATTCTGGCTTCGCATATGGCATTTTGATCGATGGGATAAGCGTATAGGTTTGAGCATAGTTTGGTTCCAAAATAAAGAGGTTTGCATTCTTTCAAATTTTGTATAGGTATGTACATTAAAGAATCATCGTCTCCCGCGATAAACTTTTGTGAAATAGATAAAATGTGATGTAGACCAGTTCTGTTATCAAGTATCGGGATAGGATATAGGCGATAGGTGTTATAATTTTGGGGTTCAACAAGTGGTATTGTTAAAACAAATACTAAGTTAGAATCCATTTGAAACGCTTGTAATTCAATAATATCCAAATACTTAGCAACTGCAGATAATTTAATGGGGAGAGGCAAATTGTTCCTTCGTAAGCTCTGTGAAACTTCTTGTAGTGCTGTCACTAAGTGATTAGGGGTTATGATTGACGTGTGAATGATTCCTAGTCTGGCAAATGTTATTGAATTTAGAATGTCGTTTAAATTATCTTCGATATACAAATAGCTCGCCATTAGTTGTTCGGAAATGTATAAGAATTTTAGTTTTATATGAGCGGCCTCAATAGCTTGAGTCATGGTTTGAATTGTGCGTTAGATTTCTTCGAGATCTTTGTTAAACGTTTCCTCGTCAATTTGTAATTTTTGTATAGTCGAGTTGAAGTTTTTAATAACAGAAGTCGTAACTGAAATTTGATTTTTTATTAAGTTTTCCAATTGATGTTCGTCGTTATTTAGTTTATTTATACAATTAGTATAGTACTGGCCATCTTCAGCATCTAGGTTTCCAGTTATGGATTTGAATATTGTACCGATACCGTTAAGTATTCCTCGTTTATATCTTTTTGTATCTGAAAAGATTTCGTCAAATTTCATTTTTATAGAGTTGGATATTTGTGTTAAAAGGTTAAAGTCTGTTTTAATTTCACTCGTAAAAATAATTGATTTATGATCACCATTATGGAGAGTGTACAAGATTATGTCTAAGATATTTTGATTTTTGTCAAAAGCTAGTTTGAGGGATGAAATGTTTTTATGCACTAGTAGAGTCCATTTGTCATTTGTCACCACGATGTCCGTGTCTTGGTGGTAGTATACACCAACGGTGTTATTGATTGGGGTAATTTTGTATTGACAGAGTGCTGATCCGAACAGCAGGAGAAACCTGAAAATAAATTTAATTTTCAGTATATGGTTTCATTCTATCAAAATTTACTTTGGTTTCTTGTTGCGTTTCGAGGTTTAATAAGGTAGCAGAATTTTGAAAAATTTCTTTTATTTTAAAAGGACCGTTAAATTTGTTTTGCAATTTGTTTTTGATTTGTGATTCTTTTACGTAAACTAAGTCACCTATTTTGTACTCAGATCGTTTTTGGGGAACTTTTCTGTCGAAACGAACTTTTGCTTTCTCTTTTTGAGATTGTGTTCGACTACGGGCTATTTTGTAGTAGTGGGATATTCTGTTGTTTAAATCTCTAACGTATTTGGTTATTAATTCTTTTTGGTTATATAAAGTTTCGGGTGGTCTGTTAGACGTATGACC
The DNA here is from genome assembly GCA_936432065.2 of Rutpela maculata. Lineage (NCBI taxonomy): Eukaryota > Metazoa > Arthropoda > Insecta > Coleoptera > Cerambycidae > Rutpela > Rutpela maculata. The sequence goes on along the minus strand of OW386286.2, from coordinate 205,147,176 downwards.
AAAGATAAGTTCATATGGGGTGAAACCGTGTGTTTTATTTACCGAATTGTTATAACATATTACTGCATATGGTAAAATTGTGAACGGATGTTCGTTCGGGTTTTCAGTTTTATGAATTCTTATCATTTCAGCTAAGGTAGCATGAAATCTTTCTATTGATCCGTTCGATTGGGGATGTCCTACGCTTGAATAAGTTAATTTTATGTCGTAGAGGGTGCAGAGATCTTTGAGCAAACGGTTGTCAAATTCGCCACCGTAATCGCAATGGATTCTTAACGGGGTACCGTAATGTTGAAAGTATAACAACAAGGTATTTACGACGGATTTTGCGGATTTGTCCGGGACTGCATAGGCTTGTGTGAATTTAGTTAACTCATCACGAATAGTTAACGCGTAATTTCGAGTTGGGAATTCAAACAGATCGATATTAATTCTTTCGAATGGTGTTCTTGGGGTTTCCGTGACTACTAGAGGGTTATTAAGGTTTTTCCGGCATACTTTAGTCTTTTGGCAAGTTTCGCAATTTTTTATAAAATTTTCAACGTCTTTAGTTAGACCTTGCCAAGTGTATTTTTCTCTGATTCTTCGAATCGTTTCATTTATTCCGCGGTGTAGATTATTTTTACCAAAATGATTTTGCTCCAATATAATTGGAATTTCATCTTCGTCGGCGGTTCTGACGATATCTTGACAAATTACTACTTTTAAGTCTTTTTCCGCAAAAATGAATGATAGGATTTCAAGAATGGGGAGGTCTAAGTTATTTTCGACAAAGTATGTCTTAGAGAGATCTAGGACGTCTTGATTTTTAAATAATACCGAAAATAGATGTTCAATTACAGATTCGATATCAAAAGGTAGAGGGATGATAAAATATCTCCTAAGTCTGACCGTTTTGCTTGACACAATATTGATTTTATCGTTATGAAATTCAGGATTTTCTTCGAATATGTCCTCGATAATTTTATGATGGAGGTCTTGTAAGTTATTTTGTTGGAAGAAAGTTATAATATCTTTGTGTTCTCGGTATAAGAGTTGTTTGTTTGATGCTTTGATTTTTGAATAGTCTATTAAAGATGTTGTTTTATATAAGTTGGCGAAAGTTTCAAATTCTTGAGAAATTTGTTCGTTAGTGATTTCGTTATTATCGTCTGGGTATTCGTCGTCGTCTGACTCTTTGTCATTCGCGGCTAGAACCTTTGAATAGAATTTGGAACATTCGGAAAAATGATTAATTTTGATTCTGGAAAGTGCGTCCGCGTTCTTATTGATTTTGCCGGGTTTATAAATTATTTCGTAGTCGTACTCTTCTAATTTGAGTCGCCAACGGGCAAGTCTACTTCCTGGATCTTTTATAGAGAATAGCCAGGTGAGTGGTCTGTGGTTGGTGACAAGCTTGAACTTCCTACCGTACAGATAGGGTCTAAAGTGCTTTACACTCCATACTATCGATAAAAGCTCGCGTTCAATCGTTGAATACTTAGTTTCTGCACTGCACAAGGTTCTAGAAGCATAGGCAATAGGTAAATCTTTGCCAATAGGCCCTTGGCTCAGCACCGAGCCGACGGCAAATGCGCTCGCATCAGTGGTTAGAACGAAAGGTTCATCAAAGTTGGGGTAGATTAATATCGGAGTTGTCGTTAATGTTTATTTCAAATTTTGAAAAGAATTTATACAATCATTGTTGAAGAGAAATGGTACGTCTTTTTGTAGTAGTTTTGTTAAGGGCTTGGTTATCTTGGAGAAATTAGGAATAAAGCGCCTATAATATCCGGCTAAGCCTAGAAATGATTTAATTTCTTTTGAATTTTTCGGTTGAGGAAAATTTAAAATAGCGTCAACTTTCGAAGGGTTTGGTTTTACGCCGTCTTTTGTAATTAGGTGTCCTAAATAAGCGACTTCCTTGCGGAGAAACTCGCATTTGTCTGGTTGAATTTTGAGGTTGGCTTTTTGAAGGCGTTTAAAGACTTCAGTTAGACGGGAAATGTGTTCGTGAATTGTAGGAGAGTAAATAATAATATCGTCCATGTAGACGAGACATCGTTCATTTTGAATACCTAACAGGATGTTATCCATAACTCTTTGAAAAGTTGATGGAGCGTTTTTGAGTCCAAATGGCATTCGCACGAATTCATAATGACCGTTCTCAACTGTGAAAGCAGTCTTTTGAATATCTGCGGGATTAATTTCGATTTGGTGAAAACCAGAAGCCAAGTCTAAGGTTGTGAAATATTGGCATTTGCCAAGTTGGTCTAAAAGATCGGAAATGTTGGGTAGAGGATATTTGTCACCGATTGTAACCTCGTTGAGTTTGCGGTAGTCGACTACAACGCGCCATTTCTGTTTACCAGAAGCGTCCAGTTTTTTGGGAACTACCCAGACAGGAGAGGACCAAGGTGAGATTGAGGGTTGAATAATACCTTGACTTAACATTTTCGATACTTGGGATTTAACTTCTTCTTTATGGACCTGAGGATAGCGATACGATTTCGTAAATATCGGTCGGGAATTGTCGGTGTCAATAGGGTGTTTGATTTCGTTGGTAAAGGTCAAATTGTCTCCTTCTAAATAGAATATATCTTGAAAGTCTAAACAAAGCTGCGTTATTATTTCGGCCTCTTCTTCGTTTAGATGATCCAAGCGCAATTCGGTCCTGATTTCAAAGGATCTGTCTGTCTGTAAGTGTTGGTCAGAATTTTGAGTATTTAAATTAAAAATTGATTTGAATTTTTGTACTGGTTCCAGGTTAAGATTTGAGAAGTTTATGGTTTTTGGGATGGCATTTGCGTTTATTATTGAAGTTAAAAATTCTCCATTGTGATCGATTTTGACAATGGCATTTGGTAAGCGTACTTTCTCGTTTTCCTGGGCTAACAGTATAGCCTCGGTATTTCGCAGGTTACATTTTAATTTACAGATTTTTTCCATGCGAGGTTCGATAGAAATTAAATTTTTGATGTTGCCTAAATTTAAATTTTGGTTTTTGATGTTAGAGTTACTGGTTGGTTGTACAGGTAAATTTACTGTAGTTTCTTCCGTGACTTTAAATAGTGGTACGGTTTTAAAATTCGTGACTAGCTGTTTGTTTTTAAAATCTACTTTACATTCGTAATGTTCTAGGAAGTCCGCGCCTAGTAGTCCATCAAAATCTATATCTAGATTATAGATATAAACTTTGTGTGACTCATCTGAAAAGGGGATGAGAACAGATTCGTTGATATAAATTTTTTGATCGGTAATACCTTGTATAATTACATTTTCAGGAGATCTACGTCTATAATTTTCAGCTGTTTTAGGTTTAAAAATTGATATGCCTGCACCTGTGTCAATTAAGATTTTAAATTTACCAGTTGCGTCTTTCATATAATAGAGATTTTTTGAGTTTACGGTTAGTAAGGTATGCGGGGGTGTATTTAAAAGAACTTCTGTTCTGGGAAGTTCAGGGACGGGTCGAAACTGTCGTTGAGATTCATAGTTTGTATTTGAGTTTCTAGTTCCGTAATTGGTTCGAATTGCTCTGTTTGTTGTATTGGAGTATCCGTGGGGTACTCCGGAATCTAAGCGAAAATCCTGAGGATTAGCAGTATAATCCTCGTACTGTTCGTATTGAGAATTAGCTGTACAATTCTCTTGGAAATTTTGGTTGGTTTCAAAGTTATAATGTTCGTAAGTATCTTCTGCAGTTTGGTAATCAGAAGAATAGTCACTGTATTGGTTAAAATCGCATTGGTTTTCATAAGGTTCGTAATTTAGATGATGCGTTTTTTGTTGATTAAAACGGTTGAAGTTTGGGTTTGGTTGAATAGCAGAGGGTCTTTGCTGATTGAAATTCGGGTTCGATCTTATGGCTGAGGGCCTGTTTTGTTGTGGTTGACTAGATTGATTAGGTTGAGGGAATGTCCTCTGATTAAATTGATTGGTTTGAGAGAAATTTTGGAAATTTGGGTTTCCGTGATAATTTGGTCTCTGGAAGTTTGATGTCGATGGCATAGACTGTTGCTGTTGCCTTGTACGACATTCGTTTATGACGTGTCCATTTCTTTTACAAAATGAGCAGAATTTCTGTTGAAAATTAGAGGTTGGTCGTTTGGGTTGTAAATTGGGATTTTTGACCGGACTATTTTTCGGAAATTTTTGTTGTTCAAAATAGGAGAGTTGCAGTTCTCTCCGAATTCTGCTAACAGCTTTTAGTATGGTTGGAGGGTTACTGGCACGTATGATGCGGCCTAAGTTTGGTTCTAAGCCCGTTAACAAATTATTAAGCGTCATGGTTTCTATAAGATCTGATTGTGCAGTTCTTTGCGTTCCCGTGAGATTTTGTTTTTGCACTGCGGCGTGCATCTTCGCGTTGTGCGTCTGTAGACGCGATACAAAGGTTAATGCGGATTCGCCTGGTAATTGGTGAATGCGCTGCAGGTCCTGAATCAGGGCCGTTAGATCTCTGGAGTCCCCAAAATGAGTTTCCAAGAGTGCTTTGATTTCTGGCCAGGTGCCAGGGTTGCGTGAATTAATTAATTCGGCAGCTTTGCCTTTTAACTTATTTTTGATGTGGATTGTTAATAAAATTTTCTGGTCATGGATTGCCATACTTTGTGCACACTGACATGAGTTTAAAAATGTTTGTAAATTAATGGCGTTGCCATCAAATTCCGGTATCAATGAAAATACTTCAGAGAGCTTGTAAGGCTCAATTTGCTCTGGTTGTTGTTGTTGTAGTTGTTGTTGTAGTTGCTGTTGTTGTAGTTGTTGTTGTTGTTCGGCTGGTGCCGGTACTATTGGTTGAGCTATCTCTGGTTGAGCTCTGTCTGGCATTTTGCTTTGTATTTAAATTATTTGGATTGCAAAAAGAAATTGGTTGCGTATCAGCCGTATGATACGAACTTAAATTAAATTAGCTTGTTAAGTTGCGTGTGTAAATGGATTGTATATTAGCTGTATAATACACAATGTTTCGTAAATACGAAAATAAATAAACTTAAAATTAAATTAACTTGTTTCGTTGCGTTTGTAAAGGAATGGATTTCACTTTGACAATAGAACTGTTCACTTAAATAGGTTATGAATAAAGTAAGCGAGATGATTCTTAAAATGACTTACGTGAATATTTTCTTCATCTGGTTAGTAGGTTCTTCTAATTAAAGGATTGGGATCCACCACCACGGCTAAGAAGTTCTCCTTGTTCTAATGGTTCTTTTCCAATGTTCCGCTGGATACGTTTACCACTAGTTAGGCTCCCGAACACGCGATGTTAGTTAGATCCTACCGACTGCGCCATTTGTTAGATCACTGTTTGCGTGATTGACTTTTTAAAAACTTTTTATTTAGTTACATGAGGAATCAACGTTGATTCCTGAATAAAAGATACAATTTATGTATGATACATTTAATATGAAGTGAGTATGATAACTGAAGGTACAAATGCTCGTTAGTCTTATTTATAAGTTTTCAAATGATGTGTCAGCCAAAGTTGAACAAAGGAAATGCAAGCTAGCTAATCAGCATAATATTGTGAGAAGTTAAAATGAAACTTAATATCTACGTAAGCAATTCTCAAAGGAAGCTGTTATCTAATACTGTAATATGATGCTATCTGTAATGTCGCTTTATATCTTGATGATATGGCGTATAATTTTATATAACATATATACATGCCCATAACCCGTCCTATCAAACTCCTCTTAAGCTGCAATAAAAAAATTCTCTCCCTAGAAAAGCTGATCCAATGAGCTGTTGTGATCTCATTGTAAGAAAAACCAATGGTGGGCACGCAAGGATAGTTTTGAGGACTAAGAGAGAAATTATTGCCACGATCGTGTTCCCCGCCCTTGAAAACGGGGGATACCTTCAAAACCTTACCTTTGAGGGACACTTGAGAATTGAGAGAGGGGGTGGTTTTAACCCCCGGGGGTCGCTAGGATGTCTGGTTGCTAAATTTTACAGGACATATTGAGTTTCCTCAAAAAAGCCCAATCCAACAAGTCCTCGCATGCCTGATAACGAAAAATGGGGACTAATCGGGATCTCATGTATTTAAGGATAGTTGGTTAGGGGTGGGAGGCTTAATAATATCAGCATCGTATTCACCGCCCTTGGAGACGTGTAGAAAAGAATTTTCAGCAAGTTTGGATGTTTTTTGCATGTTTCGGTATTGAGGGAGGGGATGGTTTCAATGGGTGGTTAGGATGTCTGATTGCGAAATTTTATATGACATATTGAGTTTCCTCAAAAAAAATCCGATCCAACAAGTCCTCGCATGCCTGGCAATGAAAAATGAAAAAAGGGGGTGGTTTTTTGCGTTTAGAGATAGTTCGAGGAGGGTAGCGACCACGTGACTGTCATCATCATGTTAGCCGCCCTCGAAAACGTGGGGTAGCCATGTTTGGTCGCTACCCTTGCACTTATGGGGTTTAACCATTTTTTACTTTTACTTTCGTATGGACTAATCTTCTGAGGCTTCTGTAGCTTAAAGGAAAGGAGTTAGAAGGTTATGCCCATGGAGACTTTTATTCAGGAAGGTCAAAAGAACATCATAAGTACTGAAATTTGCCGAGAACCAATTTCCATTGCCACCTTGCGGGTTCCTCTAGGGTCATGTTGATCAGTGGCAGTAATTCGGCTTTTACCTACCGGACTAGTTGAGGAATGTAATATTTTTCTTAACCTTGAATGCAATTTTTTCACCATACAGTTATTGGTATCTGCTCTACCCTTACGTCTATTGCACACACACCGATTTTGGTCGGCCGGTAAAAAGTCGGCCGTCCACATTCCTTTAGTGGCGTAAAGAAGCTCATGGATCCTTTCACACTGGCCGACGACCGGCACATAGCATACCCGGCGCCGGTTGCTGCCGGTTATTGCCACTGCAGGTAGTCCGGTGCCGGGCCGTTCTAAGAAGATGGCGCACGTGGCCTTGTGGGCGCTTTCACACAACCGTTTTTTGTTGGTCGTCCAGGACCCCAGCGGGCGTGCTTCGAGTTGTTTGTTCATATACTGTTTACTGTATACTGTAGCGTATCAAATGAAGCAATGGACATGCGAAAATAATTGAAGAATTTCTGTCTATCATTTATCAGATCTTCAAACAATCTGTAGAATAATCCAACTTGCCCTCTTCTTTCATTGATAGGACGAACCCAATGAAGGCGAACACGACTTCTTCTTTTTTTACGACGATAATACAACCACACTGCTACAATTTTCGTGCGATCCATTACAGCCCAGTGGTGTCAACAAGAGAACTGATGAGCACCACCGGAAAATAACGGTCTGTGTGAAAAGTTTCATGTTCCGGTAAAATATCGGCCGATTTTTTACCGGCCGTCCAAAATCGGTGTGTGTGCAATAGGCGTTAGACTTTATTCATATCTTCGTGTTGCAGTAAAATATCTCGCCAGAAAAGTAATTATTATGACCTGGTAGATATTTTTACTTTATTTTTCTATGATGAAGGTCATTGTCGTGTTACTTATTGCAATCTGCTTTGGCTATAAATACATTTTTGGTTAAGATAACAATATAATTTTATATTCCTATATCCTCTCGCTGTTCTTTATCTAGAAATGAAACAACCATGTTATGAAAACATTGGGATTTTTAATTATAACTCCTAATAAATAATGACTATAAATAGAATATGAACTTAACCTATAATTGGCAAATGTGACTGATCATTATTTAATATTCATTCCCTGACTAACTGAATAATATACATTGGACTTCAAGTGTAATATTGCAACTTCGGACCTTTTAAGGTTGAAAATTCCGATTTTATTTATTTTCAGGATATATTAGAATTAGTAGGTACAACTTAGAAATGCCATTGAAAAGTCAGAACAAAATTAATGTTTTTATTCATTTTTTCAATCTTAAAAGTAATTTTATTTCTTCTTATTCTTATGCACAATTTTTCCAGTGCTGTTAAAGATAAAAGTAGTAATATACTCACGAGTATAATTAGCTGTGTTATTTAATAATTCTTGTAAGAAGAAAATAATTTTTATTTTACTGTAAGTTTTATCGCAATTTAAAAAAAAAAGTCGAATTGGGCAAATTTATCCACAAATTAGAATTCTGACATGAATATTAATTATAAACAACTTTTCTTAGTGACAAATTTCCATATCGTCAAATTGAACGTAGTTTACTCCAACATAATTTTCACATTTTTTAATTTTCTGAACATCCTGTACATGACATGTTAACTTACTCCATGGCAATCATATTTTTAACAAAAGCAAAACTTTTGATGAAAAGTGAATTTTGCGCGTAAAATAAAAAATAAAATAGTTTACATTCTTATCCACTCTAACTGTCGACATACTGTTGTATGTAGCCAATTAAAAGAAAAACAAAGTTGAAGTTTTGTGTATTATCAAATGTGTTCTATTTTAAATATCCTCCTTTGAAAAAATTCTTGCAATTCTGTTGAATTTGTTGCAGATTTTCACATTCACTTTGAAAATTATTTACCAAATAAAGGCTATTGGATGTAAATTCATTTATTGAATCGGGGTTAAATTTTTCACCTAGTAATGACTAGAAAAACTTTAGTATAAATATAAAGTGTGTAACGACGTAAACTTCTATGTCTAACTATCCTGGTTTGATATAGTTGTTAAATCACTTTCAATTAGGAGATTGCTGTTCAATTTATTATATTTAAAGATACACTCCACAAGAGTGATGTTATCGCCAAGCGATCAATTCCCATCAAAATTATTATGACAGCATTGAGATATTTTCTCTTACAATCTAATCTTTTGTCCAATTTGAAATCAGATTCCTAGTATATTTTGTATGTTTCTGAGATCCCAAAGTTAACAATTATATACAATGCCTTACAAAAGTGTGGACACCCCTTTAATAATAATAATAATAATAATAATAATAAATCGTCTTTATTTTTTCCCCAATAAATAACACTAACAAATAATATTCTAAATCAAAAGATACAGAAGTAAATAAATAAACAAACAAACACATATGCTCGCATTATATAATACAATTTATCGGGGTATGACTACCTGCTACATGCGAAGTTTAGCTTATGGCTATTCTTACACTTAACATGCTGCAGGTAGCATGCTAGCAGAAAATAATTATTTATTTAAATACATACAATTAAAGATATAAAGGTACCTTGCAGCGAACTATATAACATATATTATCTTAAATATAAATATAAATGTTAAACTATAACTCTGCAAGTAAGAAGCAGCTGGGCAGAGACCCGCTCCCTCCGAGAAAGAACGCTGCCCGCGCCGATCATGAACTCAAAACACATTTCAAGTCCAAAATCAGGCTAGACAACATCTCCAAAAGAAGCGGACCCCACCACAAGCGCTCCCCACACGCAGACTCATTGCGTCAGTAGTATATTCTGTTTCAACTGATATTTAAAATTAGGAGTTTTTAGAGTTTTTATAGAAGAGGGAAGTTTATTAAATGACTTAACAGCATTATATGTGAAACTTCTTTGAAATATAGCTGTAGAATGACGAGGGAGAGTAAACATATTGGTTTGTCTAATATTAACATTATGAACATGAGATCTCATAATTAGCTTTGACTTCAACGAGCAATCAATATTTACGTTTAATAATTTTTGAACAAATGTGTTTAAGTGAAGTAGTCTTCTGTTCTCCATGGTTAGCCATTTAAGTTCATTAATTTTGTGTGATATGTGATCAAATTTACGTAATCCAAAAATATAGCGAACACAGAAATTTTGAACCTTTTGAATACGTTTTTTATAAATCAGAGTAAGACAGGGACCATAAATAAAATCACAATAGTTAAACGCAGATAAAACAAGGGACTCACATAGAACCTTTTTTAAATCACCATTCAATATGAACCTGTTAGAGTATAAAAGTTTCATGGAGCAATAAGATTTTTTTAACAGATTATCTACGTGAGATTCGAATCTGAAATCATCATCTATAATTAAGCCTAAATTTTTAGAAGTTGATACAACGGGCAAAGGGTAATTATTAATTCTGATTGAAATAGAATTCTTAACAATGTTGACTTTTGACTTAGCACCAAATATCATAACATGTGATTTTTTAGCATTCATTTTTAGGTTGTGCTTTTCACACTTATTGTATAACATCTCTAAATCGCTGTTGATGCTAGCCTCTGCTGCGACCATATTCTCAGTTAAAAAACTAATATAAATTTGAGAATCATCAGCATATGCTTGAACTCTGGAAAATCTTATAGACTTTAAAATGTCTGCAGTATATAAGATAAAGAGTAGAGGACCAATAACTGATCCCTGTGGAACTCCAGCTTCTATGTTGGCCAGATCTGAAGTTTTATTGTTAATTCTAATTTGTTGTTGCCTGTTTGTTAAATATGATTTTAAAAAAGCCACTGATTCATAATCAAAACCATAATATTTCAATTTGGCACAAATAAGCTTATGATTAATAGTGTCAAAAGCTTTCGAGAAATCAAGCAACACCAACACACTAACTTTGTTTCTATCCGTAGCAAATAACAAATCATCAGTAACTTGAGCCAATGCCATACTAGTACTATAGAATTTTCTAAAACCTGTTTGAAAGGCCGGTAAAATATCATTTGAATTTAAAAACTCATACATTTGGATAAACATGACTTTTTCTAAAATTTTAGATATGCATGGGAGTATGCTGATTATTCTAATATCTGACATGTCCAATGGATTATTTTTTTTTTTTTGGTAAAGGACAACCTATCGCAACTTTCCATAGTTCAGGAAATGAACTGATTTCTATAGCATAATTAATGATGTGGGTCAAATAGATATCAATAAAAGGACTAGAATATTGTAACATTGTTGCCGATATATTATCTGTTCCACAAGCATTTGATTTTAAGCTAAATAAGATATCATGCACCTGTTGCTCAGTTACCATATTAATGTGAAAATCTAAAGTGTCATTAAACTTACTATTTTCGTAGCGATTAATACTATCATTACAAAGAGTATCATTAGGTTTCATAACAGATAGAAAAAATCATTCATAAGATTAGGATTTGATAAATGGTCGGGAATATTATTGTCTTTATATTTATTATTAATATTAAATTTACGTTAAGGTTGCCCAGGTCTTTTTAAAATTATTTTGTCGACATATATTATTTATATAAGCCTTTTTTTCTGCTCTACAAGCTGCAAGCGAAAAATTTCTGATTTGTTTATAATATTCCCAGTCATTTTGCTGCTTTGTTGATTTATATACATTAAGTGCCCTTTGTTTTTCTTTTATGATCAATTTTATGTTGTCATTTAACCAGGGAGCTTTAGGTTTTGATACTCTAACTGTTTTGAGGGGAGCAAAAATATCAAAGGATGAGGTAATAAAATTATTAAGCAAATCAACTTTTTTATTGATATCAGGTTCATAGATTATGTCAACTAAAGGCAATCCACTGAAATAAGTTTGAAATGTATCAAGGTTGAAGTTAGAGAAGTCTCTATATGTAACAAATTTCTGCTTGAATTTAGCTGACAATGTCCAAGCTACAATAAACCATCCTGTGATCTGACACCATGTCAGCTAACAGTGTACCTGCCTGAACAACCAATTCATTATTACTGATAAAAATAGGATCAATTAGTGTGCTGGAGTTTCTTGTAATTCTCGTTGGCTCATTGATTAGCTGCTCATAATTATAAGAATTAAAACAGTTACTAATAGGATTGCTTGCATTAAATAAGTCTACATTCAGATCCCCCAAGCAAAGAACCACATCAAAAGTAGGAGTAACGAAGGACAAAATATCTTCTAAATCACTTAAACACTCTGTTAAATTAGTATGCGGAGGTCTGTATATCGACGAGATTAAAAAAGCTCTATGATTCGCCCTAAATTTTATCCACAAATGCTCAAATGAATTGCTTTTAGCTAAAAAATCAAGTGATACCACCTCACAGTTATTATAACATGTTTTTATGTAAATAGCTATTCCTCCTCCCCTACCTGTCCTATCTTTACGAAATAAATTATAACCTTGTAATTTAATAACATCAGAATCTATAGCATTAGACAACCAAGTCTCAGATACAGCCACAATATCAAAATCATTTTCATGTACCAAATGCATAAAGTCATTAAACCCTGAGATTAAAGAACGCACGTTAAGGTGAGCAATTTTCATAATATAATAATCTAAATAAATAATATATAATACCTAGCTGCAACAAGGTATAATAAACTAACAACTAAATAAAAATTATAAATTGTATGTATTAAAAAGTTAAGTATCTAAAAGCAAAATTTCGCACGCAAGATAGGTATAACCTATTAGGTTCAAATAAATGTGTTAGTCCTGTTTAGAACTCCAAAAAAAATGGTTTGTATTTACACACTATGCAATTATTTATTATCAAAATAAAATCAAACTAAAAAAAAAAAAAATGGTTAAGTAACTAAATTCGTTGCTACCATAAAGCCCGGCACACACTGTAATGCCACCTGATAACAACAAGTACGCTGCCAAAGCCGTGCCCGCAAGACTGTAGTGTACGATCAGAAAAACCGACAGTTTAACTCTGTAATTGTAATTACGCGTTCGACCATAATTTACAATCCCATCCGTGCGGCCAAAACTAACAAGCAGCACATGCCAGGCTTAAGTATAAATGATAAAAGAAAGCAGTAATTCTATAAACTTTTTTTTAGCAGTAAGATAAATTACAATCACTCATGTAAAAGTGGGAATTATACTAAAAATGTAGAATGTGGACATATAATGCAAAGGATAGTACAAAGGTAACAAGAATAGCAAATTATTTTTTGACATTTTGGTTAATTATATATTACGATGAACAACAATAAATAATATTATATAGAAACATCATTTTACTGATTCACTCAAAGTAGCGTTAATGTAAAAAGAAAGATAAAAAGACACTTTTTTTATATATAATACAAAAATAAGACAATATAAATGTACAGAACCTTCTTATCAACATCAACCAGAAACGAAAAATATATAGTCGCACCACTTTAATAAAACACAGATCTTCGCCCGAGTTAATTAAGCGCTTTTCATTATTGTGCAGAACATAAATTCTTCCATTTCTAAAGCCTTTATCTTTTTTTGAAAAATGTTTCGAACAAAAGTTGTTTGACTAATCATTTGCCGTACCACTTATTTTATCTCTGAAAATTGTAATAATTAATAATTTGTATCATAATAAATGATATTCTTTCGGATTTATTTTTATCTATACTGCACCTTTCTTATTCTTAACGTAAATAATAACAGTGATTTAGAGCATTTACTTTATTTATTTAAATTATAAACACATTACTACTTGTTTATACATTTATGAGCAAGTTTATATTAAAGAGAGATATAAAGTAGTAAGTACTCAAGGGGGGTCATAATGAGTTTTTGTTTTTTTAAGAAGTGTTGCACCCATTTTATTTGAATGCACTTTTTGGTGATAATACTAGACACAGTAAGCTACATTATATTGTAGATCACATCGTATGTACCGGGGATTTCAATATTAATGTACTAAACCTGCATAATACGTGTGTAAATAACCTCTACTCTGTTTTAGACACATTTAATTTGGAACAAATTGTAGATAGTCCAACTCGCATAACAGATGCATCTACCACTTTGATTGACCTTATTCTTACTTCTAGGGAGGAAAAGATTGTAGAGAAAGGTGTTTTGCAAAATATTTTTTCTGATCATGACATAGTTTATTGTGTATTAAAGATACATAACAAAAGTAATGAACCAAAAATATACACTTACAGAAGTTTTAAAAATTTTAGTTATGAATTATTTGAGTTTGACTTATATAATATACCTTGGTATTTAATTTATGATATGCACAGCGTAGATGAAAAAGTTGAATTTCTAGTTGATAATTTGGTACACCTGTTTGACATTCATGCCCCATTTACAACATCAAGATTTACAAGACCCCATGCATCTTGGTTGACAGAAAATTTAAAAATGATGATGTCTATACGAGATAAAGCTCTTGCAAAATATAAAAGAACAAAAAATGATGCTCATTGGCAGTTTTACAAGGAAATGCGTAACTACACTAAAGCGGCAATTAAAAGAGAAAAAAAAACATATATTGAACACAAAATAAATATTTCCGCGCCAAAAGATTGTTGGAAATTTTTAAAGAATAACAATGTATTACCTTGTAACAAAAACAATGAAATTCCAGACCATCCAAGTAATGTAAATGAAATTAACAACTTTTTTGTAAATGCTATTCCCGCTGTTACTCATTTTAAATTTTTATAAAAGTAACACCTTAAATAATAGCAATTTTAAATTTCAAATCACTAATGAATCTACTGTATTAAAAGTATTAAATAATATTTCCACGAATGCCGCTGGGTGCGATGGACTCAATGCAAGGTTAATAAAATTATGTTGTCCTCATATAGTACCTTACATAACACACTTGATAAACTTCTGTTTAGTACAAAATGTCTTTCCTTCTGTACGGAAGAAAGCTGTGGTAACTGTGCTACCCAAAAAGTCTAATCCTGATGAATTTAAAGATCTTAGAGCAATAAGCATTTTACCAACGTTATCTAAAATCATCGAAAAAATAATGGAAATGCAACTAAGAGAACATCTTGTGCAAAATAATTTGATTCCTATAACTCAGTCTGGATTTAGACCTGGTCACAGTTGCGCCACAGCTTTGCTTCATATAGTTGATGACATTATAGGTGCAGCGGATCAAGGAATGTGCACATGTTTAGTTCTGTTGGACTTCAGTAGAGCCTTCGACACTATAAATTATGATATGCTTCCAGCTATACTTCATTATATAGGTATCTCTGAAGATACAGTACAACTATTTGATAATTATATAAAAAACCGTGAGCAAAGTGTGCGATTAAATAACATAAGCTTTAATTATTTAACTTTGAAATCCAGTGTACCTCAAGGGTCCGTCCTTGGCCCGCTGCTCTTTACAATTTATACAAGTAACATTGTCAATAACTTGAATTATTGTAAAATTCACTTATATGCTGATGACACACAGCTCTATTACTCTTTTCCTCCCTTAGAAGTGGAGAGAGCCGGTTTCCATATAAATGAAGATATTAAAAAATTCATAATGGCAGCTCAAGGTCACTGTTTAATAATAAATCCAAATAAATCAGAAGTAATAATTTTTGGACCCAAGAAACAAAGAAATTATGTTAAATCAATTTTAAATATTGTTGTAGAAAACAACGTGCTGGAAAAAAAAAAGATAAAGTTAAAAGTCTTGGTGTTATTATTGACAGTGATTTGAGATTTGGTAGTCATGTTGATAAATTGCTTCAAAAAGGTTATTTGTCTCTAAAATTAATATATGGAAATAGGCACTCTCTTCCTCAGAAAACAAAGATCATGCTTTGTGAAACTCTAGTTTTATCTCTTCTTAATTATGCAGATTCTTTATATGGTCCTTGCCTTAATGCACTTTACGCGCGTAAAATACAAAAATTGCAAAATTCGTGTCTTAAATTAATATATGGTATTCGTAGAAACCAAAGAATATCACACAAATTACGCGAAGTAAAATGGAAAATATGCAAAATAGAAGGATTCATCATGCTGCATGTTTGTTTCATGCATTAATATTAAACAAATCCCCGATATATCTGTATAGGAAAATTAAATTCAGAACAGATGTACATAACTTGAATGTTAGGTTTAAAGGTCTTTTAACTCCTCCAATACACCGTTCGCAGTTGTTCACACGATCATTTAGTTACCAAATTTGCAAAATTTATAACGGTATTGATGATCAACATAAAAGCAAAAGAATGTATAATTTTAAAAATTCATATAAATCTGTCCTCTTTGAACGTCAATGTTCTAATTTATAGCCCCCAAAATTTAGCCTAAAGTAATTTTTAAGGATTTCTTACGTCATCATTGTTATAAATGCATTATCAAAAAGCAATGGGCCTTTCCCGCTATTTTTTTTATTGCGTTATTGGAAGGATCCTATCAAAATATTACTAAAAATGAATTTTAATTTTTTTTTTGAACGCATAAAATACTACAGAAAATATTCAAATATTACCTAAATCAACAGCAGATTTAAACGATAGCATTCGGGCGGCAATGTGACGTCATCATAACCACATCAATCAAATATGATCTTAAACCGCTGCCAGAATTAGCTATAAAGGTGCATTCTCAAACCAAGTTCCCAAACAATCTCACTTGCATTCTGTTTTCCATATCTTGCAATTCTATTGGTGCCTGAAGTACATTTATGAGGAACCACCAATAGAATCTCGTAAAGTAAAGTGCTAACGTTTAATTGAGAAAGTCCGTTTATAATCCCGATTGACATTGCGTAAACATAAATGTTGTGATTTCAATCTAAAGAGACAAATAAAGTATAAAATCAAGTCCACTAAAAGGAAGTTAGTAACAATATACACATACGTTAAAATGATCTTCACAACAGAAAAATCCAGGAGCAGTATAAACAACACCAGGAACTTTTGCAACTTTCCACCACAATTTTCGAATTTTCAAATTTTTGGGACGCGCAAAAATAACTTGGTAGTATTTTTACTAGTGATTGGACACACTGGTACAAAACAAACCCTTGTAAGCGGCATTTTCTAATTATAAAATAAAATTACGTAAATATCGTATCAAACATAAACAATAGAAAGTGAGGTTATCGAATATGATTTGAGCATTTCAGTACAGCGTTGCCAGATGATACTGATATGTGAACAAAAACGATCAAAAATAGAGAATATAAACATGAAATATGGATTTTAGACTCAGACAGTGAAAGGCTGATAGAATTTTTGCTTTTATTTAGCATCAGGTTAACGAAGAGTACGTTGTAATTAAAAAAAAAATGTACTATTCAAAGTAGACAGTTGATATCGGAAATACGATGTTCACATAAAAAGACATACACCTGGCAATAGACAACTCCCTTTAAAAATACGACTTTTTATTGGTCTAATCAGACTGACGTTGCAAGCTCGCGCCTTAGAACTCATGTTTCAAATTAAGTGAAATAAAACTGATTTTGTAAAGTAAATATTTGGTAGAACATACAAAATTGCAAGAAACTAAATTAATATAAAATTATATTACAGTTTATTATATGGTTTGGTCGTGGTGAAATAGTAAAATTGAGTCATGCGGGAAAGGCCCATTGTAATAATTACTGTTTGCTTAATTTTGTACATTTTGGCTCTCTCTCGGTAGACTTATTTTAAGTTCATGTATGAATCTAGGCAAACAGTTTTATTAAGGTTAAGTGTAAGACTGATGTTCATGATTGTTTGTGTACCAAATGGTTGTGATACGTTAAACTTCGCCTTTTATATCTTAGCTTTTATATTTTTTTTTTCTGTGTAATATTTGTGGTATATAATAAAGACGTTTATTACTATTATTATTATTATTATTATTATTATTATATGTTTTTTCTGTGCGAACTATGAAAAAGAAATAAGAATTTTTTATTTTTTAATTTTTTAAATAGTAAATTCTACAAAAGATATATAATATTCAACAATGTATTATCTATCAAAAAGTTTTCATTTTATTAATGTAGCTGCAATAGTTAAATAAACTAATTTTCAATAATACCCGCTCTAGCCTATATATGGTCAATTATTTCAAGAACGCAGGAAGATTAGAGGCTGAATTTGTGTCAGTTATTATTATTACTCACCGATGTCATAACACAAGTTATTTTGAAAATACCTATCTTATCCTGCTAGACCCTTTCATAAAACTGGATTATGCTGTACTTCAAACCATGCTGATTAAAAGTCCCAATGGGCCCAACATAAGGATCTTTATATAGTTGTAGCTTCCTTACGAAGTATTTCAGGGCGTACCTTCATTAGAATTTTTATGCTTGAAACTGGCCATATAATCACCTACTGAACTTTCTTAACGTACCCTGTATACTTGGTGGAGACGTGCTGCCACTACCAGCTGCATTTTTCGAATTTTATACTTGAATATCTTGGAAACCACTGAATTTAGGGGGTCGAGCCCACTGAAACTTTTAATCAGCATAGTTTGAAGTACAAACTTCTACAATTTTATGACATTTGAATGAAACCATTTTTTTTACGTAGGTTCCTTTTCCAAAAATTTTTCAAAATGTTTATTGAAATATGAAAAGTATGCCTAATAATATTTTAACCTCCCCACAATAAAATTGTGGGAGGTTACTACAATTAGTCCAAAATCGAAAATTGAGATAACATCAAATCTTTATGTTTTGAGGTCCCAGGAACCCAAAAAAGTTGTTTTTGAAAAATGTCTGTGTGTGTGTGTGTGTGTGTGTGTGTGTGTATGTATGTTAGCACGATAGCGGCGAAGCTACTAAACGGATTTGGATGAAACTTTGCATGAGGGTTTCTTTAGTCCTCCAGAAGATCTGAAAAGGTTTTGGTTCAGATCGTATTACGTTTATCGTGCCGTTTTCGCACAACAAGTTGTTTATTTTATGATTACTTACAATTTGTAATTGAACCATTGAAAAGCAGTAAAAATTCCGATTTCAATGATATATCACACTTGCACTTTTTCCATTTGGTTTCCGTGAAAAAAATTAAAAAACAAAAATTTCACTTGTTTTGTCCTCAAAGCAGTGCAATGTACAGGGTGATATTCTAATAAAGACAGGGGTGTTCAGTGATTTCGGCTGATAACTCGGGAACGGTTGAAGATATCGAACTGAAATTTGAAACGTAGGTATAAATATTGTAGACGGACGGATTACGAGTGAATTAATAATACACCTACGTCACATTACGTCACAAATAAGAAACATTCTTAGAAACTGGTGCAGATATCGACTTAACTATTGGATACATTTAATTAAAGTTTGAAACGTAGATGGAAATATTGTAGATGGATGGAATACGAGTGAATTAAAAATACACCTACGTTCTGATGACGTCGTAAAAGCATAAAATTCTTATAACAAGCGAACTGATGATGATATCAAAAAAACATTTCTACAAGACGAGTCACGAATTTTTTTTTTTTTAATTTCCAAGAAATATCAAATTTTCGGAGAAATGTCACTTTTCAGAAAAATGTCAGATTTTTAAAAAATGTCAAATTTTCAGGAAAACGTCAAATTTTCGAAGAAACGTCACCTTTCAGAAAAATGCCAAATGTTTGAAAATTGTCAAATTTTCGCAGTAATGTCACTTCAGAAAAATGTAAAATTTTCGAAAAAATGTCAAATTTTCAGAGAAATGTCACTTTTCAGAAAAATGTCAAATTTTTGAAAAAACGTCAAATTTTCGAAAAAATGTCACCTTTCAGAAAAATATCAAATGTTTGAAAATTGTCAAATTTTCGGAGTAATGTCACTTCAGAAAAATGTCAAATTTTCGAAAAAATGTCAAAGTTTCGGAGAAATGTCACTTCAAAAAATGTCAAATTTTCGGAAAAATATCACTTTTCAGAAAAATGTCACATTTTCAGAAAAATGTCAAATTTTATTAAATGGACTCAAAGGAAAATTCCCAAAAAATACTACGGGTCCATTTGTGGTATAAGTTCTCTGCTAGTGTGTTAAAGCGTGCAGACTGTATGCTGAGTATTTTTGACGTGTCAGGTGCATCGAGAGATTACAAGTTTTTTCGACGTTTATAAAGCCCACGGATGGTGTGAGAGGCCATCCTGAACAGCTTACAAGCCCTACAAGTGTAAGCAACACCACCGGAACGCTTTCGGTGAATTTTTTCCAATAAAACTTTAAAAGTGACAGTGACATTATATTTTAAAAACTATTTCCGCTACTTCCGGCATCCCGCCGGAAATTCTTCCGGCAACATAACCTAAAAATAGTACTACATAACCTAAAAACAATTTACGACATTGGTACCAACCTAAACATTTTTCAAAAACCAAATTCCCCAGAGAAACATTGGAACCAAAAATTTGACAGCTATCACTTCCCCGACCGATTTAGTGAAAAATTGGTCGAGGCCAAAAGATAAAATAAAATATACCAACTCAAACTTGAACGATCCATCATGAACACTACCCTGGCTACATCTGGCAGGGAAGCTGTCCACCAAGAGTTATATGGTTTTTTCCAAAGATGGCCATCCCTGCCATCCATCCCATTACCAACGAACAGGTTTTTTCGTTTAGTTGTTTCCCGTATCAATAATCAAAATTATTAAGTGCTCTTGCCTACGAACGTTTTTATAGAATTGTGTTTATTTTTGTATTAATTTTAGGTCCATGTGGACACATTATAATTTTAACCTAGTCTTTAAGCCTGCCTACAGAAGAAAGGAGCTACTTTTCTATTTTTCTCCAAGCCAAACCGGACCTACCCCGTCCAGCCTCACACTCGCCACGGCGGTGTTCACCGTGGTTGTCTGGCTGGCCCCGGGCTAGTATCCGATGAAGCATATATTTGTATTAAAAACATTGAATAAAATATTAATGTTGTGCAGACTATAAATTTAACACTCAAGTTCTTAGGTCCAAATCCCACCGAACGCAAGACTTTTTTTCTGATTTAATACGAAAAAAATATTTCAACTTAATAAATATAATTAAATGAGATCGTTCATATTGTTTAGTGCTCTTTTCGGCTTCAAAGATTCACCGGGTGGGGAGGTTCCAGCCGCTTCCAGTAGCTGCCAAATAGAATTAGATCTAGTGATTTTTTTGACGTCGCTGATTACGAATTTCGTATCAGAATTGAGGTTTTATTGAAAATTTTTTGCTCAAATGGATATCCTATTAAATTTACCCATTTCTAATGACGTGTGCGGAAACAACCAATCAGAACAACATTACCCTGATAATCTAGAATAATATAATTGGTCCTAGGACAATTATCACGTATGTCATCCAATTTGACAGTTCAGTAATTTAAAATATATTTTTTGACAATGTCATATCAAAATGAAATAATTAACAATATGCGTGAAAACTCCCTTTTCAATAATGGAAACGAATACGTCATCTGCATCTAAATTTAATTTTACAAATTGCTCTTTTAATAATTTTGTTTTTAATAAATAGATTTGAATAAATAAATAGAATAAATTGCAAAAAATTTTCTATGCGAATGCCCTTCGAACGTTGATAATAGCTCATCATTTTATCACAACTTCCTCAAGCACATTGTTTTAGGTAAATCACTTCGCCCACGGCGGCATCGGGATATTACCAAGCAACGATTTCGGAAACTGTGATAAAATTGATTCGTATTATCAACGTCCTTGGGACATTATAGCTGATAATTCCCTAGAGATATTTTTAAAGTCCTTTTTGATAATTATTGATGAAACCTTTTACAAGAAAACTAAATCTAAAGTAATTACTTCCACATCCAGTGGAATAGTAACGACAAAAATATTTTTGAAAATTTTTATTGTTCAAATAGGCTGAGAATGTCATGAAACGTCGAGATTCTAAGTTTGAGCAAAAAAAAAATTTCTATCTGACGGTTTTTCTGTAACATTTTTATGCGCACGATTACTCTGGAACTGTTTAAGATATTGACTTGAAACTTGGTACATGTATGAACTTTAAAGGGATCTGGAACTAGATTATATTTTCATCTTATTCCGTCGAAGGGTTGGGGGGTAAAATGGGGTAAATTGGGGGTAAATAGGTAAATCAAGCAAATAAGAGTCCATAAAATTTCAGAAATTACGCATCTGAAATAAATGTGTATGAAAAATAAATCTTACTGAAGTTGAGCATAATAATACATACGCATAATTTCTTTGTCTATGACTATTAAATAATGTACTAATTATGTATGTGTTTCCTCAAGGATAATTCAATATATCATTCCCTGTAGTGAATAATGATTTCATTATTCACTAGCGAATAATGAGGACAGTCAGTTGTTTATAAGAAATCACGGGAAGGTAGAGTGAAATTACTTAGACTAAAACTACTAAGTTTACTATTTTCGTTTATTAATAATATTGGACAGTCGCAATTAAAACAAATTTCATTTCATCTGTTTTATTCATAGAAACGGTTGAATATTCACTATAAATATATAATAAATACCGAACACGACCTAGACAATCGCCACTCGCTAGCGATATCGGTTTGTGCGGATGTTATTTCTCTAAGTAATTTCACTCTACTTCTTCAGTTCAAATGCAATCTCGCAACTTTTTAGTAGAATTTATGGCCAGTTTCTGAAACGTTAAATGGAATTATTCCTTAACTGTCATAGCTATAATTGTGTGAACAATTTTACTGTTATTATCAAATTTATGAATAGATAACTTTATTTAACGTTTCAGAAACAGACCATTTTTAGTCCAATTTAAATTTCAACGTTATTTACAATAACACAGGTCTAAAAAAAAATCTGCTCCCAGGACTAAACCTATCATGTCGATATACTCTTAATATCATATATTACCTAGACGCTCCATTAATCTCGGCCCTTCAAAGCAAAATTTTCTGGGAAAAATGATTCTTTTAAAAATTACATGCATTTTCTATTAAAACGTGAAATTTCTTCCATTTTCCCAAGAATCTCGTTAATTATCAGTTTTTTCAAAATATTTGTAGACACCAATTCTAAAGGAAATTGATCGGTCTTTCCGAGGCTTTTTTTATTTTTTCTCTAACATAAAAAACAACAAAGTTGCGCCTCTTCGCACTTCCTAAAATTCATAAAATATTTATTTGCAAACTGGAAAACTAGAAGTTTAGAGCATATTGTTGAGCAGCGCAATCCAACCTTAACACAGCTGTATCCGCAACCATTTTTACAGCTGCAGGATATTAGCCGTAGGGTGGAAATTGGTGCTGGTAACTCGGTGGTATAGATGTTGCCTACTTTCTTCCAACCACAATCTGTTGGTTCCAAGTTTTCTCCTCGCCAAGATTGAATTTGGAGAAATACTCAGTAAGAATGTTGATGTAATGCCTCAGATATTGGTGGCAGTCTTGGTAGAATCCCGGCAGAACTAGATTGACCGACTAACTTATTGAAAATAATGAACCTTTGATGATTCAAAGATGTCTCTTTTTTGGGGCTTTGTATAATGCAAGCACGAATTGCTCTCTCTCCAGCACTTGCAATTTCTTGTTTCGTTGAGCTACGGTTGTTTAATATACGGGCAACCTCTTCGAGATCTTTTCTTTTATTGACGCATTCCACTGTTTGCACTTTTCCTTTACCAAAAAAAAAAAGCTGAAGTGGTATCGCATCTGAACGCGTGGACAAACAAATCTGTCTCCTTACAGCTTTTTAAAACTTCCGAGTATCAGGATCTGAGAGAAGTAAATAAAATGATACAGAAAATGCAATATAATTTTAAGTACACTATATATACGTTTAAGGTATTCATGTCTGAAGTTTTTATTGCCGTAATCCTTCCGGGTATAGTCTGAGGCCGTCCTTTTATCTACGTTGATACTATACATATTTTACGTATAATTATAAACGCATCTGTGTGAAAAAAGGTCAAAATAAATAAAAATCACTTGCGTCAAAACCCGCTATACATGCATCTTATAGAGAGAATTCCACTCTATACATTCATTCCTGATCATTTTTCTCGTCAAAAATTATTTTGGTTAAAATTTCTTTTGGTTGTTACTTTGTAAAGGAATAAAAAAAACATAAACATAAACACACCACAGATAGTAGACAACCCCCAAATCCATAGCCAAGGCTGTGCGGAAGGGGGTTTCACATTTGGAAAATCGCAGACATACATCCACACCCACCGGTGTTGTCAATAACGGGGCTGGGGGTCGAACCCAGAGCGCGGTAGGCAGTCGATCAGCATATTCGCCACTCGATACGCCTTAACCGATTGAGCTACCGCGTCGAATGGAATAATAAATTCATATTTGGCATATATAATACACTAGTGATCCTGAATAAGTACTTGTATCGTGCACATAAAAAATCCAGGTCCGGACTTGAGAAAAACATGTTTTTGTTGTTCTTCAAGAAAAGAATACCATGTATATGAAAATATAGATGAATGACATGCGCAAAAAATACTTTTACTATTAAATTGGGCATTTACTTTTTTTTTCAGCAATAATTGTTATGTTCTAATTACCAAAATAAATAAAAAAATAAATGTTAGAGGACACCAAATCAAGAATCTATTAAAGAGTGGTAACACAACACAACATACCTATTACCAACAACAATAACTGTAATAACAAGTTGTATATCAATAATGCACATAGTAACAAGATAATAATAATAATTGCACCAAAAACAAAAAATGCAGATATTGTCATAAAACGCATTTACAAAGTTAGAATTGTAATTAAATTTTATGTTCAAAATAGCCTCCTCAGCTTCAGTACATTTTCTAGTGCGGTTCACGAGATCACTGAATGATCTTCTTATCACATCTAGACTGTTTCTAATTTTGTTGCGGAATTCAACAATACTTTGAATTAATTGATCTATGCCGTTAATGTCCACTCTTTAAGTGTCCTCATAAGATGTAATCTAAAACTAACTGACTTTACGTTTAAGGCCAATGTTTAAAGTAAAATTTCTGGTCTGTTTTGATCATTCTTTTTGCAAGTTAGTTTAGATAAAAATCTCAAATTAAGGTTTTTACAACAAACGTTACCGAATATTTCAGAACATGTAAATATCCGAGGTATGTTCTTTCAACATGATGGGGCCTCACCGCATTTCTCCAACCATATTAGAAACTATTTAAATGATATCCAAACAATTGTATTGGTCGCGAAGGTTCTCTTGTATGACCGGCAAGGTTTTCGGATTTCAACCATGTAGATTATTTTTTAGATGTCACTTAAAGGGTGACGCCTAAAAAGTGGATATTGATTGCACGGAGCAATTAATTTAAAGGATTGTTGAATACCACAAAAAAATAGAGACAGTCCAGATGTGATAAGAAGATCAATCGGCCATCTCGTGAAGCACACTAGAAAATGTACTGAAGCTGAGGAAGCTGACATTTTGAGCATAGAATTCAATTATAATTCTAATTTGTAAATAAGTTTTATAACAATATCTGCATTTTTGTTTTTGGCACAGTTGTTCTGTTGATATTTTCTTGTTACCCTGTTACTATGTGTATTATTAATAATATGCAACTTTGTTATTACAGTTATTGTTGTTGTTAATAGGAATGTTATATTGCTATATTACTAGTCATTTAAAAAATGAAAGGAATTTGAGAATATTATTTAGGTATTATGCAAATCACAACTTTACACTTTTTTATTTATTATGAAAATACCTACTTTCTGTATATTGTTGCCCTAATCTGGGCACGCTAATATACTAGTTAGGTAAATACTTTAAAACACTCATTATTTGAGAACCAATCAAAACAACTACTCTTCTAGCTAATACTGACGAAGTATTGAATTACATGATAGGATTCTTAGCGTTTTAAAGAAAAAAAGAAATAAAATTTATTGAAATTACTTAAATCATTCATTTACATTTAGTCATTCACACCTTTTTTTATTTAATATGAAATTATCTACTTTCTGTATATTGGTACCTTAATCGGGTCACGCATAATACCTAAATAATATTCTCAAATCATGATAAAAGCAAATAAATAAAAATAATAAATGGTAAAAAATAAATCAAGAATAGGCTTGTAAATAATGAATGAATGTTTCTATACTCTACTGATGAGAACTAACGAGTTCGAAAAAACTTGTACAACTTTTCTAGAGTTGAAATAGAATGTAAGGTTCAATAATTCTTGTGAATAACTGAATTTCAATAAATAATTTCAGTATCTTCAATATATTTTTTTTTGCCTTAAAATGCCAGGAATCCTATCATGTAATTCAATACTTCGTCAGTATTAGCTAGAAGAGTAGTTGTTTTGATTGGTTTTCCAATAATGAGTGTTTTAAAGTGTTTTCCTAAGTAGTTTATTAGCGTGACCCGATTAAGGTACCAATATACAGAAAGTAGAAAATTTCATATTAAATAAAAAAAGGTGTGAATGACTAAACGTAAATGAATGATTTAAGTAATTTCAATATATTTTATTTTTTTTTTCTTCAAAATGCTAAGAATCCTGTCATGTAATTCAATACTTCGTCAGTATTAGCTAGAAGAGTAGTTGTTTTTATTGGTTCTCAAATAATGAATGTTTTATTTTACCTAACTAGTATATTAGCGTGCCCAGATTAGGGCAACAATATATAGAAAGTAGGTATTTTCATAATAAATAAAAAAGTGTAAAGTTGTGATTTGCATAATACCTAAATAATATTCTCAAATCATGATAAAAGCAAATAAATAAAAATAATAAATGATAGAAAATGAAAGGAATGAAATCGATTCTGGATTCGGTGTCCTCTGACATTTATTTTTTTATTAATTTTACCCCATCCATTAAAGTTGGTAATTAAAACATAATAATTATTGCTGACAAAAAAGTAAATGCCTAATTTAATAGAGGAAGCATTTTTTGCGCATATCATTCATCGATATTTTTTAAAGTCTCATATTGCATTACTTAGTTGAATTTATTTCGAAGATGTCAAGGGTGTGGCAAAAAAATTAATGAGGCCATTTTGTTCAGTGTTTTATGTATTTTTCGAATTTAAAGTTGAAATTACAAAAAAACATATACAGGGTATTGTTTTCTTGAACAACAACAAAAACATTTTTTTTCAAGTCCGGACCTGGATTTTTTTGTGTGTGGCATAAGTACTTATTCAGGATCACTAGTATATTATATGTGCCACATATGAAGTTAATATTCCATTCCTTTACAATGTAACAACCAAAAGAAGTTTTGGCAAAAATACATAAAACACCCTGTATTTCAGCAACGAGGGCCCAATTAGCTTTTTCTATGAATGATTATGATTACCCTCGGTGTCTTCTATCTGCCATTAAAGCATGTCCGTTTCCTCGTGAAACACCCTGTATAATTCTATCAGTTATCCAAGTTATTCCAACTCATTTTACCAATATCCAAAATGCATATCTTCGTTAACTCCTCATTTTAGAGTAAAATATCTGACGATATATTTTGATCATCAGTTTGTACTCGTAAAACACGAATTAATTATAAACGTTACGAATTATTTCCAACATAGAAACATTAGAAATATTACTTTACAAAGGGGGCGTATTAATCGTATCATAATATTTTGTGTTGGTGCAGGTCCGGCGCCACGTACGGAAAGGCGCCGTGAAACTCCATGAGTTTTGAAATTCAAGAAATTATTACGTTTAATTATAATTGGAGTTCGTATCTTAGGTTGCAATTGCAGAGACGTATTTTGTGTAGAGCGTGAATTGTTCAGATTTACTTTTCTTAGTTTATAAATTATAAAACTGGAAGCTTGTACAGACACATAATTTTGTATCAGGTGATTTTATGATTGTTCGTGTACGCTGTTTTATTTACCAGCAAATTAGTTAAATAAAGGAATATATCTTGTTTACAAATAGATTCATATTTTGAAGAGTCTCCTGTTCCTTAGAGATGACCTTGACATTCATTTATTTTTTCATGGAAATTAAGTAATCAAAATAACAATTTATACAATATCATTACGTTTACTACATGCGCAGCACCTTTTTACTATCTTTTACTTTTACTTCTACTTCTACTACTTTTAACTATACTTTTTACTATCGCGGGTTACAGT
This sequence comes from Rutpela maculata, assembly GCA_936432065.2. Classification (NCBI taxonomy): domain Eukaryota; kingdom Metazoa; phylum Arthropoda; class Insecta; order Coleoptera; family Cerambycidae; genus Rutpela; species Rutpela maculata. The sequence continues at coordinate 205,119,531 of OW386286.2, read as the reverse complement.
TACACGCGGAGACCCACCTTGAAGTACCTGTTTATTTATTTTATTGGGCTATTGCAAATGCGTGAAACAATTCAGTGGTCATTTGAGATCCATGCGTACAGGGTGTTAACGCTGGAGGTCAATTTTCCGCTATTTAAAAACTATAATTTGCAACTAGTGGCACATAAAGGACACGTTGGTAGGTAGTGATAGTCCAGAAGCTAGTTTAACTTTTTTGGTACTTATTTTTCCATTTGGTGAATGTTGATAGGATTTTTCTGCTGGTGATACTTATCAACAAATTGTGAGTCTGGCAAAAAAATTTCGGTGGGTTCCATTGGTCAAAAATTCAAATGAGTTGAACTTATTTTTCCCGTTATGTACCTTTTATATTTACTAAAGTAGATCATAAAACTTGCTGAAAAAGCAATCTGGCATGCCTCGAGTTGAACAAAGTAAGTCTGGCTGAAGTGTTTCAATAAATCCGTTGATGGGAAAATCAGATCGATTTATCGGATACGTTGCCCTTATTTTTACAGGTTTGAAACTCATTATGTAAATTGATGTTATCATGGAAAACAGTTAAAATCAAGTCTGAATGATTTATGAAATTAGCAAACGAGTCTGGCTTGGAATTTTGCAGAAATAAAAAGTTATTGCCCTTATTTTCACAGTCCTGAAATGTTTTTCCATGATAGTCTATACTATAATTTCATGAAAAACACACATCTGGCTGTTATTTACAATCACCGAAGCCTCGCCAGACTCTCTCGAGGTTTTAAATAGTACGCGCTCAATTAGGTATACTCCGAAGTTCATAAAAACTTTTTGGGCACTTAGAATTTTGAATTCTGATAAGCTCTTAAGAGAGTTTCGTACCTCGACAATACGCCAAACTAGTGAAATGTAGAACTACGAGAATATAAAAATGCAAATAACATCCCAAATAGAGAGAAATAAGAGAAGAATGCAACGTAGGAAAATTCTTTTATTTTTTTTTGCAACATCCTGCTATATCACTTTATTTTTAAAGAAATTACAATTCTTTTTTTCTTCACGTTCTTCACGTTCTGCAGTGGTGGGGGTATATTGGTGGGGAAAATTTAGAACGGGTAAGAAGCGAGCACATACGCTGTTAGGTGACGACGCTGGAATGCTCATTTTTGTTCGGCTAGGTTTACCTATGCCACAGAATGAATAAACCAGATGATTCACTCATGACGCATCATGGTTTCAATAAAAATTGACGCAAAGGAGGTGCCGATTTATATAATGCTCTGCGTATTGCACGAATCAAGAATATAGGACAGGAAACAGCTCTTAGTTAAACGTACCGAATTGAGAGCACCTGACGAGCATTAGACAAGTCTGGCAAGGCTTTGGTGATCTCGCACTACAGCTAAATTGTATTTTATTCTATTGTTATAATGCAAACTGTCATTTGACAAATTTTTGGGTCTACCAAAATAAGGGCAATTATTTATTAAATATTTTTCAGTTTTTCACGCGCCATATTTTCTATGCTTACAGATTAGCCAGACGGTTTTTTTTACTTGATTTTAGTGTAGACTTGTTAGTAGAGCCATTTTTATTACTGTAAAATAAAGTGGAACGTATTTGTATTTTCCAAAGCATTTTCTGACAACCCATCGGAAAGCCCCTATATATAATATACGATTTTTTTACTTAGAATAGCTAACTGAATCATGCTATCTATGTTCGCCGACTGGTAAAATTAATACCAACAAATCACTAGCTCTTTGGATAATGATGATATGAAGTCTTTTCTTTGAAATTAGTGGCGCATATAAAATGCATTCTCCCAATACTGACAATTTGTGCCGTTTTTTTTTTAAGTCGCTGGAGTATATAGGAGTCATTTTCGTTAGTGATGTTTTTTAGAAGCGCACATTTTCTTTAAACAACTTTTCTCTATTATTAATACTTTATGGTTCACAGCCTCCAGAATGGCGCTTCGTTGCATATTTTTGCAATTATCTCTGTCCCCGTCATTTCTATGTAGTAATTAGTTGTTGTCAATATTGTATATTATACAATTTCCTGTAACTCTTGTTTAAACAAATTACAGGATGAACTGTTTTAAAATTAGAGCAGCTCGAGGATTCAAAAGCGATGAAATTTTCATTCTCGTATTGTAGATTTTTTTATAGCAAAAGAAGTAGACTGATTACTATCCAACACACATGAGCTCTTTAAAACATTATAAGTATTTTAGGTATGCCTCTACTACTGTGGAAGTTGAAAGATTATTTTCGGAATGTTCTTGGATTTTTGACAAAAAACGTAAACGTGTTAACATTTGGAACAACTCTTCCGTATAGTACCATGATTTCGCTTTGATCATGTAAAGAAAAACCGGCCATCTCGGTCTTCTTGCCGAGGAAAGTAAATATGATGAGGAAAAATTGAGAAATACCCTTTTGACTGATACGCCGAGTTACAAAGACTGAAATAATGAGAAATAGCCACCGGTCAAAATTCTGATCACCGCGGCGAGGTAGTTCTGCTCATTATCGAGTAGTTTCAATGTCTCCTGACCACAAGAAAGTTCGACCGGAACTTTTTGCTGGTAGAAATTACGAGTGATTACATTTGCATGTTGCGTAATTTTGAGGGCTGATCAAGTCATCGCGGCGAGGCAGTTCTCCACTTCAGGCTATTCCAAATATCATTAAGAAGGCGAAAAAAATATGAACTGAACTTTTTCCCAGTTCACATTTGAGAAAAATAATTTACACCGCGACAAAAAAAAAACAAATTAGGGCTGTTTGTAAGCACAAGCTTTCAGGGAATTTGTTCAAATGGAATTAGGCAACGAAGCCATCCGGCCTCTCCATGTATTTCGTGCGCCGCCGCGTCACTCCGGAGCAAGCATATACATACCAGGAACTCTGATATGAGCTGCCTGGACCGAGGATGCTGCGTTGGCACTATACAGAGTATACCATATCTGTATAACGACAACGCAGCATCTTCGGTCCCAGTAGCAGTCCTCTTTTATTTACATATACACGCATTCTACACCTTCTGCTGGAGATGCTACATGGCTTCGGATACACTCCATGTCGTTGCCATAGGCAACGGAGTCATCCAGCATCTCTATGTCCTCCGCGCGCCGCCGCGCCAGCACGCCGAATGTATATGCGACTCCATTCAATTTCGCGCAGCTACGGCCAACGGAAAACGGCAGTTTGCACTTTTTTATCGTTTTATACACCCCACCCTATAAATAGAAAAAAGTTTCAGTCTCGCTGCTTTGATAATTTTAGCCTCCAATTTGATACAAGTTTGATTGATATTATTGGAACTTAGGCCAATGAAAAATGGCAGTTCTCGATTAATTCATATCTTGTTCATCATTTTTAACGAGAATTAATCGAGAACTGCCTCGCCGCGGTATCAAAATTATGGCATTTTTTTTGACAGACAGAAAGTCGTTTGCCAGCCGTCCGTATCGTTTTTCGAACTTTTGTCGTATGAAAAAGTGTCTTAGAATGAGTTACAGAGTTTCCCTGTGATAAAGTTCGCTGTTTTGATAGGGGTTTTTGGTAACGGGCTGCCGTACTATTAGTAACTTTTATTATTGTACCACGACAAAGAATAGTTTGTGTATTCCACGTTCTTACAAACCCATCTAAATCGGTCCCTCAAAATTGTAAAATTGCAACCTGAGATACGAGCTCTGGTTCTGTGTAGCATGAACTAAAAAATTTTGAATTTTATGTTCAGTTTTTTGCTGGATGGCGGCGCATGCTCGTATTTGCACAATCTCGCTCAAAAGGCTTGAGGCGGCCCTGTGTTAATGAATATTGAGTATTATATTATTAGTATTAGTAGTTCATATACAATGTCAGGTATGTGCAGAATTAGTTTAAATGTGATCGTTTTAATAAAATTTAACATTTCTAAATCTGCAATTTATGTTTTATGATGTTTTTATGGTATGGAAGGTTAGTTAACTGTGACTGAAAAAGAATTAACTCTAGACATCCCGTCCCACACAAATTAAAACAGATAAGTTTTTATCAATCGTCATTTATATCGATGCGTAAAAATATAATAAAGTAAGTAATGAATTAATTTTATCTATTCATACAAGGTTTCGAAAAAAACTCAATTTTTAATTTCTATTGCGTAGCTTCATGTATGAGAAATTATAAACCAATTTAATGGAGTCGAAATAAATTTTGAATGGAATTGTTTGACTGCAGCAATTTTGTTTTAATTTGTTTTATGGAAACGGTCGAATAAGCGAAGAAATATAATTCGGATCGAAAAATAAAAAAATGCGTGTTCAATATTTAAAAAAAAACTTATCCAGTTATTATAATCTTCACCCCCATTCCCCATCCCCTGTGGTGGGATGGGGAGTAACTTTCGAATCTTAAATAGAAACCGCCATCTCTTATTGGGAAGTCCAATTCTACACCAAGAATTATGTGTGTTTTGTTCGAATTTTTCTTTTCGATTCGTCAAAAATCAAGTTTTGCAACTACTTGAATAACTCGAGAAATACACTTCAGATCGAAAAATAAAAAAATACGTGTTCAATATTAAAAACAAAACTATCCAGTGATACCAAAGTTGACCCCCTTCCTCCTCCACTGGGGATGGGACTGGGAATTTTAACATTCATGTTTTATTGCAGATTTGAATTTTACGTGTAGATTTAATCCCCATCTGTAATGAGGAATGGGGGTAAGTGGGGTCAACTTTGGTATCACTGGATAGCTTTTTTAAAAATATTTAACAAACGTTTTTTTTTTTTTTTTTTTTTCGATTCGAAGTGTATTTCTGGAGTTATTCAAGTAATTGCGCGATTAAAGCGCCATCTATCACGAGCCGAAAAAAATGTTTCGAACAAAATCTACGCAATTCTCAGTGTAGAATTTGAATCTCCAATAAAAAATGGGTCTTCCGATTTGAGATTTTGAAATTTTTCAACTTTGGTAAAAATATTGAATACGTATTTTTTATTTTTCGGACTATCATGACTCAATGGTAACAAAATATAAAATTCTATATCTAGTATAGTTTTTAAGAAAAATACTATGTTTTATATACCGTTAAAAAGCTTTTTTATGGCCTTTCAGATGGTGTAAAAATATACCGAATATTCCATTAAAAAACCAATGTAATGCTCATATCTCTAAGATTTTTTTGAAATGATTGTGTGATTTCTTGTGACTTTTATTTCTGAGCTTTTTTATGTAACTCAAAAAATAACGAAGTTAAATGAGGTTCTAACGTTTGTGCGACCACCTTGTACATGAGAGAGAAAGATACCATAAAAAGTGGTATAATCATCGCCTCATATCTAGCACAAGCAGATAACAATTTACCCAAAAGCTGTCAAAGTAAGCGCATTTATTTTTTTTCTAAAAATGCAATATAAAGGACTGTTGCGTGTGCAACCAATAAAAGCATATAACCAGAAGAAGGTATGTATTTAACAAAGTAGAGTTATACAATTGCGCTAAGTTCAAGCGCCAGAGGTGAAGCTTTTGAAAGTTCAAATATGACTGAGTGGCATATGACACAGTACACAGGTACAAGGAATAAGTAAGTGGGATTTTCTTATTTTAATCAGGGTGGCCTATTACGGTCATTTATTATCATGCATATGCATGGAACTGCCGGCTTTCCGACTTAAACATACCAATGTTATAAATTATACATTTCAGTAATCAAGTGTTGGAAATTACGTTACAAGAACCGTTCAAAATTTCTTCTAGCACACTGACCAGGTTTTTAGAGGATTTGCATCGATAATGAACTTTTAGTACTCTTCCTCATTTTCAAATAGAATATATAACTAACAAATGAAAGATAATGTGGTTTTCTTAAAGCCCTTTATACAGGGTGGGGCAATAGTGCGTTGGACTTCGATATCTCGAGTTCTACGTTAGCCAGAAACTAAAAAAAAATACAAGTAAACTAGGTAAAAAACTTTGTAACTGGAAATTATTTTCGAATATACAGGGCGAGCCAAGACGGAATTACAGGGTCAAGTGCCTTTTTTAAATGGAATGCTATGTATATCAGTACATTTTTTGAAGCCTCTTTCTACACTGTAAAAAATGAAGGTAAATTTACCATCGTTGCGTGTAAAATCACACTCAATTTTAATTTAACTTTACCCGCAAAAAAGTGTAAAATTTTTATTCACCCTATATTTTGGGTAATCCTCCCTGGTAAATAAAATTTTGCACTCTTTTTGCGGGCAAAGTTACATTAAAATTGGGTGTAATTTTACACGCAACGTGTAATATTTTTTACAGTGTAGACTCTATTCAATCGTATATTATTATTGACAATCTCGCAACCACTTGGGTGTAATGAATTTGCCATCTGCAGATGCATATTGAAAAAATCACCAAAGTCGCACTGATACGTTTCAAGACGGGTTTTAAGAAAAACTTATGTGAATACTAGTTACGAGACATCTATTTAATGTTTTTGAATTATTCTCACATCCTAAAAATGTACAGGGTGACCAGAAATTATTTTTCAATTAAGAACTTTTTAAATTGAATTTTCTCATTTTTTTCAAATCGAGTCTTTTTATGTATATGTATATTTTCGAAGATGTGATGGAAAATGGACTGCTAGATCCCCAGGTCTTACAAAAATTGATTTCATTTTATAGGGATACGTGAAGGAAATTGTTTATAAAGACACGCCAACAACAGTACAAAATATGAAAGAAAGGATAATAACTGCTTTTAGATCTATCACACCGGCAAATTTATAGTCCACGTAAATTAGATATTTTAGAAGAAATAATTTATAAAGTAATAATATTTGTGATGCGTACTCTAGATAGGATTAGAAATATATACCCGAAAAGTTCGCCCCCCCCCCCCAATTTAAGGGTGGAACGTCCTTTTCTTTGCAAAAAAAACACCCCCAACGGGGATTTAACGCTGGTTTTTCACTTTTATCTTGTAAACCGTTCGTCGGAAGAGAAAAAAGTATAGGAAATGAAAGATTTGTCATCAAATTCTGCATAAAAAATTTCCCATTAACCTTGTAGCTTATCCTCACCTATTTCGCGCTAACAGCGTCCGAACAGAGGTAAAAATCGATCCAATTCGAAGTTTCACAGCAAATATCTTAAAACCGGTTACTTTAACGAGAAAGATGCTCAGGAATGAATTTATAGAACGAGATTTTCTCTATAAGATGAATATATAGCGGGTTTTGAAGCAAATGATTTGTATGTATTTTCCCCTCTATTTCCACAAAGCTGTTTTTCAATTTGAGCTCGTTTCCACACCACCCACGAGATAGAGCTCTTGATGCGTTTTTTTGAAGGTGGTTTCCCCTGTAGGCCTATTCCACTAAAATTCTTTCCAATTTTACTCATTAAGGGGTTCCTCATCGACGAACTCTTCTTCGAATTCAGAATTTAAACATCCTTGCCCATGGCAATTAGAGCACATTGTTGAGCAGCGTAATCCAACCTTAACACAGCTGCATCGTTTTCCGGAACTCTCTTTGCAGGTGCAGGATATTAGCTTTAGAGTGGAAATTGGTGCTGGTAACTCGGTGGTATAAATGGGTGCTAAAATGTTGTCTACTTTCTTCCAACCCCATTCCGTTGGTTTCAAGTTTTCTCCTCGCCAAGCATGAATTTGGAGAAATATTCTGTAAGAATGTTGACATAATGCCTCATATGTTGGTGGCAGTCTTGGTAGAATCCCGGAAGTACTAGATTGACTGACCAACTTATTGAAGATAATGAATCTTTAATGATTCAAAGATGTCACTTTTTTGGCGGCTTTGTATACTGCTAGCGCGAATTGCTCTCCAGCACTTGTAATTTTTTTTTGTTGAGCTACGGTTGTTGCATACACGGACAACCTCTTCGAGATTTTTCCTTTTATTGACGCATTCCACCGTTTGCACTTTTCCTTTACCAAAGAAAGCTGAAGTGGTATCGCATCCACTGAACGCGTAGACAAACAAAACTGTCTCCTTACAGCTTTTTAAAACTTCCGAGGACTGCAAGTCACGAGAACTGTAAGCTTTATTTTTCCCTGAGCCTCTTTTAAGAAACGGATATATTTATCTTCAGGTGCGAGAGCGATAATCAATGCGAGAAGATCAATATCTTGTCCGACGATGACTACTGTATCGTTTTAATGAGATTCATTTAAGGCGGTTTGAACTATGAGTACCTCAGCGTCGTCTACACCAGTAATTGTTTTGATTCCCTCGTTTTTAAATCTCTCCACCAATTGCGAAATAAACCGTTCCTTGTTTGTGAGATTGTTTATCATTTTATTTTGCGTTTCAGTCAGTGGCGTGTCCTCATTGAAAATAATTTCTGGTGAAATGCGTTTCAAAAGTCGCTGCGAAGCTCTTTGTACTGCAGGCATTACCAGCATATCCGTCAAACACTACAGTCACTTTTTGGCCGTAATGATTACGGTACCCTGCTTCGGCCATGCTATACGATGAATCAAATTGTCGCCATCAACAATGAACTGGCAATCGGAAAAATCTCTTGGCCTCTCTCGTACAGCATTGAAAATATCATATAGAGACGATTTCTTAGTTTTTCTCTCTTTCTCATCGAAGAGAGGAAGAGGAATTGAAGCAAGCTCAAAGTTGAAACATGACTCCAAATCTTCTTTTGAGTGAACAGTACAGATTATCCTGATATAATTGCGTAGAGTCGAAAAACACAGCTTTGTGGAAAAAATGGGAAAAAATACATAAAAATCTTATCGAGAAAATTCCGTTCTATAAATTCATTCCTAAGTATTTTTCTCGTTAAAGTAACCGGTTTTAAAATATTCGCTGCCTTATGTTCGGACGCTGTTAGCGCGAAATAGGTGAGGATGAGCTACCAGGTTAATAAGACATTTTTTATGCAGAATTTAACGACAAATTTTTTATTTCCTATACTTTTTTCTCATTCGACGAATGGTTTACAAGATAAAAGTGAAAAACCAGCGTTATCCCAGTTGGGGGTGATTTTTTGCAAAAAAAAAGGACGTTCCACCAATTGGGGGGAACTTTTCGGGTAGCCATTTCTAATCTTATCTAGAGTACGCATCCCAAATATTATTACTTTATAAATTATTTCTTCTATTCTCTCTTTTTTAATCTAATTTGCGTGTACTATTAGGAACAGTAGAAACCTCATTTTAAAAGCACATAGAGATGTGTGTCAATCAAAATGGGCAACATGTAGAGCATTTATTATAATTTTTTCAAATGAATTATTTGCAGAAACCTCTATTTATTAAGTTTATTCATGAATTTTGTACTTATTGCTCAGTAAAACGAAAATGGTTGCAATCAGCCATAGGGAAGTAGTTAAAATATTCATTTTTTATTTCTACATCACATCGTCGAAAAATATACAGGCTGTTTCATTTGAAAAAATTCACTATAAGTTTTTCTTAAAACCTATAATTGCGACTTTGGTGATTTTTTCAACATGTATCTGCAGATGGCATTATTTCAACAAGAAAATTCATTATATCCAAGTGGTTGGAAGATAGTCAATAATAATACAGGAATGAATAGAATCTAGAAAGAGGCTAATAAAAGACACTTAATCCTGTAATTTCGTCTTGGCTCGCCCTGTATATTCGAAAATAATTTCCTGTTATAGACATTTTTATCTAGTTTACGTGTATTTTTTTTTAATTTCTAGCTATCGTAGAACTCGAGATATCGAAGTTCTACGCACTATTGCCCCTCCCCGTATATCTTAGATTTCTTCTGTTGAAGTATTCTTTTAATTGAAAAAGTAAAACGCATATAAACTAATAATACTTTAGTTACCGATCATGTAACTATTTACAATTTAAATTTCTTTTTCAGGTCACCCAGAATACAAACGACATATGTCCGTCCCATTAGATATTGCCAAAGCCAACTCCGATAGCTCAGTATTAAAAAAGGTCGCGTCTTTAACTTTGAGCAAGGCAGAATTAGAATCGAAAGTTTACAAGCCAAAATTCGTACCTGAGAAGTTGGATTTCAAGTTATACGAGAAGTTTGAAGGTGAGTGAAACAAAGTGTAGGTAAAAGTTGAGAAGCTGTAATTTGTCTCTGCTACGTTTACATCACAAATTCCAGATTTCAAAATTTGCATTTTAAAGTGGCTCAAAGTAACTTCTAGTTTAGCATTAGCCGGATGAGAATATACAGTTTATCTTTATTTACCCAAATAAACAGACAAAGAACTTGAAGATAAATCTTTTTGGATACGAAAGGGAAATTACAAATTAAAAGTTATAAAAGGTTGTTATAATTATTTTCAATTTGCATGTTTTCAGCAATGGAATTAAACAACTCAATCACTGCTGCAACTTGTTTCTTTTATTATCATATTCGTAACGTAAAGATGCAGCGCTACATAAAAAATGGTATAACTTTTGATAGACACTATTACATTAAAAAACCTAATAAAATACCTTTCAAAGTAGACACTTCAGTGCATGAACCGTAATACGGAGCTTTTAGGCTTTTTATTTTTGTACCCTAAAATCAATAGTTTGAGAATTATACATAAAATAGGTAACTCTGTAGCCATTTTAGCAGCAGTAGAGGTGATAGAAGTTTTGGAATATTATTTATGATGAAATGCACGAATAAAATGAAATATAAAATTCAGAGTATTCCAATGATTTGAATTTAGAAAGACTATTACATTATTTCTTTAATTTACCACCTCTGGGTGCAGTTATATCTGGCACTAGCTGATGCCCGCGACTTCGTTCGCGTGGAAGACTTCTTGCGCGTGGAATTAAGAACATTGATATACTAACTTATGCCTAGGAAGAAGTACTACATACTCACTGAGTACTCATATTGTACTCAGAAAGTGCACTCGAGGGAACCCATTGCGCATCCATGGTACCCGGAAAAACCCACTGCTCATTCACTGCTCTCAAGGAAAACTTCTGCGCCTCCATAATACTCGGGGAAACCCACTGCGCATCCACAGTACTCGGGGAAACTTACTACGCATCCATTGTACTCCAGGAAACACACTGCGCGTCACAATTTGATCAAAAATTCATTATTCTATTTTTGTGTTAGAGCGAGTCAAACGAAAAAATAATTATTTTAATCGACAATAGAGCACATGGGCGGGTATGTGTCAAATTTCATGCTTAAAAACATCCCTCTCCCTGTTCACCCGTTCTGGGAGTCTCTTTTTGTAAACAGTCGAATACATGTATGTCTCCTTATTTCCTCAGAAGAGCCCGTCGCTGGAATATCACATTTCTAACTTACGCGATTTCAGAGATACGGGTTAGACCATCTACCACCCCCGTTCTCAACTCTTTAAAAAGTGAAAATCGAGATTTCGCCTTACTTGTGTCTAATAGATTCCAATAAAGAGTATTTCTGACAAATTTCACGCGTCTAGGTCTAACCGTTTCCGAAAAGCTTAAGAACCTTCCCCTCCCCTTTCGGGGGCCTTTTTTTGAAAACCGTCGAATACGTGTCTTCTCATTTCCTCAGAAGAGTCCATCGCTCGAATAATAACGTTTCTGACTAACGCGATTTCAAAAATACGGGTGCGCTTTTAATCATCTACCATTCCCGTTCAAAAAGTGAAAATTGAAATTTCGTAGATTTCAACAAAATATATTTCTGTCAAATTCCACGCATCTAGATCTAACCGTTTCCGAAAAAGCCTCTTTTTCCCCCTCTTAAGGATCGAATTTCGAAAAATCTCTCCTTAGTGGTTGCCTACGTCATTCGAGGAACCTCTATGCAAAATTTGAAGTTTCTAGACCCAGCAGTTTGAGCTGTGCGTTGATAGATCAGTGAGTCAGTTAGTCAGGGTATTCTTTTATATATCTGGCATAGGACATGCAGTTATTTAATTGATCTATTAATTCATAATTCTTAAATACCACAAATAATACACTCAAAGTAATCTTGTGCAGGAGTGAACCACACGTTGGATACAAAGTACACCTAAATATGCACACACCGAATAGTTGACAATGGGGTGATATTTCCTAGTTCGTCATCCCTTTGGCCTAAAAGCGAATTAAAGTACTAACGTCTCGCCAGTCAACCTTATTTAATGTCAGTTAGCATTAATCGTGGTTCAATAACAACCAAGTGTCAGTCATCAGATTCCAGTTCGGTCTCCGTAATTTTGCAAACTAAGAAGAGAATCCAGATGTTTGTTTATAGCTACATTAAAGAATATTTTTGTAGGATTTCGAAAAACAGCAGAAATAGTAATGTAGGTATAGAAAATTATTATTCTTTCAGATGATGACTATTATCTATTCAACTTTACATAACATTACGTTAGACGTAGAAGAATGTCCTCCCCTATGAATTTGTTCATAAAATCTTATCTTGTACGTTCGATTTTTCCCTAAAAGTTGAGTTACTTGATAAATTTTAATAACGGTGAAACCTGGGAGTATGCGAGTAATAAATTCAAAGGTAGAGAGAAGATGTAGCCACAAAACTGACAAGCTGGCCCCCGGGAGAATGAGTTTGCAACTTAGTTGAGATAAGCGATCGAGAAAACAGTTTATGAATAATGGTATCGACCAAATTGTGTCATAATACTGTTGTGATATTTGAGAGGAAACATGTAGAACCAGAAATCAATATTTAATATAATATATTTATATACAAAATGAGCAAATATAACAATGTTCTATAAAGGGTAATTTATTCCGATGCTAAAATTATATTACTTGTTGTCTTGTACTTAATGCATATTTAATGCTTTCTGCCAGTTTCGACATTTGCAGTATCAAATGCATAGTTTCAGTAGTATACTGTGGTTGTTACATTGTTATTCTATTATCCGCACTCAACACTTAAATAAGGAAAGAACTTTCCCCACGCTGATGGCATTTGTCATAATAATAACACAGGACCACAAAATATTTTTCGAGTTGCCTGGGACCAGACCCAGTGTAGCATATGTTTTTGGGGTCGCTGAAACCGAATCTGAAACTTATTTTGCCTTCTCATGTCAGGATTTTTTTAAAATTAAAACATTTTTTTTACTTCATATTTCGAAGATTTGGCGAAGTCGCCGGTAATATCAATTAATTCACAAACATGGTATTATTTTTATAGTAACATTCTCATGGTGCCCAGCATGAAGAGAATTTCACAATAGTTTCCTTCACTATGTAGAAGTTAAATAAATAAAAGAAGCTACTAAAAAGACTGAAAAAAAATCTTTTTTTAAGTGGAATCACCTTCAATAAATCTTCAAAAAAATATCTCTAAAAAGTAAGAAATAAAGTTTTATTCAGTTTTACAAATATCTATCTATATATTAGTGAAAATTGGTATACCTTATTATCTAATAGTCGAATCAACAACGAAGGAAAAATAGGGGATAATTCATGTAGTTGCAAATGTTTGTATATTTGGGAGGAGTGCCCTGAACAACATACCAAAAATCCTGACCGGGGGGGTGAGCGGTGGGGTGGGGGGTAGTTTAAAGGTCCCCTTTTCACGTTTTTCTTAAATAACTGGAAAACTACGACCTCTAGCGAAAAATTGTCTTTATACAAAATTAAACTAGACGAAATTTTCTACAAATAAGTTCCTATTCATTTTTTATGTAGGATCAATACTTTACGAGACACAGAGGATGGAAAAATCGCTAATTAAAAAAAAATTAAGTAGTTTTTCATGTTTTTTCGAAAAAACTCGGTGAAAACGCACTTTACACACAGTTGCAAATAAAAGAAAGTCTTGTATTTCGATGATACATGCACCTGCATTTTTCAGATTTTTTTTTTCAACTTTTCATTTCCCCTCCGCCACTTTTAGGAATTTTCGAGTGGCCATATCTCGAAAAATATGCATTTTTCGAAAAAAATCACAAGAGTAAAAACATCTTGTTTTAGACCAAAAAGGTATATTGTTTGACCAAAAAAAGGTATATTGGTTTTTTCATTTTTGATATAATTCTACTCGTACAAGTTACGGAACCCGTGATAAAAGGGGTGTTTCTTACCTCTTCCGATCATTTCCTACTCTATTTTTTTCAGTTCTTTTATTAACGTCATTACAAACACATTGCACAAGGTTTCATCAAAATCCCTTCATTAGCACTCAAATTAGAGATTTTGATCATTTTAGCGCACCGTCGACTAGACCACCTCAATATCTCGTAAAGTATTGATCCTGCATAAAAAATGAATAGGAACTTATTTGTAGAAAATGTCAACTAGTTCAATTTTTCGCTAGAAGTTTCGTAGTTTTCGAGTTATTCAAGAAAAACGTGCTCACCCCCCACCGGTCAAGACTTTTGGTATGTTGTTCAGGGCACTTCCCTCGATAACTGTACAAAAATGGGCCACTACACGAATTATTTCCCCTAATCGGCCTTTTTTGTACTTCGTTGACTGGATTAAAATATCAATTTGAAATTGGTGCAAAAATATCTAATTTCAAAACTTGTTGTTTATAGTTCGTAGGTACCCAAAAATAGGTCTTTCATCCTGTAAAATGTCAATTTCGTAACTGAAAATTCTAATTAAGATGAAAGACCTATTTTTTGGGTACCTATGAACTATAAATAACAAGTTTTGAAATTAGATATTTTTGCACCGATTTCAAATTGATCGTATAATTCCTTGCCACTTTTCACTAATAGATAGACAGATATTTTAAAACTGAATTAAAGGACAAGGGTAGATAAGGGCCTTTTTCCGCCCATCGGCCATGTTGTATGTCATTATATTTTCCGAGTAGTATATCTTTTGACGAGTAATAAAAAACTGTTCTTTGAAATAGTAGATTATTCAGTGAGCGTATAATGATGGCTATTACTCGCGGGGGTGATGTTTACGGCACGAGACGAAGGCGTGTCGTAAATCATCCGAGTGTGTAATAGCCATTATACGCGAACTGAATACTATAATTTACCCACGACTATCGCATATTTTAACTGTTTTAATCGTTTAAAACTGAAAAAATAAAGTTCATTTACAGTAAAACGTTGACGTGTTAAACGTCAAACACGAAAATATGCACACTGGCTGTATGGTCTTTGACCGAAAGCCAAAAAAAAAATAAAAATATATGCACGAAAACATGGAAAAATGAATTCGCCGTTTCCTTATGAATATTGCTAGTTCCTGATTGGTCAAAGGTGCGTTAGAATGAAAACAACTAGTTCCTGGTTGGTTAAATATGTGTTAGAATCAGATCATGTTCATTATACGTTTGGATGGAATAATGACTATCATTATTTGACAATTGTTAAATTTAGAATGCAATGATTATACGATGGTCGTGGATAAACATATTCTTATTCAATACATACCACAATATGTGGTTTTGAGCGCTGACACGTTTAAATTCGCACGCAACGTCGACACTACTACGACTCCCGGGGAAACGATTTTGTTTTTTATAAATTGAAGCGCTTGATGAAACAATATAAATTAACCATTATTTACAAGCTTAAATGCTCAACAATGAAATGAAGTATAGTTTATCTTGTTTCATCGAGCGCATCTAACTGAAATATACATTAAAAGTTCGGAAAAAGGTAAAAAATTACTAAAAAACTGCAAACATGCCCACTTTGAAATGATATTACTATGACCTACTGTTGTTTTTCAAATGTAAAACATATAGAAACATAAAGATCATATGTTCAACTATAAATAAATAACGCTTAATGACTTTAAGGAGAACTTTTCTTTTTTATGAAATTAGTGGGCGAAAATTATATAGCTTATCTACCCTTGTCCTTTTGTCTTACTTTTTAGAGATATTTTTTGAAGATTTATTGAAGGCGGTTCGATTTAAAAGAAGAATTTTTTTTAAAACCTTTTTAGTGACCACAGTGATGAAAACTATTGTGATTTTTTTTTATGTTGGACGCCATGTGAATATTACTATAAAAATAATACCATGTTTGTGATTAATTGATATTACCGACGACTCCGCCAAATCTTGAAATTTAAAAAAATGTTCTTAATTTAAAAAAAATCCTGACATGACAAGGCAAAATAAGTTCCAGATTCGGTTTCAGCGACCCCAAAAACATATGCTACACTGAGTTTAGTCCCAGGCAACTCGCAAAAATATTTTGTGGTCCTGTGTAATTAGTTATTTATGTATCAAGGCACTATATAGTTAAACTTTTTATCACAATATGGAATTTAGAACCGGAAGTCACATCATCTTCTTTTTTCTTAAATAGAATGACTATATTTTTGTATTATTAGCCATACAATTCTAAGCACAACACTTTTTTGCGATTTCAAAAATTCCAAAAAATAAGTGAGGTAAGAACAACTTTTTATTTTTTTAAAATTGTCGCGTCAGATGAACGCGACGTAAGAAAATTACCAAGTAGGCTATGGAACTTATTAGTAAAGTTGTAGACTTGTGTGTAAAGAACAATATAGTTATTTAAATTACTGACAGGTACAACTAGTTTTCATTAAAGGTCCTGTGGGAAATTTTTTAATGGGGGGCGTGGTATTTTCTTTTATTAATCAGAAATAATGATTCATAAACTTTAACTTTTTCGCCATTAATCATTTCTTAACGATATCCTTCATATTAATAAAAGAGTTTTTATAGCGTAAACACTAAACAAGAAATAAATCAAAACAACCATGAATTAATAAAATAACAAAATTATTTAAAACCTAAATTATAATAAACCATCGTAAAAATTTTTCAAATTGTTCACCATTTTGATCAATACACAGAGTAGCGTGACTTATTATTGCACGTCCAACATTCTATAGTTATTGAGGTGTTATTTGTGCAATTTCGTGTCTAACTCCTCTTCCAGTCGCTCACACTCTGTTTTTCAAAATTGCCCAAATAATATAATCGACTGGGGTTAAGACAGGTGACCTTGCAGGCCACCTAACTGGGCCATGAGTTCCAATCCAAAGACCTGGAAACAATTCATTTAGGTAATCCCTAACGGTAGTAGCATTGTGTGGTCCGGCCCCGTCTTGTTGGAAGTAAACCTCGTCAATATTGGTATCGGGAATTTGAATAATCTGTAGAATATTATCTTTTGGACAAATTCTAGATATCTTAGTTCAGCTAGATTTACGTCAAATATTATTGAACCTATGATACGGTGGCCTAGTACTCCTAACCAAACATTGAAGCCAAACCGCTCCTGAAACCGTCCATGTCTCATAATACTCCAGGCGATTTAGACTTTTGCTGCGACATTCGTGCCACACGATTTTTTTTTATTGTGTTTATTTGGTCGTCTTGAATAACACGTGGTAGTTACGCCAAGATACACGTGGAGGATTTCTTAAAAATCGTGTCTGAAAGTCGCGGAAACCGCGGATTCGCGGTTAACTCAGTTTTTATGGCTCAAACAGGAACAACACCTATTATAAAAGTTGTACATCTGTAAATTCTCTACCTTAAAGGTGCTATACATTTTTTTCATACGCCTAACCATTTTGGAGATATGACGCGGACTAAGTGAAAATGCATTTAGTTCCGCCAAACCTCTTTCGCACTACATATTTCGCAATTATCTTGCTTTCTATGTCTCAGAATGAAAATTAAATATTGCTGTCATAGAGCTCGGTGATCTTTATTCTCTACCAGAATGTCTTATAGATTTTATTACATTTATTTACATTGAATGAATAAGTCAAAAAATGCATTCGATTCCGCACTACCTTAGAGATAGAATGCTTGATACGCTTTTTTTACATGGATCCTCAGGAGGCCTAATCCATGCCGGATCTTAAATTAGTCAATATTTCCGACTCTATCGGTATCTGAAACATTACTTTCATTCTGATAAGATTCTACATCGTCCACTTCGTCATTCATAGCAATTATAGGTGCGGTATTATCCATTGAATGTCATATAGAAATATGTGCAACATGCTGCACGATTGTTGAGACCAAGTACATTGTAATAGTAGCATACAGGCCACCAAGCGGTGATATTGATAAGTTTATTATGAATTTAAATCAAGCATTAATTATTGCAAGTAGTCTGTCTTGTAATGTGATACTGTGTGGCGATTTCAATATCGATGCAATAAAAAACTGCCATAATACCAACATTCTATTTGATGTCTTTAGTTCCTTTGAATTACATTTAACCTCTGTAATCCCTACACGTATATTTACAAATATAAACGGTGATACTACCTCTAGTTGTATTGACTACATGGTTTCCAATATACCCATTAAAAATTTTAAACTTGAACTGCACAACCCGAATATCGCTGATCACTTCGCGCATATCTTAAAATTAACCAATGCTCAAACTGAAAATGATGTCACCACCTTCATTACTTTTGAAAAAAGATGTTTAAATGAAAATAGCATGAAAAACTTCATCTTTGAGTTAAGCAAAATCGATTTTGGGTATATATATATATATTGGAAGTGTAAATGAGTCCTTTGATTTCTTCATAGATGCTATTACGTGGTGTTATAATATTAGTTGCCCAGTAAAAAACAATAACTTTAAAAATAACTGGTGGACAAATGATTTAACGCAACAAAAACATTATGTTAAAAACCTTTACTGGCTTATGGTTAATATTAAATCTGTAGAGTTACAAATTCTGTATAACGAACAAAAACTATTATACAAAAACCACATAAAAAGAACCAAACAGAGTTACCATAAAAATAAAATAAATAATGCCACTAATAAAACTAAGAAGACATGGGATATTGTAAATATTAATCTGGGGCGGAAAAAGTTGAAAAATAGTAACATAAACTTGTTTAGTGAAAACGGAATAATTACAGATAAACATGAAATAGTCAACATGTTTGCTAATCACTTCTCCACTGATATTCCCAATAAATTACTTGAACACTTTGGTTCTAACTTAGCTCTACCGTACACCATTTCACCCTATCACGGGAACTCAATATATTTCGCGCCAATTTCGCTGAATGAGGTAAACAGTGCCATAGACAACTTAAAAAATAAGTCATCAGCTGGGATGGATGGTATAACAGCAAACATATTAAAAAGTATCAGGGAAGGCATACTACCGTATTTAGTCCATCTGTTTAATATGTCAGTTGATCAGGGTTGTTTTCCTGACATATTGAAAGAGGCTAAGGTGATACCTGTATTAAAAAGAGGGACGCCTGAAGAAATAGAAAATTACCGTCAAATTTCTTTACTGAGTGTAATTTCCAAGTTATTTGAAAGAATTATTTACGATAGAATTATTGCTTTTACAATAAAATTTAATATTCTTACGGCCTTTCAACATGGTTTTACTACCGGAAAATCGACAGAGACAGCAATTTGTTACTTGCTAGACCACGTATATACCTGCCTAGATAATGGAAAATATCTCTCGATAATGTTCGATTTAACAAAAGCATTTGACACCGTAAACGGTTCTTTCCTAGAACAGAAATTGTATAGTATTGGTATAAGGGGGGATTTACTATCATGGATTAGTAGCTACATGAAAAGTAGGACTCTAAAAGTACAACTTAACGACGTATACTCGGATACTCATGACGTCATGTTTGGAGTACCTCAAGGATCTGTTTTAGGGCCTCTACTTTTCATGTTATATATAAACAACCTCCCGAATCACCTAACAACTGGTCATCTGACAATTTTCGCTGACGATATTACTGTAACCGTAACAGCGGGTTCAATAGAGCAGCTACATTCACTTGTTGATCAGACATTTCAAGAAATCACTACTTGGGCACAGAGAGACAAACTGATTTTAAATGTGAGTAAGATAACTATTATAAACTTTACTTTGCAAAAACAATTACCGCATGGATTAATGTTGCACGATGGTATCAATACATCAGAAAATGCAAAATTGCTTGGTATTCACCTAGATAGCAAATTGCTGTGGAGCAAACATATTGATCATGTTTGCTCACAGCTTAACAAGGCCTATTTTGCTATATTACAATTGAAAAGTACACTTGATGAAACGGGGCTATTGAATGTATACTACGCTCTTGCCTATTCGCATATCTCCCTTAATGTCATTGCTTGGGGTAATTCAAAAGATAGGGCTAGAGTATTCATTAGTCAAAAAAGACTTATTATTAGACTTATATTTAAAATGGGATATAATGAGAGCTGTGCAGAAATGTTCAAAAACAAGAAAATTCTAACTGTACCATGCATATTCATTTTAAAATGTTTGACATACGCTAAGAAAAATATGGCATTATTCACTCAAAGGAAAGATTGCCACACATATAGTACTAGACATGGAGATCTACTTAGTATACCATTACATCACACTTCCAGTTATAAACATTCACCGCAATACAATTGTATTTTGCTTTTCAATAGTCTCCCTGTAGACATTCGAAATATGCACAACTATAAAAAATACAAGGGTATAGTTAAAGACATTTTACTCAAAGGTGGTTTCTATAGTATTCAGGACTTTTTAAATAGGGAATCTGTGGCCTTATAGGACTCCAAATACTTAAATTAAATCTGTGATATATAAGTATAGTTTTTTGTAATTTTAGTTTATGTATCTATTATATTTATCTTTGCTTGTGTGTTTGTCATATTATGTCATATTATCTTCGTTATTTGTGTAAATACTTTACTCGATATAATCATATAATGTATATTAAAATTATATTATGTATTACTGTTAAGTTATGAATGACTTGCCATATATACAATTATTGTATCTGAAATGGTCAATAAAAATATTATTATTATTATTATTATTATTCAAGCAGGAGTGACCGTGGCAATGGACACAAGCTGTTGAACAATTCAGTCCTATTTTCCTACAGCTACATTTTCCTGCACAAACCGTTGCAAAAAATTGAATTTAACAATACGTCTGGTGTTGGTGGTAACTGCGTTGGTCCAGAGCTGGGTAGGATTCGAATCACTCAGTATTCGAATCCAGGGTTCGAATCCTTTTGGAGTATTTGAAAGCAGTATTCGAATACTTTCATTTAAAAGGATTCGTGATTCGGATTCGTAAGACAAATGAAAAAGGATTCGTATTCGAATCCTTTTGTTGATGACACGAATCCTTTTTTGTGGTTCACGTTCTTTTTACGCAGGCGGTAAGCTTTATGTTTTGAGTATAGGATTCTGCAGCGTGAGAAAGAAATATGCGTTTATTTTAGGTTTATTATAAATAATTAAAAAACACACATAGTATAATCTTTAAAACTGTTTTAAATAATTGCCATTATTCTAATGAATACAAGTATATATTTTTGTTATTGTAAATTTCTGTTGGACTTGAATATCGTAGTTTGTCAATTAAAACAGTTCCTAATTTCATTATTAGAGTACCTATGGCATTTAACTATATACAAAATTTATGATAAAACTGTGTAAGGTTGTATTCCTTAGAGCAATGGGAAGGATCTGAAACTATTTTAAAAATTATACTATTTACAATTTTTTAAATATTTATAAAAAACCGAAAGTAAACGCATATTTCCCTCTCACTCTGCCTGTTGTCAGATGTTGACGTGCATATAGAATAAGACATTTGTTTTTGTTTGCATTACCACAACCAGCCGACGCGACGCCCTACGTGTGTTGATTATTGACTGTGATAGGTCATAGTGTGTATGTGTATTTGTTGTTTATAAATTAGCAAAGTGAAAAATATCACGATAAGTGTGATTATTAATTAATAACATGTACATTGCTAGAAATAATTATAAAAATAGCATGAAATCAGGGTCGTGGAGAGAAAATACGAGCCCGGTGGAATTTTTTTTCTTAAAATTGATGAGCGGGGGAAAGAAATTCGAAAAAATTTTGGATGAGCAGGGGGGAAGAAATCCAAAAAAAATTGATGAGCAGAGGGGAGAAATAAAATACGCCAAGAAAAAGTTATAATACAAATTTTCAACATTTTAAATCCAGACGCCCCCAAACAAGTCTGAGCCCCTCAGAGCGAGCCCGGACCAGGTGAAAATTACTCCCTCTCTGAACAGGCTTGCATGAAATTCTTTGTTTTTTAAATTCTTTTGATCAGTTCAATAAGTTACCGAATTAGATAAAATCTAGTTCTTCTGTCATTGTTTTTAAAAAGGAGATATGATATAATGGATGTAAATGAAACTATAACTTTTTTGTTTTCTTGGGAATTGCAATCCCAAGTAAATTTGAATTAAATACATATATTAGTAAAAATGACTGGCACTCGACTTTCAGTTTTCACCCACTTCCACATATCCGATCAACTTGAAACTTGGCATGCGTACATGGCTTCCATGACAATGCACTTTAACACTTTTATATCACAAAAATTCAAGATGGCACTTTAAAATGGCGAACGATGTTGCTGTGTATGATTCGATTCGATTTAGAATCGACCTTTGGAGGTTTTCAGGACCGCGAATTACAAATTTTTAGACAAAAATTCAGACGCGGATTACAAACTTTTGATCAAAATTCAGACATCAAAATTACGGCGCCAAGATGGCGACTGAGTTTTGCCACTTATGATCCCATTCGACTCAAAATCGATATCTGGAACTGTAACAATAATTTTGAAGTTAAACTTGACTCGAAAAAAAGGATTCGGATCCTGCGATTCGAATCATTTTTTTATACCAAAAGGATCCGAACTTGGTATTCGTGATTCGAATCATTTTTGATGATTCGGATCCGTGACTCGAATCCATTTTCAGAGGATTCGACCTAGCTCTGGTTGGTACTGGCTGCAAAATATCATTCTTCCTAATCCAGCCCCACTGCTCAGGATCGATGTCTTTTCCCAACCAGTTTGAACTTCATAATACACTCTACACAAATGCTGCTGAGCTGCTGAAGATGTTGGAGGAAGTAATGCATTTTACGCTTAGTCCGCGTCGTACCTCCAAAACGGTTAGGCGTACAAAAAAAATGTATAGAATCTTTAAGGTAGAGAATTTACAGATGTACAACTTTTATAATAGGTGTTGTTCCCGTTTGAGCCATAAAAACTGAGTTAATCGCTAATCCGCGGATTCCGCGACCTTCCGACGCGATTTTCAAGAAATCCTCCAGATGTATTGTGGCGTAACTACCAAGTGTTATTCAAGACGTCCAAATAAACACAATAACAAAAAATTTTTTCGTATGGCACGAATTTAGCACAGAGGTCAATTTTATAACTAAAACTCCCGGATTATAGTATAACGATGTTCACTTGCCCAATATCGAACGTTGTTCCGATTAAATAACCCATAGTTTGTAAATTTCGATTCATTAGAGAACTAAATGTTTTTGATAAAATTCTCAATTCTTAGTTGGCGGAACCAAATACAAAAGCTTATTCTAATCATAGTAATCATTCTTATATAGAAATGGATGCAATTGATATTTATACGATTCCTCATCCACAATAAATCTTTCTTTAATTTCTATATCAGGTTCAGTTCGAAATTGATGCTCCAACCGGGCGAAATAATTTCTGGAACCTGGATATCTCTGTCCATACAGAGTTTGTGTTCTAGTTGCATTACGTTGAGTCTCTCCATAAATAATCAACATGTCAACTTTTTCATCTCTTGAATATTTTGCAGCCATTTCATATTAATTTACTTGTTTATAACAAATTCAATACAGTTACTTCAGATAATCAGTGAGCAATATCAAGAATAATTATCTGTTAGCACTTACCTTTTAATATTACTTTTATTATTATGAAGGATGTCGTTAAGAAATATTTTTTTTATCTATTTACGAGTCTATTTATTTAACGTCGGCCTATTTCCGCTACCAGGGCCTATCACCGACGCCAGGAGACGAGCTACCCCCAACCTGGAAATTTTGCCGAACCTCTTCTCGTAAGAAGAGTAGAGATAAGAAATAATTAATGCCGAAAAATTTAAAGTTTATGAATCATTATTTGCGATTAATAAGAAAATAGCACGGTCCCATTAAAACATTTTCCATAGGACCTTGCGCCCCTTGAGGAAATGAAAATGAAATTGCGTCTTTTGAGAAAAACCTAAAAATTTTCATACCTATCAGTAATTCAAATAACTATTTTATTCTTTACAGACAAGTCTACAACCTCAGTAATAATTTTCATAGCCTACTTAATAATTTTCTTACGTCATATTCATGTGATCCGGTCATTTTGAAAAAAAAATAATAATAATAAAAAATTGTTCGTATCTCACTTATTTTTTAAATCGGAAAGAACTGTTGTACTTAGAATTTTATGCTTAATGAGAAACCACAAAATGTATGTATGTAGATGAAAAAAAAAAAAAATTCTATTAACCTTTAGCGACTCATTCTTAATTGTTGGAGAGTTAAATTTCCTCAGGGAACCAACTTAGTAAGTTAGCTTAAGTCGTGATATTCTGAGTTGATCTACACGTAGGTATTGGTTCTATATTCACTTATATAAACCTTTTTCACTAGAGCTTGTAATAGTAATTTACGTTATAAGTCTGGTAGGTGACTTATTACAGTACGAGTTGTTTTACGGACGAGGCGACGCAGGAGCCGAGTCCGGAATATAAACGAGTACTGTAATGAGACCTACCGGACGTGTATCGTATAATGTTTTATTTCGTACTGTCTTTATAATCTTTTTAAAATGAATAAAATGTTATAATTATTGAAATTTAAAAAATATTAGTTCTTAATCTAACAATCGCAACACCTTAACGATGTTATAGCCATTGTTTTCCAAAAATAATTATGATTGTCTAGCTTGTCACTGTCAAATAAATAAAACCATAACTTTTGCATTGTTTTGTATTATGGAGATTTCGGAGGAGATTATAAGTAAATCTGTGGAAGCAACGGGAAAATTAATCCCGAAAAAATGATCAGATAGATATCAAAAAGAATATGGATTGTTTTGTCAATGGAAACAAATAATATATGATAGTGTTGCTAGATAACACATTACAGTATCAGATACTGTAATGTTCGCAGGTAACACATTACGGTATCAGATACTGTAATGTTCAATTTACCGGCCGCAAATGAATCCGGGAAATAGTCATTCACCGGACAGTATGAAATAAAAGACGATCCAGCTACGTGCGAACCATGATTTTCCCAATCAATGAATGGGATATTCTAATGAGTTTCATCACAGGTACTTAACCTTTGGTTGATATACGAGTTATCATTTTGGCAAAACAATAATAATTACAAACACTTGAAGTTATCTGACAACTTCGAAATTTTTGATAAAATTTTATTTACTTACTGATTTTTAAAAACCAACACCGAACTATACTATTACAGGTTCATTAATTCAAAACAAATTGACAAGTTCATATTTAAGTGGAACAGTAGCCTTTAAAGTGGGCGAGGAGGAATAAACAGTGTCTCAAAATATTGTACGTTCAATTTAATACTCTTTTTGCTTTAATCTGTGAAATTCCGCAAATATTGATAAAATGCCTTGTAAACGACAATAAGACCACTAATGATTAGAATTTACTGAATAATGTGAAATGATCTTTTTAATCCATAAAAATATAAATTAAAAAATAATCGATAACTAGCAGCATCTAAAAACTTGATCATTAATACATTTAGTCCCCGCAAATTAGTTATTTTAGAAGAAATAATTTATAAAGTAATAATATTTGAGATGCGTACTCTTGATAGAAACAGATACCCGAAAAGCCCCCCCCCCCTTTTTTTTTGCAAAAAACCACCTCTAACGGGGACTTAAAGATGGTTTTTTATTTTTATCTTGTAAACCGTTCGTCGGAAGAGAAAAATGTAGGAAATAAAATATTTGTCGTTAAATTCTGCATAAAAAATGTCCTATTAACCTTGTAGCTAGCTTATCCTCACCTATTTCGCGCTAACAGCCTGCGAACAGAGAGCGCACAGGTAAAAATCGATCCTATTAGAAGATTCACAGCGAATATCTTAAAACCGGTTACTTTAACGAGAAAAATGCTCGGGAATGAATTTATAGAGCGGAGTTCTCTCTATAGGATGCATGTATAGCGAGCGGGTTTTGACGCAAGTGATTTTTATTTATTTTCCCTTTTTTTTTCCACAAAGCTGTATTTTTTAATTTGAGCTCGTTTCCACACCACCCTCGAGGTAGAGCTCTCGGTGCGTTTTTTTTAAGTGGTTTCCACTGTAGGCCTATTCTGCCTCCATAAGGAAGAATGATAAAAAATATAGTATGTAGATATTTGAAGTTAGAGTAGTAGTAGTACCGTGTTTTTGCTTAGCATTCTTATGACGTTTCTTGAAGTATCTCTGTAATTAACTATAAAAATTAAGACTTGGTAATTGAAGTTGAACTTTTATTAAAGTTAAAATTCAAAACATTTTAAAACAAATTATGGGTCCACAATTATTTACTAAATAACAACATGGTATCTCAAGATTCTTAAGAATAAATATGGTATATCACAGAAATATTAGTCTGGGAGGTAGTGTCAAATTTTAGAGGTGATTTTGGCACGATTTCTGTGAGTTTATGATGATAGTTAGTACGTGTTGAAGAACTAAAATTGATGTTAGCTGGCGCGACTCCGTGACTTTTGGGCGTGAGAGGCTGCGCAACTTGTAGAAAAAAAAATTTTTTGGACCATTTTGGCAAAGATGAAAAAGTATGGATGATTAATTTATGAAACGCTGATCTTAAAAAAATGTGTGAGCTGCATCGGATCCATGGAAAAACGTGTTAGCTGACTACGTAAACATGTCAGAAAATTCAGGAAAATCGGAGCATTTTGGCAAAGCTGAAAATTTTATATATTAAAGTTTATGATTTAACAAGCTAAAAACGTACTCTTCGCCAATTTATGAGCTTTTTATATAATTGTTACACATTCTATAGGATACTCTTCGCAGTTTTCTTGTAAATAATGTTAGTTTTTGGACATCCTAAATTTTGTGATACCATCTTTGTTGTGAAAAAAATTATATGAAAAAAAAAATGAAAAAAAAATATCCAACCTGTTTGGGATTCGAACACACGATCTTTGGATTGCAAGGCAAAAGTTTATGGAGATAACATTTCCAAGATTTCTATTTAAGTACAAGCGACAAAAATTATGAGAATATATTTTTTTACATTAAATAATTAATATCTTTTTTATTTACTGATCGATTTTCTTAAAAAACAATAGGGTTCTTCCTCTACCGAACACTAACTTACTTTCCAAATTTCAATACAATCGGACTTTTCTTTTTTAAGTTATCGTGCTTACAAGAAACGTGACGGAAGAACGGACAGATGGATGGACGGACGGATGGACGGACGGACAGACGGACATTTTGAAAGTTGTTCAGAATTTGTTCACTAAGACAATGATATGAAAATTTTTTCTCTACGAGCAATATTTACGATTTTAGAAATGTGCCGATCAAATACAATATACTCTTCGTTTTTGCGAAGAGTATAATAATTACATTAATATGTGTCAGCTGGTATTCCGATGTGGCAAAACCTGTTAGCTGGACTTTCAAATTGTGGCGTAGCGTTTAGTTGGGCGCAACGCGCGGCAGTTTCGTGACTCAGCTAACGTATTTTAGCAGCTGTTAATGTTAATAATTTTGTGAATGAATCGTATCAGTTTATTTTTTATTATAATTCTCATACATACTGCTCTGTCAACCTTTCCCCTATAGCTAGAGTTGGGTTTCAGAGTGCCCGGTTCTCGCTTATTATAAAAAATCATCAATTAGATTTATTACGACAGTGAAATTATTTACTGCACAAATAATTGTTAAAAATAAATGTTTTGTAGATTTTCTGAAAAGATAATGAAATCATGGAATATTTATGATTAAGTTATTCTTAGATTAAATAAAATATTTCCAAAAAGCGTACGCGCATAAAGAGATTTTTGTATATATTTTTGAATAATATTTTGAAGGCCACGCCGCACTTCGAGAGTTCAGCTGACAGCTGACATCAATTAATACGATTATTGAATTTATAAACTTCAATATATGAAATTTTCAGCTTTGCCAAAATGCTCCGATTTTCCTGAATTTTCCGACATGTTTACATGATCAGCTAACACGTTTTTCCATAGATCCCATGCAGCTGACACATTCTTTTAAGATCAACGTTTCGTAAATTAATAATAATCCTTTCTTTTTCAGCTTTGTCAAAATGGTCCGAAAATATTTATTTTCTACAAGTTTCTCAGCCTCTTCTCACTCATCTTAAGTCACGGTTTTGAGCCAGCTGACACTTCGTTCCTTAATAAGCTATAGAACAACAAGCTATGTTAAAAAAATCAGCTTTGCCAAAATGCTCCATTAACATTTGACACTACCTCCCAGACTATATGCCATGTTTTGTTTATGTAATGGATAGATACGGTGTCCATATGTAATAACATGATAAATTCGCTCCAGATACGAGGTCGACAAAATGTTAGAAAATATTGTTCGGGGTCTATTTTACAAGGTTTTTTCGATGTAATTGTCCGCTGAGTTCATTGAAACTAAAATCTCAAAATACCCAAAAATGCCACATACGGGGTTCTTTCTTATAAGGGCAATATTCCACTAAAATTCCGTCCAATTTTACTCATGGCATAAATGATGTTGCCTACTTTTTTCCAACCCCAATCCGTTGGTTCCAAGTTTTCTCCACGCCAAGATTAAATTTGGAGAAATACTCTGTAAGAATGTTGACGTAATACCTCTGATGTTGGTGGCAGTCTTGGTAGAATCCCGGCAGTACTAGACTGACTGACCAACTTATTGAAAATAATGAACCTTTAATGATTCAAAGATGTCTCTTTATTGGGTCTTTGTACAATGCAAGCACGAATTGTTCTCCAGTGCTTGTAATTTCTTGTTTCGCTGAGCTACGGTTATTGAATATACGGACAACCTCTTCGAGATCTTTTCTTTCACTGACGTATTCCACCGTTTGCACTTTTTCTTTACCAAAAAGAGCTGAAGTGGTATCGATAGGCTGGAAGCGCTCAATCCTTAGGACAACTCGCTGTGGAAACTGTCGAGGGCCATGAGAAATACGCAGGTGGCTATACCCGCACTGACTAACGCCAACGGAAGGACAGCTATGACAGACGCCCAGAAAGCGGAAGACCTAGCTAATCATTTTGCAGACATTCACAATGCACGAATACCAAATAATCCCGGACACGACCGCATCGAAAACGACATCAACGAACTAACTGGTTATGACATCCAATTGATGAGACGAGAATTTTCAAAAGTCATGACCAAGCCCTCGGAAGTTGTGGGCATCGTCCGGACCTTACCGAACAACAAGGCCCCGGGAGCAGTCTGTATCGAATACAAGCTGCTTAAATATCTTCCGCGGAAAGGCATTGTACAATTGACGTGCATTGTCAACGCGATCCTGCGACTACAACACTGGCCCAGCCAGTGGAAGTGCACCGTGATCGTGCCAATCCTGAAATCTCCAACTCCAAACTCGTCGACAGCTATCAACCGATCTCATTGCTGTCGGCGATCTCCAAGTTGGTGGAGAAGGTCATCCTGGTCAGACTAGACGCTGCCCAGGATGAACTCCACATCGACGATGAATACCAGTTTGGTTTCAGGAAAGGCAGGGGCACTGTGCACCAGGTCGTCAGGATCGTGAATGACGTCAAAGTACAGTGCAACCGCGGAAAAAGTAATGGTGCTGCTCGATATTGAGATACAGTATGGATCCCGGGCTTACTCCACAAACTAAATTCATTGGACTTTCCGACGCATATCACCAAACTAATTCACTCTTTCCTGACGGGCAAATCACTGCAGGTCAGAGTGAATAACAAACTCTCAACTCGGCGGGGCATTCGCGCGGGCGTCCCTATCACCAAAGCTATACAATCTGTACGTCTCTGACTTTCCGGAGTTTCCGAACACGAACCTTACCAAGTACACCTACAAGACGGCCATGTACGTGCACTCACACAATGCACAAGCGGCGAACATACTGCTGAAAGCGCACATGGCCCGTGCCACGGCGTATTACGACAAGTGGAAGATTCGGATCAACGCCGAAAAGTCGGAAACCATACTCTTCACGCGCCGGTTCATTGAGAACCGCATTTTAACACCAGTTTCAATCGGGGGTCTCCAAATTCCAATCAAAAGGTGCGTGAAGTATCTGGGGGTGAACTTAGACAGAAGACTGACGTATAACACACACGTCAACGAAACCGTACGAAATGTCTACTCCATGTCCAGGAGTCTGTATCTGCTCCTGGTACGGGGTAGCGGATTAAATAGGACGAATAAAAAATTGTTGTATACGATGGTGATCAGGCCGGCCATCACATACGAGGCGCCGGTATAGTGCAGCATCCCGGCCACGACAATGAGAAAATCTCGAGTCTTAGAACACAAATTTATGCGCCTCATTTCGAACTCTGATAGGTCCACCTCCCTCAGAGATCTCCACGCACGCTGCCACGACATAACCCCACTAGCAGACTTCGTCCAGGAAACATCGCAGAAATTCTATCAATTCAATCTGGGCGATAGTCCACTTACCCGCGATATAACATGAATCAGACAGCATAATGCCATACTTTTCAACCTGAAACACATTACCATACCAGGTGTTGCCTATCTTTCGGCAACCTCCCTAATAGTGCAGGCAAATCCAGTTTTGAGTATGAACTGTCTGGGGACAGCTATTTCTTTATCGAAATGGATAGCTTTATTCATGTAGAATGAGGATATAAAGCCCCGAAAAATCCCGATGTGAGCTAAAGCCACCATTTAGAAAAAATGGCCGTCAGAACTGTTTTATTTAAAAGGACATTATCTCAGTAACCATTGCTCCGATTTTAGATTTCTTTTTTTTGTTCTTTTCCCCTTTTTATGTACTATCGAAAGTATTATTACGTTTTTGGCCATAAAATAGACGATAACTGAAGAAAATAAGACTTGACTTATACATTATGGAATTTTATTTATTTTTTTTAAATTGGTCACTTTTAGTGCAATTTCGCGTCATTTTTGGAGAAAATAATTCAAATAAAAGATTTAGAAAATACAAATGGCTTTCATTTGTTTTTTGGCTCATGTCTTTAGCTTGAATATTAACAGAGTTATGATTGTTTATTCACATACCTGCTTAATCTGCACTAAACACTAGAAGTCATCTTCGTCGATAACGCATGCATATTTACAGGCAATTCCATGACAGTTTTGACACATGGAGCTACAACGACCGACCGCTGAGCAGGCACATTTTTTCTGGCACCCATTCTTACATTTACAATGTAAGAGATTTAAAAGTTCTGATGGTGCTGGAGATTGCTGCATTGGAACAGGAAAAAATTGATTGTTAAATATCTTCCATCCAAAATTTTGTGGTGATAAATCATTTCCCAACCAGAACTGGATTTGCAGAGAGGTCCTAAATTTAATACACATATCAGTACAAATAGTAGTAACATACCAGGGGAAGTTTACCTTAATGTATGTTGATTTAATGCATCCTTTGTAGGTGGAAGTGCTGCTAAATTAAATGATTTGTCTAATGTTTGCCTGGCTATGCCCTTGATATACAATTTGAATCTTTGATCATTGATGTCATTAGTATCTCCCAGTCCATACATCAATAACATGAATTCATGACCAACAGCCTGTAATATTTTTATAACGGCATTAGCTTCAGTAAATACTAGCAATTTGTCATGCATATATCCATGTTTTTTGAGAACATTTAGGGCTGTGGATTTACCCTTTTTAAAGGGATAAGAAGTGGTATCATATCCGTTAAAGGCATGTATGAACAGTAAATTGTTAACCAGTGGTTGTCCCAATCTTTCACATATCTTTATTATATGGTAGAAGATATCTTCACTTTTTCCTTGGCCAACTTTGCAGAAATACAAGTTAGATAATTTTCCGCATAAACTAATCGACAGAACTAACAAATCAGTATCTTTGCCGACCACAGGCCGACCACAGTTACTGACTTACTGCTCTCGTATTTTGCCAAATTGATGGCAGTATTTACAATTAACGTATCTGCATCCGCAGTAGCCTCATACGTTATAATATTCTTGGCTGTGAAATGAATTTTGAGAAGGTGTATAAGTTGACATTTATTTTTTTCATGGGACAAGAAATCTGACTGACTTAGTGATACTATTGCATTTCCGCTAACAATAACTTCAACAGGAATTTTCTTATTTCGTCTGCGTCTATGTTCCTCATCTTTAGTGGTTGGTATATTGTTATATCCATCAAATACGATTCTCACTTTTACACCAAAATGCTTTAAAATGTAAGACACATACAAATCTGCTAATTCAGTATATGTAGTTAACTTGGGCCATACAAGGGCATGTAGTAGATACCCACCGTCAATAATATATATTACGTTTTCTGGAATTTCAGCCCTTTCAAGCTTCAGTGATTTTATTAAACTTGATTTATTTCCTTTTCTCATCAAATCATTATAAAACAGAGAAGGGGGTGAAGGTGCTGGCTCATAACAAAAATAGTTTTTGAGATCCTGATCGTTTCTTTTCAAACAAATTATTCTGTTAAATAGCTGGTGCGCGTTTATAAGCATGGTGTCATCCCGAACTTTCACAGATCTAGTTGCTGATGCCAATGGTTTAATTTTATTTTTATTTTGAAAATGCACTTCAGAGAACATCTTATCGGTCATAGATTGAACTAATTTTAGTCCCACCTCTTTAGCCATATGGCAATTCACATTTTCAGCTGCTACAACCCCATTGGTTAAGCAAGCAAGCTGATGGAAGTTATCACTAAATGGATTATGGTCTTTGAGCCATTGCAAAATTGTGTTTAAGTCTTTGTGGTCACGGTTAATTCGCGATTCTCTCAATTCAATATGTTGCTCAGAGTGATAACTTTGAACACCACAAAATGTTTCTATAGCATCGCACACTTCAGTTGTGTAGGGCATTGTAAGAATCCATTTAGTCAGAGAGCTTTCAGTTACGCCTCTACCATGATTTAATCCTCCAGATGTCTTCATGGATCTCATCAGGTATTGTTCAATACACATATCAGTCCACGTGCCCGACCATATTTTATTACTTCGGCGTACCGTAAAATAGCCAAGGGTACAAAACTTCTCATAATCAGTTGATGACATGGTTTCTTCTAATTTAACCATATTTTGTACATACAAATGAGCTGACTTTGCATAATGTAAATGGCCTGCGGCATGCAAGTACGGCAACATCATCTTTACAGCGGTTAGATGCATATTCCAATCTCCATACCGCTCAGATTTTAAGAATAGTTTTATGATAGTAACCATTTCGAGATATTGTATCCATAGTTTAGAAGTGTTACTTTTTAATTTTAATACATCCTTCACATTGTTAACATTTGATTGTAGCGTATTTAGAATTTCAATTTCATTAATGTTTTTTAAATATATCATTTTATGATAAGCATTCGCATGTACATTAGCTAATGTTTCCTTGTCTACATTACATGCATCTAAAAGCAAGATATTTAAAGCCCAGTGAGTTAAAAAATGGGCTCTCATAGCTCTTGAGTACGCATGCCCTGCTATCATATGACTAACAGTTACTCTAGCATAAATTTTCGACCACAAGTCTTCTAATCCTGATCCATTCATTATAAATCCTGTGGCACCCATGAACGACATTAATAAATGAAATCCTCCTAATCTTAAGATAATAGGCAAATCTTTTGCGTACACTATTTCTGAAGCTTTTTGAAACAAAGGTTGGTCAAAAGTTATTATACAGGATGATTGTTTATTTTTTTTTGATTCAGTCAAAGCAAATTCTAGAGCTGTGTAGATTGTAGATGAA
Source organism: Rutpela maculata (assembly GCA_936432065.2). NCBI lineage: Eukaryota > Metazoa > Arthropoda > Insecta > Coleoptera > Cerambycidae > Rutpela > Rutpela maculata. The sequence goes on along the minus strand of OW386286.2, from coordinate 205,085,817 downwards.
TCACTTGGATTTAAGTTAATAAACGGTAATATAACAATTTTGCTTTTGTCAAATTTTTTTGTTCCTTCCATAAGTAAAGCCATAAAGCCATTCCAATTTGGAGTGGAACCATCACCTAACCAGTAACCACAAACCCAAAGTAAGTCCAATTTGATTGATTGAAGAACATTAGACTCATCGAAATTGATATCTTCTAAAAGCAAATCAGCTACTTTAATCTTGAATAAACCGGATTGGCATTTTCTATAGGTCTGAATCGGTATTTGTCCGAAAGTACCGATTTCATGAGCAGTTAATTGTTTTTTCAGTTTCGGTACGTCCATCCTGCACTTAACTTTATCATGTGGTGTGAAACACTGAATTCCACCCATTGCGTGGAATGTACCAGACCCATCTAAAGTTCTTACGTTATGATCTGCGTTATCAAATACGTATTGATAAAATATATCTGTACTGATTGGCATCCCAGCTGCAACTACAGATGACTCATACAAAAGAGTATCTGTATAACTAATAGCAAATCCTAATTTTTCAATTATCTGAACCAAACTTTTCGATCCAAATTTTCTATGCAGAAATACAGACAAAGCAATTTGTACAGGTGATAAAAATGAATTTGGACGAACTGCCGATAAAATAGCATGAGCAATACTTATTGACTTTCTCTTTAAGCTATCATTTTGAGAAGTTTTCAAAAGGTCATCTGTAAATATCTTCAAGGATTCAGGAATAAGCTGTAAACAGTCCTCCTGCATATTATCTGTAAAATTGGGATAATTTTATGTATTGTAAATCTGCTTTCTTATGTCTTCCCTAATAATTTTACTTGCAGTTCTAACAATTTTTAATCTTTCTTGTTCAATATTTTGACATTTTTCGGTATAAAATTTTTCAGTAATAATATTATGTAAAGTGTCTGTTAATGTAATAATTGTAACTTTACCTGGGCGCCTTGTTATTGTAATTCGTTCACCGAAAAATCGTTGCAATTTTTCCAATAACCAACTGGGGGAATATGTTTCCTCAGTAGTACCGAACCATGTAACTTTTTCAATGAGATGTTGAAAGGAAAACTGACACTCACCACTATTTTCCATATAATCACACAATTTATTAAATGCACATTGCTTATCACTGTATTCCTCTGACTCCTTAGAGGTACTTGCTGTACCATGAATTAAATTCTTGTAACAAGACAAATGATATTTTCCTTCGGCAGCTACCAAATCCGTATCGTTACTTACTCGGAGTAATATTTGTTTGCCTAAGTCGTCATCTCTGTTCTTGCAAATTTCTACTAATTTTTCCTGCATGTCAAGTTGAGTAACATTTCGTATTTCTCGTCTATATTGCCTTGATTTCTTTTTTTCCATTTCAAGACAAATATATTCCCCGCAAATTACACATTTGCTTTTAAAATCGAAATAATTTGACGAAAATATCAATTTTTGTTCACTTTCCGTACGTTCTTCTTTGTTTTTTTCCCCATATTTTTCACGAGTGTAATTTTTTCTGCACGACACATGCACCTTAATGCTCGTTATGTTATTTAACCTCTCAGAAATATTGTCATTTTTCTGCTTACTTGCACTTATAATTGACTCTAACCCTTTTGGTCCTACAGTTACAACTTTACTGCCTCTCAATGTTTTTTTACAAAACACACACATTTTTAAAACATCCATTGTTGATAATAGGTACCTATAATCCTCTAAAAATCGACACGAATACTTATTGGCTCACCAAACCAATATCCGTAATTATAACGTTTAATAGAACATGCACTTGCATAAGTTTGTGAGACAAGACTATTAATATACAAGATGTAATAGGTATTAACAAACTCTCCCGCCAATTTATTCCGCTACTTTATTCCGCTACTTTATCCCTCCATTTTGTTGCTGATTGTCCAATAGCAATGCAGTTAAAGGCAATCACGTGTTATTGTTCACGTGCGCTGCTTCTTAGAAATATACATATAGGTACCTACTTTACCTACTTTAATGTACATTATTAGAAATGATTGCAATTTTATATATAAATAACGATTACTCCGTTAATAATAGAGTTAGTAACATCGGCCAAAAAACAAATAAGAGCTAATTATATGCTCTAGAACTTTTATTAAAATAATTTTTTCGAAAATTAACGAGAGATTTCAGTACAAACGTCTCAAGTTTATAAAAGTTTAAATTTCTGTAATATTTAAATTATTTTTTAATTTCCTAAGTTTATCATTCAATTTATCGTAAATTATGTAATCATACTTTCTGTAAAATGCGAAATGAGGAATGGAACAAAAAAAAGAAATCTAAAATCGGAGCAACGGTTACTGAGATATAAGATTTTAAAGAAAATGCCACTGGCGGTCATTTTTTCTAAATGGCGGCTTTAGCTCACGTCGGGATTTTTTGCGACTTTATGTACTTATCCTACATTAATAGAGCTATTCACGCCAAACCCATTTTACACTGAGATTTGCCTGGTCTATAACCAAAACTTTCCTATACCACAACTTCCCTTTCACCACCTTTTATTTTTCACCACCTTTTACCCTCAAACCTCTTTCTATTCCCTCTATTCGTCTGCTTTTTGTTAATTTTTGTTCTTTTGTCCTTTTTTGTTCTTTTTCAAAATCCCCTCTCGACCAATAGGCGTCTGAATTTAAGATGCCAGCGCCAAAGTGGAGAACTCGTGAACTAATTATAGGCTTTTTGTTTGTTTATGTGGCGAATACTCATATTGATTTTTTTCTGTTTATTGTTATTTTTGGCGTTAAAAATAATACCATTAATAATATATGACCTAAAGGTTTGCAAGATTTTGTTGTAAGTGATTTGCAATATGTTAACGGCATTATTTAGCAAAATTCATATTTTTTTAGGTTGTCTAGTTTTTCCCTTGGAAAGTACAGTTTCTTCGACATAAACGGTGTCTGGCTAGTTAAATATTAATAAACTAAAATATTTCTTTAAATTTATGTACAGTTGTAGTTTGAATCACTTTTCTTTCAGGAAACATGAGTGACATTTATTGCAATGTATGGAACATTTGGGAAGCACTAAAAATGTAAAAATTCTAGGTGTGTGTATGAAAGGGAATATGTTTTAAATGCAGGACATATTATTTTGTGTGGTACAACCCATATTCAACACAAAACTTATTAAATGTGTATGCTCTATGTTCACAAACAAGTGTCTCAGATTCAAATACCCATGAAATTAGTGATACATTGAATAAAACTGAAAAGACATTTATTAATTCTTTAAGTAAAATAAATGAAACAGTATTTTGTAAAATCTGAAATAGAAATATACGGGGGTAAAACATAATAGTGCATGGTGCACTAGTATATATTACTTTTATAAATATACTGAAATTACATATATTTACTTATTTCAAAAATTTCACTTACAATGGTTATTATTATTTCTACTCGGGACACGGTTATTTGTACCCACTTTTCCTCGCTCAATGTCTGGTTAAAGGTGTCTACATTAAAGAGGGTATGCTTTCACATTGCAGTGCAACTCAACTTTCACGAGTTGTCCCTGCAATCTACAAAGGATACCGACTAGGTTGGCTCCAGCAAATTATATCTTGTATAGCCCCTTTAAACGCTATCATATTTTTAAGCTAGCATCTCAGTTTATCATTTTACTTATTGTTGATATCATCGTACACTAAAGAGACAATGACAGAAAGGCCCATAATTGGTTTGACTATAGACCACCAGGTGGCGTACTCCTTATTTTCAGACGCCTATAACCTCTTGAAAATCCAAACTTTTTAAATCACAACGTTCCTTCCACCCTACCTTTCTGGAGGCAGTCTGACCACTGAATGAAGGACGTTACTAGTCCGAACGGGTTTTTTCGTTGAGTTTTCTCCATACCAGTAATGAAAATGCAATTAGTGCAGTGCAGTGCTTCGTAAAGTGCGCCGCAATGAAAAACCGCCTCTCTTAAGGAAGGGATATCTTTATCTTCAGGTGCGCGAACGATAATAAATCAATCCGAGAAGATCAATATCTTGTCCGACGATGACCACTGTATCATTTTCATGAGATTCATTTAAGGTGGTTTGAACTGAGTACCTCGTTTTTAATTCTCTCCACCAATGGCGAAGTAAACCGGTCCTTGAGATTGTTTATTATTTTATTTTGCGTTTCAGTCAGTGGCGTCTTCTCATTGAAAATAATATCCGGTGAAATGCCTTTCGATGCTCTTCGTATTGCAGACATTGTCAGCATACCCGTCAAACACTATAGTCACTTTTTTGCCATAACGATTACGAATAAAGCGAATATAGGCTGTATAAACGTCGTCAGAGGTACCCTGCTTTGGCCATACTACTCGATTAATCAAATTGCCGCCATCAACAATGAACTAGCAATCAGAAAGATCTATCGGTCTCTCCCGTACAGCATTGAAAATATCATACAGATACGAATTCTTGGTTTTTCTCATTGAAGAGATGAAGAGGAATTGAAGTAAGCTCAAAGTTGAAACATGACTCCAAAAATTATAAATAACTGACTGTTTATTTTCAGAGTATCAGAATCTGAGAGAGAAGTAAATAAAATGATATAGAAAATGCAATATAATTTTAATTGTACTATATATACGTTTAAGGTAATTATTCATGTCTGAAGCTTTTATTGCCGTAATCCTTCCGGGTATAGCTTGAGGCCATCTTTACATCTACGTCTGTACTCTACCTATTTTACGTATAATTATAAACGCATCTGTGTGAAAAAAGGGGAAAATAAATAAAAATCACTTGCATCAAAACACGCTATACGTGCATCTTAGAGAGTAAATTCCGCTCTATAAATTCATTCCAGAGCATTTTTCTCGTTAAAGTAACCGGTTTTAAGATATTCGCTGTGAAACTTCGAATAGGATCGATTTTTACCTGTGCGCTCCAAACTACCCGCCTTTCGGAGGCTGTTAGCAGGAAATAGACGACATATAAGGTTAATAGGACATTTTTTAAGCAGAATTTAACGACAAATATTATATTTCCTATACTTTTCTCTTCCGACGAACGGTTTACAAGATAAAAGTGAAAAACCAGCTTTAAGTCCCCGTTGGGGGTGTTTTTTTGCAAAAAGAAGGGACCCTAAATGGGGGGAACTTTTCAGGTATCTATTTCTAACTCGAGCTTATGAGAAAAATTACTGCTGATTGTGATTACAATGCAAGTTCTATGTCAGATAATAGTAAATTCCTTACAGATTCAGTAGTTCGTTCTGGAGTAATGAGTTTGAAACTGAAAGTCACAATGAGACGGTAGATATTATAACTTTGATATAGAGAGACTGTGCACAAGTCACGAGCAGCTGAGCACCACAGCAATTTTATAGTAGTACCCATAAATTAAATCATGTATGTTTTCTGATCATAGACTTAATGAAAATTTTCCACTTTTCAAATAATTAATACGTACATGTTCAAAATACGGAACTCTGTACCTAGTTATTAGTGTTTAATTGTCACATTCTTCTTTTGTTTTCCAAAACGTACCACTGAATGCATTAAGAATAAAAATCAACAAGTTTTTTTATTGATTTAAAGTATTATTGGTATTAGTCGGAGAGCCCATCCTAGCTGTACGTGTACCCGCCCCCCGCCCGATCCTTGGGGACAATGTTTTTCATAGATATTAAAACCTAAGAAATAATTTTAGACGTGTCCCCAAAAAAACTGACTGTACTTTCAAAATGGCGGCCATATGTTAAAAATCTGCTGCCAATGTTGTTTTTGTCATTTAACACAAAAACTAAAAAGATGGACAAATATTTTTTTACAGAAAACAACGTGCATAAAATTTCCTACAATTTTGTTCCTATTACAATATTTTGATGGGAGTTATCATTTTCCAAATAAATGAGTCCAAAATTAAGAAAACATGGAAGTTCATATATCGGTAAATCATTTAGAGGAAATAACTTTAACAATTATTGTAAGGCAAATAATATAACTTTATATTATTAACATAACAAAAAATAAAATAAACTGAAACAAATTAATAATAATAATAATAATAATAATAATAATAATAATAAACCGTGGATTTTAACCGCCCAGATATCCTAATAATAGAGAAGGACAATAAAGAAGCTTGGATAATTGATATCGGTGTCCCCCTCACTAATAATCTAGAAAAGACCGAACGCGAAAAGTACAGAAAGTACTAGAATCTGGTAATGGGAGTCAAACGCCTATGGAAATTAAATAAAGTAAACATCGTACCACTAATCGTATCTGTAGATGGAGTTGTTACAAACCATCTTAAACCCAACCTTAATTCAATAGGATTAGCCCATGGTCTTTTCGCGATCATGCAGAAAGTATCTATCTTACAGACATGCCACATTGTCCGTAAATTCTTGTCTTTATAAAATCTACTGGATGAAGTGAACTCTTCCTCAGTTGATTTGTCCATCCGACTCTAAATGTTGAGTATGTAGTAAAATAATAATAATAATAAAAAAGTTATCGAGTACCCACCACCATTTGGCCAGAATTTTTAATGCCTGGCTGAATGGGGAGCAGCAAATTCCTTCTTGGGTTGTTGACGGGCAGACAGTGCTGATCCCCAAGAACGGAGATTTGTCTAACCCAAAGAAGTACCGCCCGATAACCTGTTTAAATGCATGTTACAAAGTATTTATACGCATTTTGTACATGCGGGTGCTCCACGCAGTTGAACCGGTTTACGATATATGGCTGCAAGGAGAACCTGCTGATTGACAGATGTGTCACGCAGGACTCCGTGCAGTATAAGCGGAACCTCTCCATGGCCTGGATCGACTACCGCAAGGCATTTGACATGACATCTCATGAGCTTATTTTACACTTGCTCCAATGTCTTGCGGTACCCGGTCCCGTAGTGAGATGTATTGAAGAACTGATGCCGCTCTGGAGGACTCGCTTTACTATAACATCCGGTAATGATAGAGTCCAGACGGAGCCGGTATCGTTCAGAAGGGGAGTATTTCAGGGAGACTCCCTCAGCCCCCTTCTGTTTTGCATCTCACTACTGCCATTATCCGTTTCGCTCCGGAAACCCCGTGGATACAACTGCGGTACCCCCGGCGATAGGAGGCATAAGGTCACCCATTTGTTTTATATGGATGACCTTAAACTTTATGCCTCCGGAGAAAGGGACCTACACCAGTCCCTTAGGGTGGTACAGGAGTACACGCAGGCTGTAGGCATGGAATTCGGGTTGGACAAATGTGCACTGGTCCATCTCAAGAGAGAACGATGCGGGGACTATGGAGAAGACGCGCAGCTCGTAGACGGAAGCATCTTACATCATCTAGATGCCGGAGAGTCGTACACTTACTTGGGTGTCGAGCAACGCTCCACCCAAAAAGTGAGTGTAGTGAAAAACGCTCTCCGCGGCAAGTATCAGCACCGACTCCGACAGATCTGGTCTTCAGAACTGTCGGGAAAGAACAAGGTGTCTGCTACCAACATGCTTGCCATTCCGATCCTTCTCTTTGGAGTGGTGAAATGGAGCCGAGAGGAGTTGCGTCAATTCGACGTAGGAACCCGCAAGAAGATGCATCTCAATAGGAGTTTGCATCCTAAATCGTCCGTTCAACGGTTATACCTCCCACGACATCGGGGAGGCCGTGGACTCTTGAGTTTGGAGAGTCTCCATAACAGGATGGTTCTGGATGGAGCCTGTAAGATTATCAGGAGTTCGGATCCCCTCCTCTGCATGGTCCGGGACCATGAAAATGCAGGGGTAGGAGCGTTTTTGTTTAAGGCAGCACAGAGAGCAGCCGGTGAACTTGGTCTCTCCTTCGACGTCGAGCGGGTAAATCGCGACTCTGTCACCGAGTTGGAACCTGCTCGGCGAAAAGCCCAAATTACAGCTGCAGATCACAACATCTTTCTGCAGCTTCATACGGATAAGCCAATGCATGGAGTCTTCTATAAAATTATAGAAGACCTTGGCTTATCCGAAAGGCTGAACTTTGCCTTCTTCAGGTCAGCCGGGCTGAAGTTTGAGACCGAGGGATTCATAATGGCTTGTCAGGATGGTGTATTTAACACTCTCGTTTATCGAAGTCGTGTCATGGGTATAGAGGTCCCTGATGTCAGCTGCAGGGCCTGCCGCAGGGCGCCAGAGACTTTAATGCACTTGCTGTCGGCTTGTCCGACATATGCAGTCTCGGCCTATATCCAGAGGCACAACGGAGCATTACGAGTGCTTTATTATCACTTAAGGCACTCGAGATACCAGTGCTGCCTTACGCTCCAGGGGATATTGAGTCCGTTGTGGGAAATGAGAAGTGTCTAATTTATTGGAACTACTCTTTTCCCACAGTCAGGCAAATACAAGCCAACAAGCCTGACGTAGTCCTCCTCGACCACCAACTCAAGACAATGTTTGTCGTGGAGTTCTCGGCTCCCGCGAAGAACAACATTGTCTTGAAGGAGGAGGAAAAATGGACAAAATATCGAGATTTGCTCTTCGAACTCCGCAGACTCTACCCAGACCATACTGTTAAGATAGTGGTACTGATTATAGGAGCCCTCGGTGGAACGAGACACACACTGCTTTCAGAACGTAAGATCATACCGGCATGCCGAAATTCGGCAGAGGTCTTAGCCGGCAAAATGCAGAAGGCCGTCATCCTCGGTTCATTACGTCTGCTCAGGGCACACGATTCGCGGACCCAGTAGTTACTCACCCCACGGACGTGGGGAGTGGCTGCCGGTACTACCAGCTCCCCTCTGTGAGGGTCGGAGCGACAGAGAAGTGTGACTGGTTTTTAACAAAAAAAACAAAAAAATAATATTGTAATAATATTATAATTTGCAGACATTTATCTCTTGTAGAAAACGGTAACAATGGGTTATGAACAGATTAGAGTTAAAAGTGTTGATAGTGACACATCTTTTGGATTCTACTGGCTCATTCCAATAAAATTAAATGTAAATTACACTTTGATACTAGATTCGTCAATAAAAGAAAGCTTATTAACATATCCGCATTAGCAGAAGAGTACGGACCTCAAAAATGTTCGGCATTACTGACCTTTCATTCATTTACTGGATGCGGCTCAGTCAGTGCCTTTAAGGTAAAAGGAAAGATAAAACCTCTAAAAATGTTACTTTCTCCCAAATATACCAAATATATCGGAGCATTTCAAGATTTGGGAAGCAGCTGGAATATTGATGATAAATTATTCGCATTATTAGAGGAGTTTACATGTGCCATGTATGGATCAAAGAAATGCGCTAACGTGGACGAGCTTCATCTAATTGCCATTAGACAGAAATGTGGTGACAAAAATTTGTCTTTGTCAATTGATACTAAAGTTGATTTTTCTTCGATTCCACCATCAAGAGCTTGTCATATCGAGCATATTAAAAAGTGTTTACTAAACGCGTATTTGGCGATTAGCCGACGAAAGTATTCGAAATATTCCAAAGCCTTGGAATGATTATGGATGGCAAGAAGATGTAGAACTTCTTTGGTGTTTAGCAGATAAAATATTGTCTCAATCGCTTACTGAAATTCTTCAGGAGATGATTCCAAATCAAGTTATGATAGACGAAAGTGAGGATGATAACGATATCATAAATGAAGCAATAGAGGAAGAAATATTCGATGTATCGGGAGACAGCGATAGTGAATCTGAAAGAGAATGAGGTGTTACTTACTTTTTATATTGAATTTTATATTTCATTTTAAGAGCTGAATCATTTATCTGGAAAATTGTAACTCCTATCCAAATATTGTATAGGAACAAAATTGTAGGGAATTTTATGCGCTTTCTTTTCTGTGCAGAAAGTTTTTCTCCATATTTTTTAATTCCTGTGTTAAATGACAAAAACAATATTTGCAATAATTTTTTTTTTAACGGACGCCATTGAATGTACAGTAAGTTTTTTTTGGGACATGTCTAAAATTGTTCCTTAGCTTTAATTTGTATGAAAAATATTGTCTATTGTCCTCAAGGATCGGGGGGGGGGGGGGGGGCTGTGCACGTACACTTAAGGTGGGCTCCCGTAGTATATATGTATTAATTAAATATTGTCTAAATGCTAGTTTTATGGCATTGCCTTAATTTATTTGTTTTTCTTTCTGGAATTCTGTGTATTTTCTTCTAAAAATAATGCCGGTGAAATCTAATACAATTACCCAATATTTTACAGGAAAATGACCTCTACGCGTTTTTATTCTCAAAGATTTATTGCAAAGTGTTTTATGTGCTGCGTATATTAAATACGTAGCAATAAGAATATGTTTATGTGGTGGTTTTCTATAATAGCTCGTATCAATTGTATTATTCACCCTTTTAATTAAAACATCTAAAAATGGTAGTTCATTTTTACTTTCTATTTTTAACGTAAAATTTAGTAGAATATTCCTTATTATTCATATTCTCTAAAAAAATTACCTAGTAAATAAAGCCAAATTTCGCCGACATATATCCACTAGATAATCGGCTTGTATGTACAATTTTAAACATCTTTAATTCCAAGGGCCTCCAATATTGCTTAGTGACAATAGAGACCCCATTGCCAATCCTGTTGATAATCATCATTTAGCGGTTCAAAATAAGTTGTTTTTATACACATTGTTAACAAGCCTAGCAAACACTAATAATAAGTATTAAAAGACGTCTTATATGCTGCAGAATCGTACGTCGAAAAATGGTAAATTTAAAAGTTTATTATCACGAAAATGTCCACCCAGGTAAACGGTTACAAAGTATGTTCCAACCAGCAAATTAGTTTTATAATTTAAATGGTATATGATTATTTTGTTTTATTGTTATTTTATTAATGCTTCTAAAATGCTAATTGATTAAAAATACTATTCGGTTGTCAGCAACTAAACTGTTTTATAAATTTATCATTAAAACGTTTTTACAGCAAAATTATAAAATATCTTATAAAGCAGTTAAGACATTATTCCGAGACTAAGCTATAAAAAATTTCAGCTTATAAAACTGAATAATTTTATAGTGCTTTTTCAGTAACGTTCGGCAATATTTTCAGCACAGTTATAAATGCATATTAAAATTATTTTATAGTTGTTTTCCATTATCTTCTAAAACAATTATATTAAAGCACTATTTGGGACAGTTTTGCTATTGAAAGTAAAGTGTTGTTCCAGAGTCTGCTACATAATTATTATATAGCGCTGCAATCTACTGCACTATGACGACGGCAATAAAGTAGTTACAAAATAAAATTGTTTGCGTGAACATAAAAATGCTGCTGCTAACTATGCAATAAAATATATTTGAAAAAATTTATTTCCTGTGTCAGCTGTGTGTTTATATTTCATCAGAACTTATGTCTAACACTGAGCAGATTGGTGTATATCGTACGTGCTAAAGTAAAAATTAAACTATCAGATTTAGGACAATGGAAAAAACTTTAAAAACCATTAGGTTTTAAAGTTTTTAAAAACCATTAGGTTTTAAAGTTTTTATGTTGATTATGCAGATTGCACGTATTTATTATAAAAAAGTTGTATAAGAATCTCGTAAAAGTTATCTAGCAGCATATTGGCCAGCAACGCGCATATGCATGAAAAACAACAAACAGCTATTTTCTGAGATGAAGTGGACTCTAACTAAATGGGCAGAACCGTATTGGAAGATTTTATTTTACGAGTTTAATTTTTAGTACAGTAACTGGAGGTTTTAACTTCGGAATAATGTCATATTGAACGGATTTCGTTCATTTTTGGCAGTATAATAGTAAATGCTTCACAGAAAAGTTTCTATATTGTGCGGGGGCTTGCTAATTTATAGGGGGTGGATGCTACCCCTTCTCAGGGGGTGGCACTTAAAAAATATATATATTTATTGGAGCTGAAAGAGAATCAAATTTTAAGAGGAAAAGGTTCTATGCAATTTTTCACATAAATTGATAGTTTTTAAGTTATAACGACTTGTCTTTAATTTCATTTCTTAGCATACGTGACGTAAGTGTCACAGTTTCTGAGATATTTAACAATTAAACTGCATTTTTCGTCTTATGAACGTTCGGACGCCATTTGTAAACTTTCATATCTCCGAAACTATTATATCTATGTAAATAAATAAACAAGCTAAATTCATTATCAGTTTATGAGCTTTATTTTTGGTCTCTACCTCCGATTAAAGAACTTATATCTAGATACATAACAGGCTATCTTTTCACTATATACTTTGTTTGCTCCTAACATAGTCACATTATATGTCCATTAAAATGGATAGATGAACATCACATCCCATAGGCAACAGTGGCGTTGTGTGTGTAGAAAATGTGTAGAATGGTAAATATTTTCTTTAAAATGAATTATTGCAATTCCTGCATTACCGGCTCTTTATATAACGTGATGTAGGCATACGATATTACAGTAAGATAAAACAGTAAGATAAATATGTATTGAAAGGATATTAAAATTTAATTGCTATTTACTTTATAACTGTAAACTGAACTTCATCATGTTACGACTATGGAACGATCGATTTTCTTATTTTCTAAACTACTTTCTGCAAACGGCACAGCACTTCACTATTTATTTGCACAAAATATATTGTCACTAAACTGTGTAAATATGAATAGAGAATATTATTTAGGTATTAAGCAAATCACAACTTAAAATAAAATTACTTTTTCACCAGTTTTTGGTCGGAGAACACGAAAAACATTTATTGACATTAATGGCCGAACTGTCAACTGAGATTATGATAATCAAACTGAAGCCGATCGTGTACGAGCGGCCGCGAATACGCCGATGGGCCAATCAGCAACTTATGGGAAGAAGTGCCTTAGAATGGGAGTCTTTCGGGATCATAAAATTCATGCCATTATGTATCTAGATATAAGTTCTTTAATCGGAGGTCTCTACCCATTTTCCAACAAAACTAATATTTATCAAGATATTTGGAAAAGGACAAAAAATATGTTTTATCGAAAATACCTTTATAGTTTAAACTGTATTTTGTTTCTAAAGCAAGTGCTGTATACAAACCAAAAAATTTGAGCATCTACATCATGCTATATATTAATGAGAAACAGTGTTTGAAATTCTTTTTTTTTTTTAATTACGGGCTAATTACTGTAACAAAATGGCCACATTGTGTAGATGCACATTGCTTTGGACATAACTTTTATTTTTTATGCTACATAAACAAATAAAAAAACAGTTGAAAGTTTAATTAATAACCTATTAATCTACCTATTAGCATCCTTGGCGTAAGTGTCACAGTTTCTGAGATATTTAACTCTCTCTCTAAATAATTATCTTATGAACTCTTAGATGCCAAATGTAAACTTGAATATCTCCGAAATTATTAAGCCTACATCAATAAACAAAAAATATAATTAATCCACAGTTTGTACTTTCTGTAATTGGTCTGTAACATTTTTTCGGTAAAGTAATACTTTTCGAGATACTTGACGAAAGCCGTTTGGAAATATCTTTTTTTAAGCTAAAATCGCAATTTTGAAGTCGTTATAACTTAGAAACTATCAATTTATTTGAAAAATTGCATAGAATATTTTTTTCTTAAAATTAGATTCGACTGCAGCTCCAATAAATGTATATATTTTTTTTAATTGCCACCCCCTGAGAGGGGGTGGCATCCATCCCCTATAAATTAGCAAGCCCCCGCACAATATAGAAACTTTTCTGTGAAGCATTTACTATTATACTGCCAAAAATGAACGAAATCCGTTCAATATGACATTATTCCGAAGTTTTGCATATTTTTTACCTCTAGGTACTGTACTATTTTCTAATTTTAAATTTCGTTTTTACCTCTGGAATGTCTAACAGTAAATATATTTGCCTGCCTGGCAGAAAGTGCGCACCACATGGTTAGTGAGTTATCAGAAACTTCTTCCCTTTATAAAAAGTTCTGCATGAAGAAAAAGTAATTCCAATACTACAAAAAACGTTACCAATCCCAAGGTTCTCCGACATGTTGATCAACCATTAATCAAAATTCTACATGCATTTCCGTCGCTTCTTATTTGAACTGTCCTTCTTCCTTACCTCTATATTCAAAGGATCAATCCAACCTTTCTATGTAGTAGACAGCCTACCAACTGACATAACCTAACCTAATCTAGCTGTCATTTCTATGTTATTTATTTTTTCATTTAATTTAGGAATGAAATTTTCTTACCGAATCTCCCATGTGCTTTAATTAATTACCAGAAATTTTGATGTTTAGTTTTATTTGACCTACACCCGGTTTTACAATCGATGGTTAACTGCCAGTCAGAGTTAACTTTCAGGTTATTATAGAAATTGAGTTTTACAATAGCTGGTCATTTTCAAGGTCGTAGTTACCTAGAACTTTACCAGCAATAAGGTGTGAGTAAACTAGAAGTTGGTAGTTTACTAGCAATTTCTAACCTAATAATTGTCACAAAATAATGTTTTGATATTTTGTTTAAAAATGGATACGTACGAAGTAAATGCATATAGCAGTGATGAGGAGCCAAGAAGGCCCAAGGTAATCCGGTGTAGACCTAACTTTTTTTGAAGAATACATTTTTTATTCTCTATATTTCTATATTTCTCTATTAAATTTACGAAAATATCCCCCTCGTCGGCAGAAAAATTTGCGCATCTTTTATTATCCATGATGTAATTAATACTTAAAATAAAACATATTTTTATTTTTAAAATAAACGTTTCTATGTTTTGTATTACATACTTAATTATAAACCACTAACTCATAAATCGCTTCTGATATTTATATTCAACAGTAGGTACCTGTAACTTTGACAAAAATTCATACATTTTATGGATATTACCAATTTTTCTAGTACCAACATTATAAATTTTATTCATAACCTCTCGTTTACAAATCATCACTTAACTTTATATTGAAAAACCTAAGTGTCGGTAAAGTTGTAGTTAACCTACAAGTAAGAGTCATCTAACACCAAAGTTAACTTGCGATTGTAAAACCGGCTGTAAGAGGCGTAGAGATTATTTTTTAATAAATTACTGAATAATTGTTTTTCACAGACATTATTTTTAGAAGAAAATACATGTGTCAGATATTCTCAAAAAATAAAGATAGAAAAATTTGTATTACGTGTTTCTTGTGACCAACGTTCAGTATATTTATTAATACAATATAAACAACCGGCATGTTCAAAAAATTAAATTTTCATGTTTTCAGTTTGTCGAAAACTATGGTGATTAGGAAACTCTTCTCAACCGTATACGCATTTTGTGCAAGATCAGTAAAAAATGCGTTTTTGATTTTCTTGCTTAAAACCTCTAAAATAATGTTTATGTGCAACGTAGTACAGTGTATACAACGTAGTACAACTTTAAGTAGTAATTATTTTTATGACTTCGACATAATTGATTTTATTGGTGCTAATATAATTTTGTAGGTGAAACTGTGGGAAGGATTAAGTCACCTAAACTTTTGTTGATAATTAAACGGCTAAGTCTGTCTAAAAATACCTTGCTTTATTCGTGAAAGATAGTATATAATCAGGGATTACCTTCTATCAGTGACGTAAATAATTTAAATTTAATTAATGTAATCTACAATCTTTAAATCTATATTATCATTTTTATTATTAAATAAAACTGAAAGTAACCATTGCCTGGTACCGTTATGTAGTTCAGTTCGGCAGGTTCGTTAAATAATGGCTAAGATCAAAAGTGTATAGTTTTGCGTTATTATTTAAATAAATAAGTTTAAATGATAAACCATCGTTTCGCATAAAATTTACAAGTTTGTTTGAAGCCATAGTTCAAAATGAGTGTGCTCACTAAAAGTCTAGGTAAGGTTAAAGTTTATTTTCTTTTAAATAGGATATTATTACGTTTTAGTTTGTTTGCTATTTTGCACTAGATATGGTAGTAACAAAATTGTTTTTCGAATGTATCTACTACTAATCCAGTAAATAAGCCGGAAAAAAGTGTAAAATATGGAACAGCACTTTTTTCACGTGTTCCCTAGACCCACAGAAATAATCATCAGCATTGACCCCTGCATTAACTCCGAAAATGAGAAAGTTAGGGGGGTTTCAAATGCCCCAAAAAGTAGCTGTCATAAGAAAATTTATAAAATTAATATTTCGCCTCGAAAATGGGCTCTAGGAGGTTTTTTGGATCGCTGATCATGAATCCGAGGTTCAAATTGAGGAATTCCATATTCCAGTATGGAATTCGTGCAATTTTTTTATGAAAATTCCACTTTTTCGGGCGGAAATTTAAATATGAATATTTTGCTGTTGAAGTGTGCTTTAGGGTGTTTTTTGGGTCGCTGATCACTATTCCAAATTGAGCAATTCCATATTCCAGACTGGAATACGTGTCATGGAAAATTCCATTATTTCAGAAAAAATTTAAATATTAACGTTTTTCCACGAAAATGTGCTCTGGGAGGTTTTTTTGGTCGCTGATCATGATTTTGTCCAAAATTTAGAATCCCACATTCCAGACTGGAATACGTTCTTCCATGTGTTCTTAACTTTGGACTCATTTATCTGGAAAATGGTAACTCCTATCAAAATATTGTATAGGTACAAAATTGTAGAAAATTTTATGCACGTTGTTTTTTGTGAAGAAAGTTTTTGTCCATCTTTTTTAGTTTTTGTGTTAAATGACAAAAACAACATTGGCAACAGTTTTTTTTAATATATGGCCGCCATTTTGAAAGTACAGCCAGTTTTGTTTTTTAGAATATGTCTTAAATTGTTCCTTAGGCTTCAATCTTTATGAAAAACATTATCCCCAAGGATCGGGCGGGGGGTGCACGTACAGCTAGGGAGGGCTCCCCGACTATACTGTCGTGCGCAAAAAAAAATGGGACAAGTCTTATAACGTATTTTTGTTAAAATTTAGTTGTGTACATCCAATTTTAATTTTTGTGACATTATCCGTTATTTGTCAAAATTCATGGCAAGTGTGCAAAAACCAATATGCCTCATATAAGTGATTTAGTTAAAGCTGAAGTTATTGCTAAAGAAGAGACATGGTCAATGAGACAAATTGCACTGCGTTATAATATTAACAAAAATTTGGTGTGTAACATTTTAAAAAAGTGGAGAATAAACGGTACGATTAGTAGAAATCCTGGATCAGGGAGATGAAGGATATCAACTCAACAACAAGATTTGCAATTGGTAAATACATTTTACTCAGTTATTCAGGCTGATTAGTCCAGTCAACGAATCACCTAAAGGGTGGTGTAGAGTGCGTGAGAAGGGACCTAAGCGATTACTTTAGAAAGTTGTTCAGGATGTTTAGGGAGTGAACATACTGAAAGTCCTGACATCTAGGAGGTGCGCGGAGGGGGGGGGGGCAAAGAAAGTCCCACTTTTGGTTTTTCGCTTATATCTCTAAAATGGTGCATCGTAAGGAAAAAGTTTCTTATACAAAATGAAAGCTCATGAAATTCTCTAAAACTTTCATTTTATATATTTTTTTTGAATTCGCAACAGTTTTCGAGCTACATGCTCCGAAAGAGTGAAAACTTTCGAAAAACAGATTTTTTACCTCTTCAACTTTAAGGAAAAGCAAGGTGGGCTTCTCAAAATTGTACTTCAGTCAGAAATCATCAAGGAAGCAGTGATCATTTACTCAAGGCGAGGTTGAAGAGGCTGGGAAGATTTGCTTCCTCAAATGGTATGTTATGGTATGGGGCACCAGCAAGACAGACCTCCCTCAACCAGTACCGCTTCCAATTGTCCATGAGGTCAGTGGCAATATTAAGCCTGACATCAGCTCTCCCCCACCAACTGAGAGCGCAGCTAAACAGCATTCCCGACGCACCTACCAGCAAGTGCAGCAGTGGCTCGAGAATGAGCTGTCCCCTCAAGAGTGGGGGTGGAAACATGTAGGAGACACCCTGGTGCCAATTACAAGCACCGGAGGTCCTACTTTTTTTTATCATCTTTAAAATACAATTTTCTACTTTTCAGGTAAAAATTTGTTTTTCGAAAATTTTCATTTTTCCGGAGCGAGTAGCTCGAAAACGGTTGCGAATTCGAAAAAATATATAAAACGAAAGTTGTAGAGAATTTCATGAGCTTTCATTTGGTATTAGATAATTTTTCCCTACGACGCACCATTTTAGAAATATAAGCGAAAATACAAAAGTGGGACTTTTTTTGTGCCCTCCCCCCCTGCGGCTCACCTCCTAGACGTCAGGACTTTCAGTATGTTCACTCCCTAAACACCCTGAACAACTTTCTAAAGAAATCGCTTAGGTCCCTGCTCACGCACTCTACACCTTCTTTATTGACTGGAGTAGATGAAGAAACGAATTTTCCTGGATCGAAAAGTACTTGTCGCCGGCGAGTAAGAGAACCGGAGCTACGCTGTCATCCAGAAGCACAGAAATACTTACTTAAAGCTGAGCATAAAGAAGCTCGACTAGGATTTGCGCTTGCATTTTTGGTGCATGATATAAATTTTTGGAACGATGTAATTTTTACAGACGAAAAGACTTTCCAGTCAACACACAGCGCAGTGCAGCGGTCGTATTCATGTTTACCGACCTCCGAATACTCGATTCGATGCAAAATATATATCAAACAATGACAAAAGTGGTAGATTTTCCGTTAATACGTGGGCTTGGATATCTGCACTTGGTCCTGGTGTTTTGTGACATATTGAGGAACGATTTAATAGTGAAACGTATATTAGGATTTTAGACAATATTATGCTTCCTTCTGTGTCACAATTATTTCCTAATAATGAATTCATATTTCAACAAGATAATTGTTCCGTTCATACTGCTCATACCGTAACTAACTGGTTTCAAGATAACAACATTAATGTTATTAACTGGCCCAGTCATAGTCCAGATCTTAACCCCATGGAAGACGTATGGGGACTACTCGTAAGAAGTATCCAAAAACTAAATGTGAGACCACGGAATGCCCAAGAATTACTAGAAATAATAAATAATGCATGGGAAAATATGATTATTGTATAAGGTTATTTAATTCTATGCCAAACAAACTTATAGAAGTTATAAATAGAAATTGTGCAGTAACAAAATATTAATAGTTAGTTTCTTGTTAAGTTGGATATCCTTTGTCTCCTGATCCAGGATTTATACTTATTGTGCCATTTATTCTCCACTTTTTTAAAATGTTAAACACCAAATTTTTGTTAATGTTATAACGCAGTGCAACTTGTCTCATTGACCATCCATCATTTGCTCTAGCAATAACTACAGCATTACAATAAAAAATAAAATACAAGTGCTAACTGTTTTATTTCGACCACTCATTACATATTCAAATATAGACAGATTTACATTAGAAAAAAATAGTTGTCCTATTTTTTTTTGCTCACGACAGTATATTTTCTATAAAGTTGATGGTTTCGACAAAAAAATCTTGAAAGTCCAAAAAACTCTAGTTATATTGTTTAATATCTCTTGAAAGATTGAAGTTGGACGTTGAAGTGACCTTGATGTGACCTTGAAATCGTCTACCAAACAAAATTAATATTTTATTTGCCTCTCGAAACCAACAACTTTTATCTGCGACATTTTTTTTTCGTCGGGTTAGAAACTCGCAGTATGGGCGTTTCTTGTTTTCGTGTTCTGTAATTTATCGGAATCTTGCAAATATAACTCGGGTGCGTGAATAGACTCATATATACACACATAATCACACTCACACGCAGAAGGATAGATCAGGAGGAAAAATACAGAGGCAAATCTAACCAGCAGGGAGAAGAAATTGGAGAGCCAAACGTACCAAACTCTACGGGGAAAAGGAGGGCATGGAAAGCAAAGAGGTAAATCTACCTAAGACAGGGAACATTGAGTTGAAACTTCAACCTTTTTTTCTCGAAGATGTCGGACGTTGTTTGGATCTTTTTATCTTTCTCCCACGGTCAGTTATATTCATACCTCTATAGCGCCTGATGGCCGAAACACACAGAGTAAGAAGCGATTCCATTTCATTTTGTACAACGCGGAAAATGTTTCTTTTTTTAGGATGTGTAGATGCTGATCAACGATCTAAACAAGGTTTTAGCCATGTCGTTGTAATTCAGTCAAGCCATTTTTTTAAACAACTAATACTACATTTATCAGGTTTCTACAAGGCTAAAAATTTCCGTTCTTCACGGATTGGCGTTTGTTTTTATATTTTGGATGGGATTCCATTAAAAACGGACAAGGTGCTATAAAAAACTTATGCGATTTTTTCTTACCGACGGAAAATGTTTTTCTACCACATCCGCAACGCGCCAGAGCTTTGCTTTACATAACAAAGTTTCCTATTTTGCCTTAAACTAAACAGTTTTTATGGATTTGTCCATGACGAGAAATTTTGATCGATGGCTCCCGTACTATAAAAAACCCGATTATATTCATTTGCCACCCATATTTAAATGAGAATCTTAGAGTGTAATAACTTTAGTTCGTATATTTGTAGTCCTCTGTATAAGTGACAACGTTACATATTTTGATATGGTTAATATAATTTAGAACTATCGGATTAAAAATATAATTCAATAGGAACGATAAACAAATCTTTAAATAAGTAGATTTCACTTCTAAGAAAGGTACTTCAATTTTGCAATTATTTGATTGACCGATAAGATATCGCTGTGTAAAAAAGTAAAAGTATGCTATTATTTTATTAAGCAAGACATAACACATTATATTTCATTACACCCTTAACTTTTATTTTTTATTCATCCATTCAGAACACGGAAATAAAAATCTAGTTAGATATGCTTTTTGAATATACTAAACAACGTGATCAGTAGGCCATGTATCCTTAGGACGATGGATATGCACCGTGATGATGTTCATTTGTTGGTGTAGTATCGATGACTAAGTTTTATACTAATCGCGTTTTCTGCTTGTTCTACGGTACCCGTAAATGTTTCGGGTAAGTTTTTTAGATTTTTCTGTCATTCATTAACATTTTGTTACAGATGAAGTGATTATTCTCATTTTTCACATAACGTGTCATTGTTTAAGACTTTAAAAAAATAAATGTGCCATCTCATTTGAAAATCAACATTTTTTTTTGTTTTGGCATAATATAGGTATATCAATTGATAAATAAACCAAAACTAACTATATATGTTACGCTTATAAATGAATTTCCTAATTAACAAAATAAAAATTTGCTGGTGATTGTACATTTTAGCCAACGTTGTTGAAGCAAGTAGATTCGAAATTTTGGTAAATTCTATAATATTTCACATAAATACCAGTCAAATTGATTTTATCTCAGACAGGCTGCAGATTTACTTTGTCTAATTACTTCCATGTCATGGGTATAGTAACAGTAATAATAAACTGATTTTTGTTTTGTTTAAATATGCTTAGAATGTCATGAAATTTCGAAATTTTAAGTTTGAGAAAGAAAAAAATCTGTCTGTCTGCTTCTCTGTAAATTCTATACGTGCACGATTACTCTGGAACGGTTTATGATATTGACTTGAAATTTGGTAAATATATGTATTATTATAAGAAGATCTGAAACTAGATTATCTGATATAGACTATATTTATCTTATTCCCCTGCAGGATTGGGGGAAAATGGGGGTATATAGGTAAAGCAAGCAAGAGTTCATAAAATTGAGCTATTTGAGACCCATACACTAGTATGCTAGGTATGTACCCACTATCACTCCCCCCCCACCCCCTTGAAATCTTGATGTGTAAGTAGTGATTCCTTAACCATGCCTCAATTTCGTTAATGTTTACAGAACAAAATGTTCTGATATTCATACACGTACTACTACTAGATATGCGACCTTTTCAGTACAATTAAGTACAGTAAAATAAAAATACGAAATTTTTCGCAATAGGAATCCTCGTTAAATTGTAAAAAAATAAAAGTCGTTAAAAACTGCCCTTTTCGTACAATTTAAGAAATATGAATTATGCATAAGTTTTAAACTATGCCTCTTATTGAACTAAATCTTTCTACCAGGTTTTAGTGCAAAATGTTTATTTAAACTCTTGAAAATAAAGAAATGATTTCAACATTTCAATCGCTTATCATTTAAGTGTATCAACTCGTAGGTGGACAATTTTTTTTTAACGAAACGTTTTTCATGTATTTTACAGTAACAATAGGAAAAAAAAACGTTTT
The DNA here is from genome assembly GCA_936432065.2 of Rutpela maculata. NCBI lineage: Eukaryota > Metazoa > Arthropoda > Insecta > Coleoptera > Cerambycidae > Rutpela > Rutpela maculata. The sequence continues at coordinate 205,063,718 of OW386286.2, read as the reverse complement.
CATCATTTAAACCGTTTTTTTGGAATTTGTTTTAAATTTTCAAAATTATAGTTATAAACAAATTCAGATAATTATGTGGATTTTTTTATCAAACTAAAAACGGTAAATGAGTTATGGAAGATGAAAAACCAACCTTAAGAAAAATTACAATAATGCTCTACTTGTATTTGTAGCCGAGATCAAATCAAATCAAAAACTAGTTTGTTTAAAATTAAAATAATACAGAATTTGACCCTCCCCAGATACCCGCTTCGAAGCCAGTCAGACATCCACGGCGCCAGTCGTCGTGGAAATTGAAAGGCTGGACGAAGTGAGGCCAGGTAGAGCTAAGAGGAACTGAAAAATAATATAATATCTCCTGGTCACGGGGTGCAACATAAATATTAATTAAAATTAAACATGTAAAAAATAACTTAAAATAATTGAAATGAAAAGGCAAAAGGTGCGTGTATAAATAAATATCAGAGATAAATATGATGACCACGCGGGAAAATTATCGGCCAAAAAACCCGCTTCAAGTAATTGCAAGAGCGAGCGGCTATGCTAGACCGCACAATTTATGATTTAAAATATTTAAAGTTTCAGAAGATTTTGATATTTACAAAAAATATAATTAGGAAGGAAAAAATTTAGGAAACGAACAAAAGGCAACAAACAGAAACGAAGAAGGTAAAAATAGTTATATATCGGAAGTTGCGTGTGATAGATTTTATAGTATAGAGAAAAGGGGATATGGCTAAATAGGTTTCAGAAAGATGGGCAACGCCTGATATGGTAATTTGTGTTTTATGCGAAAAGGTGCATTATGCTCTCTAATTTGAGTAATGTTGTTTGTAAGCGGACTATCACCAACTTTAAATTGGTAGAATTTTTGTGATGTAACTTTGATGTAGTCCGCCAGTGGCATTATGTCGTGACAACGTGCATAAAGGTCTCTTAAGGAGGTGTATCGTGAGGAATTTGAGATGAGGCGCATAAATTTATGTTCCAGGACTTTATTGTCATGGCCGACGTGCTGCACCACACCTGTGCCGCGTATGTAAGGGCCGGCCTCACAATAACAGTATAAATTAATTTTTTATTCTGCCTGCTGAGTCTGCTATTTCTTGCCAAGAGCGGGTACAGACTCCTGGACATGAAATAAACGGTCCGTATAGTTTCGTTCATATGTCGGTTAAACGTTAGTCGTTTGACTAAGCGCACACCCAAGTACTTCACGCACTCCCTTTCTGGAATTTGGTTTCCCCTTATCAAAATTGGCGTTAAGATTTTATTTTCTGTAAATCTGCGCGTGAAGACTATAGATTCCGACTTTTCCGCGTTGACCCGAATCTTCCATCTATCATAATACTCCGTGGCACGAGCCATATGAGCTTTGAGAAGCAAGTTAGCCGCTTGTGCGTTGTGACTATGCGCGTACATGGTCGTGTCATCGGCGTACTTGGCAAGTTTAGTATTCGGGAAAGTAGGAAAGTCGGATACGTACATATTGTACAGTTTAGGGCCAAAACCGACCCCTGAGGAACGCCCGCACGAATATCTCTTTGTGTAGACAATTTGTTATTCACTCGCACCTGTAGCGTTCTGCCAGACAGGTACGAATGTATAAGTTTAGTGATATGTCGCGGAAACTGATAAGTAATCATTTTAGAAAGTAGTCCCGGTATACAGACGGTATCGAAGGCTTTTTCGATATTTAAGAGAATCATAGTCGTACTCTTACCGAGGTTGTATTGTACCTTCACGTCATTTACGATTCTGACAACTTGTTGCACTGTGCTCCTTCCCCTCCTGAATCCGAACTGATGCTCATCGTCAATGTGAAGTCCCTCCCGAGCAGTGGTTAATCTGTCCAGAATGACCTTCTCCACTAACTTGGAAATCGCCGACAGTAACGAGATTGGCCAATAACTGTCTACAATTTTTGCGTTCTTGTTCGGTTTGAGGATGGGAACAACCACAGCATGCTTCCATTGGCTAGGCCAGTGCTGTAGCCGCAGAATAGCATTAATGATGTACATGAGCTGCACAATACCTTTCCTCGGCAGATATTTGAGTAGCTTATATACGATACCGTCCTTCCCCGACGCTTTGTTATTGGGTAAGGTCTTTATTAGCTTCGCCAGTTCTGAGGGTTTGACCATGATTTTAAAAAAGGCTTGTCTAGTTAACTGGATGTCATGGCCAATAACATTGTTAGTTTTACGTTTTGGTCAATTATAAATAAACAAGTTGATATTTCTTCTTAAAGTTAGAACTGCCTATTCTCCAATACTATATTTTTGTCGTAACTAAACTGCTGGCCAATTGAAACGGACCAAGCGAATTTTTAGGTTGAATTTAAATCCACATTTTTTTGAGAACGAGAATAGATATCAATGTGCGGTTTTCAGGATTTAAGAGATAACTTATTTGTGAAACAGCGAGTTTTGCCCGATTCTTTTATAGTACATTTTCTGAACTTTTAGTTCATGCTGTGCATGGTGAGCAGTGGAGCACCCAAAATCGGTATATGTTCACGGATTGGGTCCCTACATCAAAATAAAAAACGGGACCCCAATTGTCTCCGGAACGGTTAAAGATATTAAGTTAAAATTTGACACACATGTCGAGAGATTTATCGGTAGATACAAATAATGTTTTTAGATACAATCATTTTTATGATGTATTTCTCACAAAAAAAAATACAAAACCTGCGAAAAATTGTAGATATGTCTTTTTAGTGAATAAAATGGGATAAAATAAAATCGAAATAAATAATAAAAAAATATTTATTTATTTATTTTTATAAGCACTATTATTAAGAAAAAAGGAACAACCGAACATTTTTACAATTAGTGGAGCAATAAGAATATAATGTGTAAATTCAGGGAAAAAGATATTTATTCACCATGAACTGAAAGTACAGAAATGTACTTATTATTATTATTTTAAAGGTGCCGTCATAAGGTATTATAATAACCTACAAAGATCTGAACTTACGAGCCCCAATAAAGCCTTAAAATGCTCGGAACCCTATCATGTAATTCAATACTTCGTCAGTATTAGCTAGAAGAGTAGTTCTTTTGATTGGTTGTATAATAATGAGTGTTTTAAAGTATTTACGTAACTAGTATATTAGCGTGCCCAAATTAGGGCAACGATATACAGAAAGTAGGTAATTTCATAATAAATAGAAAAGTGTGTAAGTTGTGATTTGCTTAATACCTAAATAATATTTTCTAAAAAAGAGAGAAATTAAAAATTTGAGAAAATACTTTTTTCCCCATAAACCAGTGACTAAAACAGTATGCATAAAAAATATAAAATAGTTTTTGTGGAATTTTGGAAATTATAAAGTTTGATAAAAAAAACAGCTTTCTTTTACACCTTGTAGATAGTAATGTGCATCAAAATAAAAGAATCTGGCGAAATTCACTGTTTCACAAATAAACTATCTCTTAAATTTTGAAAACCGCACATTGATAGCTATTCTCGTTCACAAAAAAATATGGATTTAAATTCACTTGGTCCATTCCAATTGGCCAGCAGTTTAGTAGAAAATATTCCAAAACCACAGTAGCATCACTAGATAGTCATTATTAGGGCATTCCAAACATATTACATATTTTTGCGGCCATATTTTCAAAATGTCCTCTCCAGTGGACGATACAGGCAATATCAAAACAAATTTGAATATTTACTACACTTTTAACAATGCACCAATTGCTCGCTAACAAAGCAAGAACTTGCGTATTTGTAACCAGCCAAACCTGAGAAGATGAATATCGACACCGTCTTTTTAATTTCAAAGTGGTTACCATTGTATATTTTTTCATTAACCTTATTAATTAATGCTTTTAAAACGCGGAATTAATTAATTAAAAGAAATTTTCTACTTCATCACCTCGCTGATACAGCTGTAATGCTTGTTACTTCAATGTTATTGCAATGAACTATTTCTTAAAGGTCACATGCTGGTGAATTGGTATCTGTCCGAATTCAATGAAGAACATCACCTCAGTCACTTGTTGAATGGGCAGGATTTGAAAATTCTAGCGGTACAGTTCTGCACCCATCTTTTGGCCGCAGGTGTCCTAAAACAGATTCCTGATAAGGACGTGCCCATGTACAATATATTTAAGGTAAGAACTAATGTATTTCTTTCTTTACTTTGTCATTATTTATATCAGCAGCAGAGGCGGGGTTTGAAGGGCAAAGGGGAGACAATTGCCCCACCAATATTTAACATCCAAGGACAAGAGTTCAATAATTACGAACTACGAACTCCCATCTTTTTGTTTAGCGATTTTTAGCAGATAAAGAGAGCAAGGTCAGATGCTGGGTCCTTTTACATATTTTTTTAGGTACTGTACTATTAGTAGATGAAAAGGAATTAATATATAACATAAACGTCTTTTTTCATTGCATCATAATTAATAATCTATTGGATTTTGATCATCATACGCGATCATAATTTGTAGAACAAATATTTAAACTTTTAGAAGAGTTAATATATTTTCGGACAGACAAGTAAGATAGGTTAATATTTATCTATAATTTATTATAATAACTTAGTCAGATTAAAAATCTTAACAGAGATAATAAATACACGAAGATAAAGATTCAGGAGTGATTATTAGTCATTTGCCATTTAGTCTGAACAACTACTTATGAGAGACCACATGATAGATATATTTAACAAACAGAAAACAAAATTATTGATTTTTTTATTAACTTTATAAATATTTTATTTGATAATATCTTTTCTGATGACAATTATTAAAAATAAATAATAATATCATTGCTAATTTAGCAACAATATTGCATATTAAAGTATGGAAATATTCTGGAATATTTATGAGGTGTAAATAACCCTGAATTTTAATTTCAAGGATTGTGAAATCAGCTAGGTGAAACTAGTATAATTGACTGAAACTTAAAAGTAAAAACAGCAAGAAAATTAATCCTTTATAATAACATACGTTCAAATAAGAAATGCCTCATACATTATTTGAATTATGCCTAATTGAAAACCATTTCCCGTTTGACAACACATTTTACAAACAAAAACAAGTCCTAGTAATGGGTTTGCCACTCAATCTCCTTATGGCAGAACTTTTTATGAGAGAAATTCAAAATAATAATTTTAAATCCCCTTTAGTACTTTTTTGATATAGATATGTAGATGATATTCTAATTTGTTATTCAGAAGACATTTAAGCAATACAAAAAACATTAATTTTTTTAAAAAGTGTACCCCCAAACATTTCCTTTTCCACAGGAATACAACAGAATCGAGAAAGATGTTACCATAAATGAACAATATACAAATAAATTATCATTCAATATCTACACAGAACCAATATTTTCAGACACCACTGTACCCCTCTTTCTCATAAAATAACTGTGTACCGATCTGTCGTTCATAGAGCCTACGTACAATTAGTAACATCAAACTTCATACGTAGTATTAAGTAATAACTATCAGCATTCAATATATCAAATATCTTTTACAACAGAAAACATAGAACATATAAAAATAAAGAATCAGAGGTTTATAAGCTCTCTTGTGAAAAATACAATAGCTATTGCGTCAGTCAAACGATTGCTGGTGGGGGGTATTTTTTCTACAAGAAGTTTTAATTTTGGGAAACGTGTTTTTGCCTCGTTTCCTTTTAATATTTCGGGCTTATGAATAAAACTGCATAGGCCCAAATTCGATCTGACATTTTGTTTTTTTTTGCAAGAAAATAAAAACCACGAACATTTCTAATTTTACATGAACCTGGGTGGGATGCTATTTAGCACTTGGTGGATTGGAGTTTCTTTGGGGAATGAAGCGTCATTTATTTTCCTTCACTCGCGATCCGCTGTCTGTTATCTCTTGAGGTCAACTCGTGCGATATTGGAGAGCATGTAAACCCATGGTATCGGTGTTGTCTTGACAGTGCCAGTTTACAATTCGCATTGTCATTTAGGTGTGCGTCTAATTTCCCGGTGTAAGAGCTTCTAGTCCATACTAGTGCACAATATTCAGCAAGAGAGTACACCAATGATTACGCTGCTGTGCGTAGAATGTCGGCATGCGCTCTCCAGCTTGTGTGTCTACTAGTTTTCTAATTACGTTGTTCAAAAAGCCGCTACAACAAAATTTTGATATTAATTTTATATTGACATTAGTTATATAGTTACAAGTTATAATTTGTTTCATTCATTTTCAGCCTGACTGTATGTACTACTGGAGCCATGCCGAGACTCCAATATCAGTACCACAGACCCCCGGACGGTTGAGCATGATTTCATGGCCACCTACATCTCCATCCGATGTATACTTGTCGCCCAACACAAACGAAGCAATAAACTTCATATCGCCAGAGGTTCCACTACTAGGAACTGAAATTTTCTCGGGATCCGTTGAGGAAATCAACAAGCCAAAGGTTCAGGAATTTAAAAACTCCGCGAGGGATGTGGAAATATTATCTTTGGAAGAAGAAATAAATAGATTAAGGCAAGAAGTTGAAAAGTACAAGACACTAATAGAAATACAAACCTTAACTGCAAATGCTGTAATGGATTTTAGTTCCCCAGTGGAAGAAAACAAATCTTTTAATAAAAGCTGTGATAATATAAATAATTTAAGTATAATAAGTAAAAATGACAATAAGATAAGTGAATTAAATGATAAAAATAAAATTACACAAGTTAACGCTGAAGCACAAACAATAAATTATATAAAGGAAAAAAAGACTGTTTCGATACAAACAAATGAGGAATTTTCGACTGTAGCACAAGAAACTCAAACAGAAATAGATCAAAAAATCACTACAAACGCTTCTACAAATACAGCGCAAAATGTCCAAGAGAGTAGCTCAAAAACCACCAAAGTGGATGAAAAATTCTCCCAAACCTCACCTCCTGCTTCAGAATCAATTTTATGTTCATCTGTACCTCCACCACTTTCGGAAATAATTGTTCCACTTCCTCCGCCGCATCCTCCTCCTTCTCTTACCACCGAAAGTGAAGCAGCTTCACTCTCTCCTATCCCTGAAATATCTACTGCTCCTCCTCCTCCTCCAATGCCGGGTATGTCTCCACCTCCTCTGCCTCCGCCCATGCCCGGCATAACTGGTCCACCTCCTCCTCCTGCAATGCCAGGAATACCTCTCCCACCTGCTCCTCCTCCAATGCCAGGAATTCCCGGCCCACCTCCTCCTCCTCCAATGCCAGGAATGTCTGGCCCACCACCTCCTCCCATGCCAGGTGTAACTGGACCTCCCCCACCACCCATGCCAGGAATGAGTGGGCCTCCAGCCCCTCCTATGCCTTTTATGTCTGGTCCAGTTCCACCGCCCTTACCAGGGATGGGGATACCTCCTGCGCCTCCAGGACTAGCTAGTGGACCTCCACCTCCACCGATTCCTGGGGGACCAGTGCCACTACCAGCACCACCCGTGGGAGGTTGGAACCCTCAGAAAGCAGGTATGTTTGTTAAGTTAAAATATACAGTGAATGAGATATCTGTTAGTGATCGACTTTTATTTTATGTGGGATGCTAGAATTATTCATCAACTGTGTATAGTCATAGTTTTAGCTTATTTTGGTAAATTAAAAGAAAAATAAAATAACAACTTCTGGAAAAACAGGTTTTCACGTGGAATATACTTAGAAGAGAGTTCATTTTATCATAAGGCATGGGTGGCTCGCTCCGCCATTCTGAGAAAGCGGCCGTAAGGCTATATTTTCGCAAATATAACAAAAATGTGGATACCAATACGCCAAAAATAAAGCTTAGACCTACATTTTGGTCTTTCCATTACCTCTGCGTTAAAAATTAATGGAAATATAACTTTTTGAGAAAATAATTTGAAATTTTACACAGATGGAATATTTCACAAATATCTTAAAAATATCAACCTTAAGTGAAAAAAATTTCTGATAGAGATGAAATCTGATTTAGTTACCTATAATTTTTTTAATGTATCCCTACAATATTATTAATTCACCGAATTTCAGTAAGAAATACAAAAAATAAACTTTCTGGCATAACCTGTTCAGGATTCATGAGCGCAGCCAGGGGGGGAGCCATGGGCCCCCCCCCAAGCCTCTTCCATGAGCCAAAATATAAAGAAGCAGTACAAAGCAGTATCTAAATTATCCCTTGAAATAAATATTTTAAAATTAATGCCAATATTAAATAGAGGAATCTACATACACATTCGTTTTCAACCATTTTCTGAAAAATTTTCCTCATCCTCTGGGGAGGCCGGTTCTATTGCCCCCCCCCCCCCCCTAGATGAATTTTCTGGCTGCGCCACTGTCAGGATTATTCTAAACAAAACACGCATTTTACCGTTTTGTTACCTTTTTGAAAAATCATATGATATTATTCTTTTTGTTTCAATATAATTCATTTTTGGGATAATATATAGGTTGTCCCACTTGAAACTCCCGGGGCCATATTTTAGATAACTAAAAGAGTATCGAAATTCTGTAAAATGTATCACTGGAATACAAATAATTTCAGTTTTGAGTAAAAACGGTCTTTCTACAAATTGAAGTATAGATTGCGATGCGATACAAAGAAATTGTTCGATCCCATGAACCTTGAAAAGAGGTGCATGTTATAGGGAATTACATTCTAGACAACTGTTACGATACGAACAATTTTCGAAAAATAACTGGTTTTCGAGTTATTTGAACTTCAATATAAATAATTTATTTAACTAACAAAAATTGCAATTTTTCTAAATGTAACCATACATCTACAATTTATAATAAACATAAACAAACACACCACATATAGTAGATAACCCAAATAATAATAATAATAAATTTAATAAATCAGTTAGGTAGATAATTAATTTTTATATAACTTAACACAAACAATTATGAATTTCCTAAATATGTATCCTAGATGAAACTAACTTAAAAGAAGCAAACTAAAATTAAATCTAAAAACTTTTTCAAAAATTCAAAATTATTTCCATTGTCCTGAGCATACCTTTTTAACAATTCAGTTTCACAATCTTTAAATATTGTCTCTCTATTAATTGCTGTCGCGGAAGCAGAGAGATGGACATTTCTAAGTCGACTAATCACGACTAACGACTAATTAATAATATATTAGTCGTTAGTCATGATTGATTATCGACTAAAAAATGCCCAACTAACCAATTAATTATTATCCACAACTAATATATTATTAATTAGTCGTTAATTATGAGTAACTAGTCTACTAAAAAGTGCCCATCTCTGCGCGGAAGCATAAAATTTTGTTGTAAAGATTAGCCATACCTTCAATAGGCTCTTCGTATTTAACACTTTTTAGATAACCCCACAAGAAAACTTCAATGGAGTTAGGTCAGGTGACTTATCTGGCCACCTGACGACATCATTAGCACCAATGTATTTTTCTTGAGATGCACTTATTAAATAACTAATAACGATACCTCCATTATGCCCTAGCACACCACGTTAGAGAAAACGAATATTAGGTAACTGAACTGGAATATTGTTTAATAATTGAGATAACTCATTTTCTAAAAAATATAAATATCGTTAACCAGTAATGCATCATGGAAAGGATATGGACCTATTAGTTACACATTGACATTTTCGCAACATATATTACACAGCCCTACAAAAAAAAAAGGTTTTGATCTGGATGACTGATCATAGTATTCCTATGTATTTTTCGACGCTGAATTCGAATCCCAGGTTAAAAAAAATCGTATATTCCCAAACTTTTGCGCTACAGCCAAAAACAATCCCGTAAAACCCATACATCATCATTGATTCAATCAATGGATGTAAATGAATGGTAAAAAACGTGAGAAGGGGAAATGTTTTATATTCAGCAGTCACCTACCTGAATAATGATTGGAAAAATACCCTTATAATATGCTGAAAACTCCCCCTGTACAAGCATAGAGTATATAAATGCCAATAAATCGCGAGAAATATTAAAGTTTTTATAGTTTGGAATACAGTACATGAATCTTACTCGTGTCCCAAAACCACCCATATAACCTGTTGGAAACCACCCTTATATAAAAATAAACTGCGTGAATACCAATATATCGTGGGAAATGGAGGAGTTTTCGATGTTTTAATTCCAGAATAGAATCTTAGGTGACCCTGCTCTTATTCTCAGTCGGTATAAAAAATACCCCTATAATAGTGTGGAAACCACCCTCATACCAGAATAAAACACATAAATGTAAATAATCACGGGGAATGTTAATTTTTATATAGTTTGGAGTGCAGAACATGAATCTGGAGTGGCTCCCAGGTCACCTCGCTTACTCGTGACCCAAACTCTCTTCTATAAAAGGTGGTAGTCACCCTTATATAAGAATAAATTGCATGAATACCAATAAATCGTGGGAAATGTTGGAGTTTTCATTGTTTCAGTTCCAGAATAGACTCTTGAGTGACGTTGATCTACCTTATTCTCACTTGGTACCCAAAATTATCCCTAAAAACAACCTCTATATAATAAAATGTACATATGCCAGTTTTTCAATTTTTCTTCTCAGAATACCTTTTCTTCTCATTTTCAAATGATCTCCTCACTGGCTCTCTTTTATGTTCTTCATGCGTGTCTCTTTTCATAGACCAACAGCAGTCGGCCATCATGTGGACATCCCATCTTCCTTGATACCGCTTCTTCATCTCCGAAATATCCTAGCGAAAGCGTTCGCCTTGCTCTTCACTGTATTCACCCAAATTTTCTGGATGGCGGACAACTGTTGGTCTATAAAAAGAGACACACACGAAGAACAAATAGGGAGCCAATGAGAGGATCATTTGAAAATAAGAAAAAAAGGTATTCTAGGAAAAAAAGTTTTAAAAAATGTTCATATTCTTCAGTCAAGCTGCATTAACCTTTTCGTGCAATAAATGCACGATTTATTGGCACATATGTACATTTTACTGAGTAGGGGTAGTTTTTTAGGGATGATTTCTGGTAAAATAAATATTCTGGAATTGGAACATCGAAAACTCCTACATTTCCCACGATTTATTGGTATTCATGCAGTTTATTTCTATACAAGAGTTGTTTCCACCAGGTTTTAGGGGTGGTTTTGGGACACGAGTAAGACGAGTGCACTCAGTCACTCCAGATTCATGTACTGTATTCCAAGCAATAAAAACTTTAACATTTTTTGCGATTTATTGGCATTTATATATTCTTTCTTGTACAGGGGGAGTTTTCAGCACATTATAAGAGTAGTGTTCAGCATATTATAAGGGTAGTTTTCCAGTAACTATTCAGGGGGGTGACTGCTGAATACAAAACATTTCCCCTTCCCACGTTTTTCACCGTTCATTTACATCCATTCATTAAATCCTGATGTATGCGACGGTTTCTTTTCACTTTCAGGATAGTTTTCGGCTGTAGCGCAAAATTTTGGGGGTATACGAATTTTTTTGACATCGGATTCGGATTCAGCGTCGAAAAATACATACGAATACCATGGTCAGTCATCCAGATCAAAAACTTTTTTTTGTGGTGCTGTGTTATCAATTATTGTAATATGGTTCCAACTGAAAAATTGCTGAAAATAATGTTTTCCTTAATTTTTCAAGAAAACGTACGGGGTGCCTCATTCAAAAATAAATAATAATATAATTTCCAACAACCAACGATATTTCGAAAATTGTCCGTACTATAAAAATTGCTTTAAATATGGTACCACATCACACGTACCTACCTCTTTTCAAGGTTCCTAGAATCGAGCAATTTCCTTGCATCGCAACACCATATATAGTTCAATTTGTAAAAAGATCCTTTTTACTCAAAACTGAAGCGATTTATATTTTCTAGTGAATACCTTTTACGGAATTCAAATATAGTCCAATCAATGAATGCCTAAAAGGGGATTGTAGAGGGCATTGAGGAGGGGAGAATTTTCCTTTTCAGGAATGTGTTGGGGGTAATTAGGAGGTAAACGTACTAAAAGTCCCCGCCGCTTCAGGGGGGAGGGGGTGGAATTGTTCCTTTTTTCTATTATTCGCTTATAACTCGGAAACGATGCGTCGTACAGGAGAAGGTAATCTATGCAAAATTAAACATAATCAAGTTTCCTACAAGAATATTTATATTCATTTTCTTCCTATGTGTTGGAAAAATCATATTAGTGGGTCTTGACGAATTTCACGTATCCACCACAAATTGCGGAAACTGAAGATCCCCTTTGCCAGATGAGCTTATGTATGAGAAATCCCCCATCAATAAGCGAACCAAATTTTGGTGTATGTACGTTTTTGGCGCCGATCCGATGCATTTTTTTAGAATTTTTAACATTCAAAATGTTTTAATTTTTTTCCGCATATTTTGCTACTGCAGGTGGCTTTGTCCTTGTCGCAGGAGAATGTTTTTCTGGTCATAAGTAGATCCTAATTTGTTCTATACTTGACTAAAATTTGATTCAAATCGGAAACAAAATAAAAACGTTGAAAGGGTGTCTTCATTTTAAGTGAGTCACACTGTATATTTAAGGAAACGTATAGATTTCAACAAAATATGACGTTAGTAAATATGTCGAGTGTTAAAATAAAGACTGTTTTGTGACTCTGATTTATTAGCAGACCACGGTAAACCGCTTTGATGAAAATATTCAAGGTACTTAATTGATTAATTTATTAATTATCGACTTTCACTGGCGAATATCTGGTAAACTATAACACATAGAAAGAAAATGAATATAAACATTCTTGTAGGGAATTTAATTATGTTTAATTTTCTATAGATTACCTTTTTCCATACGACGCATCGTTTCCAAGTTATAAGCAAAGAATCAAAAAAGGGAACCTTTCCACCCTCCTCCCTTCCTGAAGCGGTGGCGTGGCTAGGGGCGAGGACTTTTAATATGTTTACCTCCTAACTACCCCCAACACATTTCTGAACAGGAAAATTTTCCCTTCCTCCATGTCCTTTAGAATTTTTTCTTTGACTGGACTAATACCTCTCTTTTAGTTACCGCGAAAATGGTTCCGGGAGTTTTAAGGGGGATTGTATAACATTTTTATGCAATAAATTGTTGTCTTTTTCAATAATTGCTTTATGATGGAACAGAAAAATAGACGAGGCAGCGACCATCAAAAAACTTACGTCATGAAGCACAAGAAAATTTCTTATTGTATGAATAAGTATAAAGATAGATAAAATTAAAGCGTGCTTTGATGATGATTTTCATTTTATTTTTTTTTTGTACGATCAATAATTTCAAAGCTCATCACACTAGAAGCTCTAAAATGAGTGCCCATCGTAAATAAAATAAAAATTGAGGATTTTTGGATTTTTAAAATATTCGTTAAAAAAATTATTTTTAAAATGGTTTTTTGAACTAGGTACGCTAAGTAAAAATAACCTTCCAATAAGTAAATTCCACGTGCAAACTCGCCTGTTTTAAATATTCGGAGACACTACATTATTAGACTATTTGCAGCACATTTAAACACTTTCACATGATGAAATATAAGTCACAGAATGAATACGTTCAAATTTCTCAGATATACATTTTTTATAATTCTTGCACATTGATGAAATTATGTCTTATGAATTCATTTTCCATTTCATTCTCAAATAGATTCATATATATTTAATAAAACATTCAATTTCACAGGGGATAAGATATCAATAGTTGTAAATCGAGGTAATTAAAATTTGATGACTTAATATCATATAGGTGTTCAATAAACTATGAATGCATTTGATCGATCCTCCGATTAAAGAACTTATATCTAGATACATAATGGCATGAATTTTATGATCCCGAAAGACTCCCATTCTAAGGCACTTCTTCCCATAAGTTGCTGATTGGCCCATCGGCGTATTCGCGGCCGATCGTACACGATCGGCTTCAGTTCGATTATCATAATATCAGTTGACAGTTCGGCCATTAATGTCAATAAATGTTTTTCGTGTTCTCCGACCAAAAACTGGTGAAAAAGTAATTTTATTTTAAGTTGTGATTTGCTTAATACCTAAATAATATTCTCTATTCATATTTACACAGTTTAGTGACAATATATTTTGTGCAAATAAATAGTGAAGTGCTCTGCCGTTTGAAGAAAGCAGTTTAGAAAAGAAGAAAATCGATCGTTCCATAGTCGTAACATGATGAAGTTCAGTTTACAGTTAAAAAAGTAAATAGCAATTAAATTTTAATATCCTTTCAATACATATTTATCTTACTGTTTTATCTTACTGTAATATCGTATGCCTACATCACGTTATATAAAGAGCCGGTAATGCAGGAATTGCAATCATTCATTTTAATGAAAATATTTACCATTCTACACATTTTCTACACATACAACGCCACTGTTGCCTATGGGATGTGATGTTCATCTATCCATTTTAATGGACATATAATGTGACTATGTTAGGAGCAAACAAGGTATATAGTGAAAAGATAGCCTGTTATGTATCTAGATATAAGTTCTTTAATCGGAGGATCGATCATTCACATTCTGCCTTCACAAGTCAATACAACATTTTAACCCTTGCAGTTAGTACAAAACTACTTACACTTGCTTTTACTGTTATATTAATGTTTTAATTCCTTCATTATGTATTTTATCATTTTCACATACAAATTCATATCTAAATTAATTGAAAACCATTGAGTACCATACCAGGCGCTAAGACTTCCGAAGCTTCAAGATATATTTCAATTTCTCAAGAGATAATCAAACAAAATTTGAGGAAAGCGATATATAAATATTGACATTTCAATATAGAGCGGGAGCTAGGTGGCTTTTTCGTCAGATCATCGTTTTATGAACTTTGAGATATTTTTATGGTTTAATGGATGATAACGATTCATAAAATCGACTTCTGGCGGGGCACCTCCTGCCAGGTGCGTCACGAACACTGTCTAAAAATCATTGAAATTATGTCATCGTTACAAGGCTTATTTTTTTTTCGTGTGTACACATTTTATGTTTAGAATGAATAAAGTAAGATCGCCAGAAAGTGTGGGCCGTCAGAAGGTGCAGCCAGAAAGGTAATAATGATACAATACATCTGAGGCACGGTAGGAAGTCAAGTTAACCGAAAGTGTTAAATTCCTGTATATTTAAGAGTCTATGGTACTTTTGTTGACACTAAGAACTATCTGGGGAGGCTATTCTATTACTGAAGGAGCTTATATTTACGTTTTAAAAAGAAGACAGAACTTGTAACGATGAGTTTAGGGTTCTGAGATGAAATAGGCAAAAAACTCCGATTTTCTTCAGAAATCCTAAACATTTCCTTTCTGGCTAGCCTTAGTGACGGGACTTTCTTTCCGGTAATTTTTTAATTTTTTACTGTGCTCAAAACATTCAAATAAACATGCTCAGCCTAAAAAAGCTTGTAACAATCATGTTATATAACTCCGTTTTTCTTACATCTTTGACCTTTCTGGCTGCGCCCCTGACGGCTCACACTTTCTGGCGATCTTATTTTATTTATTCTAAACATAAAACCTGTACACACACAAAAAAATAGCCTTGTAATGATGATATAATTTCACTGATTTTTATATCTTGAACCATGGCCAACTCGACCGGCTGACATATGCCAGAAGTCTATTTTCTGGTTATTTAAGTTCGATAGAATAATCAACGCTTAGAAAATGCTTGTAACGATGAGTTGCCGAAAAAGCCACGTAGCTCCCGCACCAATAGTATTTAAACAAATAATGTAACCATCAATGCAAAGAGTAAAATTCAAAACGTATCAACTCAACGTGTGAATTGCCTGTTCTACCTTGGGCATTTGGTCCGGGTGGTCCGGGAGCTCGCAACAATTTTGGTTGACTCACTGTAAATTTGTTTCTTGTAGTGTACATGTCGCTAGGAGCGTCCCAACCATATAAAAAAATAGTGTCGCTGAAAGGCTGGTAGATTAATGTTTTTCTTGCATTCTATACCATAAACTATTAATATAAGAAGTTTCAACATTAATGATTTAAGTCTTAACTACTTGGTTTCTTTGACATATAATAATGATAATAATAATTTGACATAATAAGTGACATACTTATTCAAGTGACAGACGTATTTTGTCCATAAGTGTGATGGCGTGCAGGATTTTTTCGAGCATTTCATGATGTCTATAATTCATGAAAAAAATCTGACCGTTAACGATTTCAATCAACGTCACTATTTTTTTTACATAGTTAAAACACTCCTAACGAGCCTTGTCCCGTGCATACCCTGACAGACAACCATTTTCACTATTTATGGCAAAGAAAAAGTAGAATAATGTTAAAAATAATGTTAATAAAATTGGATAAAAATTTCTGTAGCTACCTCCCGGGCTAATAGTATAGAACGATGAGTTCTGATATAACATTGAAAAGAACTTTCCACAATAAATGGCGATAAAAGAAAATCGAAACATTCTACAGTATTAAGGAGCGAGGAAAAGTTATGAAGTAATCAAATTCTTAACAGCCCAGCCTACATATACAACTTTCAGTAAACAGGAAATTAAATATAATCAGATTTTGACAGTGTTCAAAGGGCCTCGTTCTCCACAGGTTATCATTTTAACGTATACTTAATAACGCTTACGGTTTTTCTTGCGAGTACTTCGTTGAAATAGTATTTTTGACGAACGTTCATTTGTTGGAATATACGCCTCAGAACAGGTTCGAGTGGTGCATCTGACACCACTGTAATCTTATTATAAATGAAAGAAAGTTTCTTACTAAGAATAAAAATATTTTAAAAACTAATAAAATAAGTCTCTGCGACAAATAGATCAGAAAGGAATTGTTTTTCTTCAGTTCTTATTACTACAAAATGTCTCACACTTAAATATACAGGATGTCTCACCAGGCACTGCATCGATCAATATAGGGAAAAGTACGCACCAGAAAATTTTGAAGCTACTAATGGCAGTGTGGCCAATCCAACTAAAATAATTACAAGCATCTGGCACTTCCGATTATACCGGAAGTCGATTACCAAATTGCTTATTTTAAATGGAACACCCTATATATTTTAGGGTTTTCGGAAAGGGCATAAAATTCTAAGTCAAAAACATAGATACACTATGTCTAAACCCAGCAGTTTTAGAGATATTTGACATTAAAAAAAAAATTGACAAGTGTAATGGTTTACAATAATCTTTATAAATTTCTTCGTGTAAAGGATACTCATTTGCTTTTGGACATGTAGAAAGAACACAAGGAGAGCTGTACTCTACAATTGAAATACATTCAATAATAGTATACCAAGTGTTCCATTTTTGACATTACATTTTGTAAACTTCAAACCGCGAAAACTTGTTTAGGTCAAATGGAACACCCTATATTTTTTTACATCAAGTTATGTAAACTTAAATTCCTTTTCTTCTGATATAAGCATTTTGGGGGTTTAAGTTACAACTTTTTGAAATATTTGCGATATTCTTAGAAATTCAAGAAATGTTAGTAAACATGTTATCAAATTAGCCATGATTAGAAACAATCAGTAATGTCATCATTCTCTTATGTCAAAATATGCCACCGCGAATTTGTTTATTATTTATGGAAAACGAGATAAAGTAATATCAAGAACATGTAGTACATTTGTTACTAGATATCCACAAAAACGGAAAATAACACTAAACACTTACGTTACATATTAATTGGATTGAAGGCACCATATCTTTCATCTAAAAAAAAAAAACAAAAACAAAAAAATTAACTGTACATATTAGCAGAAGAAGAAATCTATTTAAATTACTGTTTAAATTTTCTTGATGAAATTCTAATGCAAACACTCTACCGTTTTTTATAGCGCAGTAAACATTAAACTGCCAACTTTCTTGAAAATTTCGCTCACTGAACACATGAGGATTCGAGTCACTCCAATAATGCGAATTGTGTCGATTAAAAAGTCCGTTTTTTGGTAAATTTAGCTTCATCTGACCATATATTTCCCAAATAAGAATCGTCGCCTACAGAATATATAGGGTTTTCCATTTAAAATAAGCAAGTTGGTATCGAGTGCCAAATGCTTGTAATTATTTTAGTTGGATTGGCCATACCGCCATTGGTGCGTACTTTTCCTTATATCGATCGATGCAGTTCCTGGTGAGACACCTTGTATATATGCTAAAACACAATAGTTAAGTGATCATTCTATAATTAAAAATTAAATTATTAACAGTTAACGTTTCGATAAAATTTCTTCTATTTCCGTTCTCAAAACTTTGGCTTTTCAGAGTATCAAACATGACGGTTTATTATGTGATACATTGATTTATAATTATCTTATTTTTACCTCGTTTCTGAGAATTGCTGCGTGAACACAACTCAGTCAATCTCGTCTGGGTGCCAGGATACAGTGGTGTGCAGGGCAATAAAAGAGCGGACCGTTCGGCAGGAGAAGGAGCAAAAACTCCTTTCCCGTCCAAGAAGTCTGATTTATTCAAAGCAACGAGACTAGGCCATGGCATAGTTCAACAACTATTATATTGGTCTCAAGCTCCCGGAATGAGGCAGTCGAGGCGACATGTAAAGATGCCTTCAACTTACCTCACCGTAATGCGATTGCTTGGGCTCGCTAGTGAAAGATTAAAATGATGGTAGGCTTGATAAGATGATACTATTTAATGCGGTTGTGTAGAGTGGGGAATGAAACCATCACTAATATTCTTTGTTATTGCCAAGACATAGGTATTCCCAAAGGCAATCTTTACAGCTGAAGGAACTACGGGATCTACCTTGGGATAGACAGCTGTCCCTCGTGAAGAACACTGATTTTTTCTAGGAGATCCTCCATATATCACGAATGCACAATGGACCGACAGACTTGAGTACTGCGGATCTAGAATCTGCTCACATTTTTAAAGTTTTCTTTTAATTTAGAAGATCTAGATTCAGGTTGTAATTATTGAATGTTCACGCTACTTTCAGTGTTTGTCAACTGGGTGTCGATGAAACTGTGGAAATATTGATAAATTAATAAAACACAAGGAATCAAGTGCATTTCATAACACTAGAGATTTTGAAAGAATGTGCAATAGATGTAAGATAGCGTCAAGTATACAGTGGCAGAAATAAGGTACGGTACGGTCAGAGACAGCTACTTTTGCTGCGTTGCAGTCTAAAAAACTGCGCAGTTCAAGTGAATCTTCGTGTGAATACCTATGCAACCTTAAAAGTAGCGCATGCAGTTCAGGTGCGTGCAATATTTATATATTGCATGCGGCCTCAAAAGTAGCCACGTGTGAATTGAATTTTAAAGAGTAGCGTTGGCTGTAAATAATATCTATTTTGTTGAAACTTTTACAGCGGCAGCGAGTGCAGTGTTTTTAAAGTTGGAGTCCATTTGTGTACCTAACATTTCAAATAATATAAAAAAAAATAGAATTAAATCTGCATCGTGTAGTGATTTTTTTTTAATTAATTCTTTAACAAGATACGTGTTTGATCTTGGACAGATCTTTAAGTATTTGATATTTATAGCTAAGAAACATTGTTTTGACACCTAGAAGTCAATACATATTGAAATTAATTTGGCGGGCTGTCACCGTCCTAACTTTTATCTATTTCTTGTTCCTTCTTTCATCCAAATTCTCTTTCTCATCTGGCGTCAGCGTCTTCTTCATTTTAATAGTACAGCTAATAAACAAGCTGTAGCTAGGTCTCAGCACCCATGTTTTACAGTACACAAATCGAATTATATTGCGTATATTACGACACGAACACAGCGAGATGTCAAGGAACAAAAGCTAGCATACAGCATCTGGTTGCCTGATGCAAAAACAGTGTGTTGTGTGTGAACGTCACTGCCACCTTTTTCCAGACTTGAAGTTTTGACGGGTAGCTGCAGTAGAGAAAACTGCCCACTGCACGCTACTTCTAAGATCAGTGTGAATGAAACTTTTGCAGCTGCAACCCTAAAACTGCGCAGCAAAAGTAGCTGTGTCTGATCGTACCTTTGCTATGTCATCAAGCAAACTTTGCATGTGGTTAGACTGAAAACAGCTGGTCATCAATTTGGGGAAAGAATAATGAACCTTGCACGATATTAGGTAGAATGAAGAAATAAAGAAAAAATAATGTATAGCTAACATTTGTAATGAGACCAAATCAGTCACAACGTATAGTGAACGGTTAGACAGAAAATCTGATATTCACAAGCCAATAAGATTTAATATACCTTGATGACATCTTTTATCTAGCTTCTTGAAGCTACAGCTCAGGTTTCCGCAAATTTCTTGCTAGCGTCAGTTCATAAAAGACTAACATATTTATTCGAGGAGACTGTTGATTGTTTAAGATGCCTGCAGATTCCAAATTTACTCGGTTACACTTAGTTTCCACGCGAATCAAAATATGCTTATTTCGAGGTATTGCGAAAGTACTGTAGTTAGCGCTCGACCTTGTTGTCATATCCATCTTTATTTCAAACAGCTAAGTATGTAGTGCATTATCGAAATCTCAATACCCTCCTTATCATATCTCCATAAATGCACGTAGCTACATGTATATTAGTAGTCATAATTAAGTTTTAAACTGACAGCTTATACTTAATACCATACGCAGATCAATCACATTCTTAATTGACATTTAGCAGCCGGCACGTACTCAATGGTTAATAATAAAAATGTCACAAGCATGTCCAAAATTAAAATCCCTGATTTGTCTCCCAAATCGAATATCAAAATGCCGGATAATGTTTACATCAAAAGGGATGGATTACCCTAGATCTATGACATCAATAAATATAAATATATATGACTTTATTTGACTCGAATGTTATCGCAATCACGTTATGTTCGTCCATTTTGTATTCTGTTAAGTTGTAGTACTGAGAATGCACCTTTCCTTCTTTATGTTTGTGTAGTGGCGCCACCAGCTCCAGCGTTCTTAGGTAAGAAGAGAGTTTTGTTTTTTGGTGCTTATATGGTTTGCCCTGGTGATATTGTAATCAATGAAGTATTGTATCTATTAATTCATTTTATTTTTGTTTATATTAAATATTTTCACATATTCCCTCAAAATACGCCTTGTTCCGTAATTTTACTTTTGAATTATTTTTTCTGTGAGTAAAGTTGTTTTTTTTAACTTTTTTTCTCAGAAAGATTGCTCCTTTTTAGTCCCAAATTAATTAGCTAGTGTCTTATTTGTTTTTGAATTATTAACTATTGAAGGTGGGGGAAGCCAAGTTAACTCTTTTTGGGTCACCTTAACAAAAAATTTGAAAAATAGCCTCAAATTAAGAAGAATAGCAAAGGCCCTCTTGGGCCCCGGTAAAAAGCTAATTAGTTAATTAGTTATTAGATATTGAAGCCAGTGACGGCTGGAAGCAGCAGGTATGATGTATGCTTACGCTGGCGCTGGTGAAATTAGTCATTAGTTTTCATTTTAATCTGATTTGAGTTATACATTCTCGTAATTTCTTGTTCAATTCAGATTGACTGAATTTCTAGTTGAGGGTTGAGATGTCAATTAAAGTAGATTTTGTTAAAATAAAATATTTTGAACACTCAGAAGCATGTTCTAGGCTTAAAAGTTTTCAACTTTCCTGTGAAAATGAAACGGTGTTCCTCAAATAAAATTTTTATATAATAACTTGGAACCTACCAATCGACTACTTATAATGCAGTATGTAGAGCAAAAAACGAATAATTCCTACAAGAGATTTTCTTTTTTATATACAATAGAGGGGCTTGTCCCAATCATTAATTGATGTTTTCCACAAAAATATCGTGTCCGCTACGGCCGCCATGTTGAAAAAATAACAGTCAAAATAGGTGCAAGAATGTGCAGAGAAGCACACATTTTCACCATGCTGAAGGCTGTAAATTATAAAATATTAATAATAGAGAAAAATAGTTTAAATAAAAGTCGTAGCTTTTTCATTTTTTACAATATTGGTAATAGCTAATTTTAGAGTAACAGAGAATGAGATAATTGAGAAAAACATATTTTGACTGTCATTTGTCGTAGCGAACACGATATTTGTGTGGAAAACATCAATTAATGATTGGGGTAAGCCCCTCTAAAAGAAAATAGGGAATTATTCGTAAATGATAGATTGGCTGTACTATAATCCAATAATATTAAAATGAAACCCTTATCAAGCATATTTAATTAATTTCTTTAAAGTATATACCGAATGATCAACAACGAATACGATTAGGACATATATTATATTTTCGACTAAATGTCTTTCTATAATAGTCTAGTTACAGCTGTGATTTCATTGTTGTCAGATTGAAATGTTAAATGCTGTAAAAGTTTCAGGAACTGATTACTTTTTTTATTTTAAAAGTACAAAATATTTTTCTTGAAACAAAAAACATTTTTAACGGAATCATACCTTATAAATGAATACGTAAATTATTATGGTGAGTAATCGTATTCGCACGTGATTTTTCTAGGGAGGGAGTGCCTTCCTGACCTACCATGCATTTTAAAACCATTATGGAAGCTATCACTAGGATGGTGGCGAATTTTCGCACTGGAAGAAGAAGTAAAGACAACAGAAAAAGTGGTTAACAATATTAGAGATATGATAAGACATTACCGTTCCAAATTTTTGAGGAAGTTAAGTCAACAAATAAAGTATTACAGCATTCCCTAAATAATTTTAAAGTAATCTGAATTTTTACCTTACAAAATTTTTTTGTTTAGCTTCTGTTTCTTATAATTTGGTACCGGAATATGGTTCCCTGCAATGTACACAAAAGACATCTTCTTTCTTAAACACCATAGAACCAACCATTTTTTTAAAAATTGGTTTAAAACAGTTGTTGTACCGATTTCAATTAATAATCTAAATTCTGGCTTTAACTTAAACTCAATATTGTCATAATTTGACAATAGAAACAATTCAGGTACACAATAAAGCGTCTAAATTCTGAAAAATCTTAAACATTGAAGAAATAATTGAAATTAATTAAAATCGGACCACAGAATGACCCTACAACTATTTTAAGTATTTATAAAATATGGTTAGTCCTACAGTACTTAAAACTTTTTGTGTAAATTTGATCAGGGAACCATATTCCCATATTAAAATTTAAAAAACAAAAACGGAACAAAAATTTTGGATTATAAAGGAGGGTACGCCTCCCGCGCCCCTACCCTGCGCCTCGGATGAATTTCAATTTGGCCAACACCATGAAATGATATTAATATTAATAATAATTAATAACGTACCTAATCTCGTCGATGTACCACAAAAGATTTCTGAAATATAAAAAAAAATCTACTCTAGGGCTTCACCCTCAATGAGCTCTAGCTCTCCTAGGAAGCATTTGTGGGCATATGTATATGTGATAATATATTTTTTTTGTATTTCTGCATGCAGAATTTGCACCAAAAGTTTGTGACCAGTATTTCAGTACACCCTGTGTGCTGAGGCCGTTCATTCAGAAATTACATCATGAGCTCATTGGAGGGCATTTCCAATAGGACAAAATCTACAGCACAGATACCTCACATATAACAATTAATTTTCCGAGGAGAAAATATATCATCACTTGTCAAACAGAGTTTATCGAAATAATTTACAAAATGTTATGAATTGCGAGAAATCGAAATAATTAGTACTCCAGGCGGTTTAGACTTTTGCTGCCGAATTCGTGCCATACGTTTTTTTTTATTGTGTTTATTTGGACGTCTTGAATAACCCGTGGTAGTTACGCCAAGATACACCTGGAGGATTTATTGAAAATCGTGTCGGAAGGTCGCGGAAACCGCGGATTCGCGATTAACTCAGTTTTTATGGCTTAAACGGGAACAACACCTATTATAAAAGTTGTACATTTGTAAATTCTCTACCTTAAAGGTGCTATACATTTTTTTCGTACGCCTAACCGTTTTGGAGATATGACGCGGACTAAGTGAAAATGCATTTAGTTCCGCCAAACCACCTCTTTTGCAATTATCTAGCTTTCTATGTCTCAGAATGAAAATTAAATATTGCTGTTATAGAGCTCGGTGATCTTTATTCTCTACCAGAATTTCTTATAGATTTTATTTACAGTGAATAAGTCAAAAAATGCATTCGTTTCCGCACCACCCTAGGTGAGGTAGAATGCTCGGTGCGCTTTTTTTTACATGGTTCCCCAGGAGGCCTAATCTATGCCGGATCTTAAATTAGTCAATATTTTCGACTCCTTCGGTATCTGAAACGTTATCGTTCAATGACAAATCGCTGTCATTACTTTCATTCTGATAAGATTCTACGTCGTCCATTTCGTTATTCATAGCAATTACAGGTGCGGTATTCAAGCAGGAGTGATCGTGGCAATGGCCACAAGCTGTTGAACAATTCCGTCCTACTTTCCTACAGCTACATTTTCCTGCACAACCCTTTGTACTTTCGTACAGTTGCAAAAAATTGAATTTGACAATATGTCTGGTGCTGGTGGTAACTGCGTTGGTACTGGCTGCAAAATATCATTCTTCCTGATCCAGCCCCACTGCTCAGGATCGATGTCTTTTCCCAACCAGTTTGAACTTGATAATACACTCTACACAAATGTTGCTGAGCTGCTGAAGATGTTGGAGGAAGTGATGCATTTTTCACTTAGTCCGCGTCGTTTAGGATCTTTAAGATAGAGAATTTACAGATGTACAACTTTTATAATGGGTGTTGTTCCCGTTTGAGCCATAAAAACTGAGTTAATCGCGGTTTCAGAGACCTTCCGACATGATTTTCAAGAAATCCTCCAGGTGTATCGTGACGTAGATTACTCTGATTACTCTGAAGGAGCGGGCGATTGGCCTTCCCCCACTGCGACCTATAAGGTCTATTGTAGTACTCCTTTTTTGTGTGCCTCAGGGCTCCCCATCCAAACATGGTCTTCCTAGACTTCGAGTCTGTTGATAAGGGCCCCCAGGCACGGTTATCGGCCTCTGTCTTTCTCTCGCCGAGCCACCTCAGTCCAGTCAGGCGTTTACAGCTCAGCATATGGACTGAGATCTCGTGACGTAACTACCAAGTGTTATTCAAGACATCCAAATAAACACAACAAAAAACATTTTTTTCGTATGGCACGAATTTAGCAGAGGTCAATTTTCCAACTAAAAACGCCTGGATTATAGGTACTTCAGTGATATTGCATATTGTCTGTGAAAACTGGTGGAGAAAATAATGCAGACAAATAAGGTGAAATAAAGGCTAAACCTCGGAACGAAAATTGGAAAGCTGAAAATTTGCATAGACCTTTGTTTTACGTTCAAAGATGGGGTGAAAATTCTCATAAGATCTCAAGTTCGCTACTGAAGATATCGAAGGTCAAAGGTCACGAAAATCTTTTTTTTTTTCGCAAATATATCACTGGCATGGCGTTAGAGATCATTACAAAATTTGTAGGGCATAAAATTCTCTACAAATTTGGTTAAATGTATGTATTCGTATGTTTAACCGTTTTCGAGACATAGCGCGGAGAGCGGGAATAATATTTATGAATATTTTTTAGGTTTATTAAAGATGATAATGATTGATAATGATTAATAATATTTTTATTATATAATTAACATTATAAAGTGTACTATGCATCTGGCTCCTCAGTTTACATGGCGTCGTCCTATAAACGGATACGCGCTTTCCACCCTCTGCGGTATATTTCGAAAACGGTTAATCATTCGAAAAAATACATGCAAACCAAACTTATAGATGTTATGCTCTACAAGTTTTGTAATAACTTGTAACGACATGCAACGCATAGAAAGCGATTATTTGCAGAAAAAACTATTGTCGTGACCTTTGACCTTCGATATCTTCAGTAGCGGACACGAGATCTTATGAGACTTTTCATCCCCCATCTTTAGAACTTCAACACAAAGGTCTATGCAAAGGTTCAGCTTTCCAACTTTCAAACCGAGGTTTAATCCTTATTTGACTAGAGGAAAACCTTTACCTGCTTTTGCGAAAACGGAAAAAGAGTTGTTCAATAATACGTATTTCTTACATATTTTTTTCTCGACTTTATCTTAACTTTCGATAAGACATTATAACTGAAATTACAGTAGATATTAGTACAACTAAAGACACGGTCTCTACAATTTATAGGTGCCAAAGACAGGTAGGTGTTCTTGATCATATTTTTGTTGATTTTTCGGTATAACAGAATGTTCCTATTATTAATAGATATAATACATCATTTTGTAGAAGCTTCTGGTGCCAAAATTACTATAAACAAAAGTAAATGATTAAGTTCCTCTATTGTTTTTCAGCAATGAGAAAACCTACTTTAAACCCAGCCGTACCTATGAAACCCTTATACTGGACTAGGATTATAGCCCCACCAGATACCACAGATGATGCTCAAGAAACGGCACTTTGGAAGGAAATAGATGAGCTTCCTTTAGACGGTTTGTCTGAGTTTACCGAATTGTTTTCAAGGCAGGTTGTGACTAGAAAACCGACAATCAAGAAATTAGAAGAAAAAATCAAAGTAGAAGCAGTGAAATTATTAGACAGTAAAAGATCTCAAAACGTCGGAATTTTAGCTCAAAGTTTGCGTGCCGACATTCAAGAAATTGAAAATGCCATTTACAATTTTGACACTTCCATTGTTAGTTTAGAAGCCCTACAGCAAATTTATGAAGTGGTAAGTTAAATAAGTTTTTGATATTTTTATGCAGTTCCAGTTCTCCGTATAAACTAAACTATGGCGCACAATCAAGAATATAGCCACGGCCGACGTTAACTAGAGTCGGCCGTGATATAGCCATGGGCAAAAAATTGAGGTTAAGTTGAATAGAAAAACTTTAATTATTATAAGTGGCCGAAGCTTTTATGCTGATGTTTTAATTAAAATAACACTGGTCTACAGAAAAAAAAATGTCTTGTTCTAAGGTTCTAATCTAACTTTTCTGAAGTATTTTGACGCGCTGAAGCCAATTTTGGACAAAAAAAAAATTAGGGGTTGAAGGGGGTGGTAGAGGGAAACTGAGCCGGTAGAAAAAAATTTGTTGTTCAAAATTGGCTTCAGCGCGTCAAAATACTTCAGAAAAGTTAGGTTAGAACCTTCAGACAAGACCCTCTTTTTGCCCCTTTTTAGGGGGAAACTGACACGGTAGAAAAAATATTTTATCCAAAATTGGCTTTAGCGCATCAAAAAACTTTGAAAAAGTTAGATCAGAGTCTTGGGACAAGCAAGACCTCATTTTTGCCTTTTTTAGGGGATAAAAGGGGGTGGTAGAGGGAAACTGACATGATATAAATTTTTTTTTGTCAAAAATTGGCTTCAACGCATTAAAATACTTCAGAAAAGTTAGATCAGAACCTTAGGACAAGACCTTTTTTTTGCCCTTTTTAGGAGATAAAGGGGGTGGTAGATAAAAAAATGAGATGGTAGAAAACTTTTCCCCCCAAAATTGGCTTCAGCGCGTCAAGATACTTCTAAAAAGTTAGATGAGAACCTTAAGACAAGACTTTTTATGTAGACCTGTGTGTAATCGTAAGCAAGTTTTTATATTTTACATTATGTGTATCTACATAAATTATTCAATTCTTGGTAATATTATATGTATTTGAAAGAAATCATGAATTGTTATAATGCTACCCTGCCGTATGTTAAATGTAAGGATACGAAGATGCTACGCAGCTAGAAGTTCAGGCCGCAGTTTCAGTCGATGATGCTTGCATCCTCGGTATGTGCGGTAACATTTAAATGTACAGGTTTGTTTGAAAATTTAAAAATTGATGGCTTCGATGCGTCGACAGAAACTGCGGCCCGAACTTCCAGCTGCGTTGTACGGCATATCCGTACCCTAAGAATAGCCATAAGCTAAAGTTCACATGCAGCAAGCGGGTAGTCGCACCCCGATAGCTTTATATTATAAATGCATACGTGTTTTTTTTTTTAATTTTTTTTATATGTTTCGTTTTAAAATATTATTTTTTAGTTTTATTTGTTGGACAAATAATAAGGACGTTTATTATTATTACTCAGTATCTAGGTAGACTAATTGGAGAAAACAGTTTTAAGAGGATTTTGATGCCTCTAATATTTTTAGATAATTTTTTGCAGTTGAGACACGTTTACCTATTAACCTATCAGTTAGAATCAAAATTTATATATAAATTTTAAAATTTATATATAAATTTGTATTATTAGTTTTGAAGGGTAAGCAGTTTAGTACAATTATAGATTTTGTATGTGTAACCTGTTATGGAAAATTGCAAATAATAATATTTATTATTTATGAAAAATTTTGGAGCTTCGTAAAAAAAACTAAATTAGTCACACTAAATTTTTCTTTCTTAAATTGTAACTTTTTGAACGAGCTTTACAATGGCGATAAAAAGTTTAATTTCGTGCGTTTTTGAAACATTTTTTTTGTAATTCATTTTTTTATCGAAAAAATTTATCCATCCAAATACTTTTATCATATGTTCAAAGTGCTTCAAAAGACGGACAAATAAACAAAAGAAGACCTTTCCACATTGATTAGAAGCTGTTTCTTTCATTTATTCCTGTACAAATATATATTTTGAGCCTGTTCTCCAATGTGTGATAACTTTAGTGAATACATAAAATAAATTTTAATTGTTAATATTCCTACAATTACGCAGTAATACGCGCGCTTGTTTATCAAAACCGCGACTGCCACGACAAGAATATTTCCCCCACTCCCATTATCAACGCTGCGAGATTCTAGGAAAACCTACGGAGATTATATCCATGCATTCTACTTTCTCAGCTAGAGTGCTCACACAGTCAAACCACAGAATAAGGAACTACCAGAAGCAGCACTCTCAGCACCGCCTTTGATGTTTTTTTGTGACCTTCGCCATTTTGTTGTTGATAATTTTGGCGGTAAATTTAAACAAAATGTTTATAAACAAACGTTACACAGGCTGAATACAATTACGTTATTCGAATAAGAATTCTATTTATAATGGTATTAAAGCTATTAAAGTAAACTGGATAAAATTGTCTCTACGAACAATAGTATTCTTAATATAAAGTTACAAAATGTATTAAAACCAATACAATAACTCGCCTGAGAAAATCTTTAATTTCTTACTGGGAGGTCGTTCTGGGGAAATATTATTATTATTATTATTTTCTATTTAAACTACCAAATTGAGGAAAAATAGTAGGTAATGCTGTTAGTAGTAATCTATTTTGATACATATTTGTCGTGCGCACAACTTAAAATTGTTATAAAGTTCGGCTGTACTTTTACTTGCCAAATCCCCACGATCGCATGCTTCCATCCACAATACGGATCTTAAAAGAAGAAAGGTTCACAATTACTTGGAAATATCTTATAATTTACATCAATAATAAAATACCTTTGGGGGGGAATCCTTAGGAAACCTAAATAAACTAATGTCTTTTCCTGTCGTACTACTTATACATTCCTTAACAGCGCAAACGGTTCCACCTCGTTTACTCATATCGCTATTAAAAATTACTATTAACCCAGCACAATAACACTAAAACCTTTTAAGAATTCATTTCGGTATTATGTCACAGATTGTCATTTACGGCACTTTATTGTTTTAACCTAAAACAATAAATGAACTGACGGATGTACCAACAACAAAATGGCGGCAGTGGAATTTTGGCGGGAAGCCTAAGTGTCGTTTCTGGTAGTTCTCTTTTCTGTGGTCAAACGCGTTTTGCGAAATATAAGAAAATGTTATTTTTGTACGTTCTTGCTGAATCTAATTTTCGATTTGGAATATGATTAACGAAAATTTGATCGTTTAAAAATTTCATGATTGACTTTATCTGCCATAATTCATCGAATGTGCGAATGTTACACGGCCCTAGCGAAATGGTTAAAGTAAGGATTTCCATGCGGAAATCCGCGGTTCACAAATCCTGAACATATGTTTTAAAACAAATTTTTAAGAAAAAAATGTTTTTATCACGCTTATAAACCACATTTAACAAGTTAAGAAATAAAATCTTGGTGTGAGCAAATGGCAAAGTATCATTAGGGTTTATTATATTTTTAGTTAATTTCTATTCTTGTAAAATTATAGAAATTAGAAATTTTCTCGACTTTTATTTTTTTGCAAAAAATACAGCATGGCAGATCGGATCTGGACCTATGCAGTCTTATTCATAATTTATGTACAAGCACTTTGATTCCTTGTTTGGTCTGATCCGATGTACAGAAACCGAGTTATTAAAAATAAACGTAACAAAAACACGTTTTTCCAAATTAAAACCTAATTTTTAAAAACGTTCAACTCCTATATTGTACACAAGTTTACTGTAACTTCATAATAACTCATAGTACGAGAGCCCACCTACAAAAATGGAACACATAAGCTGGAGAGTCAAAAATTGGTGGGGATGCTTATCAAGTCATTCTCTGAACGTGTGTAGTCGGTCATAGCAATCCGGATTGCAGCGGCCCAAACAATCGTTGAAATCGTAATTTTGATGCTTAGATTCGACTATTTGTATTTTTTTACTGTTTCGTTGCCTAAATAGTGCTGAACAGGTAATAATCTTTGCTATTTTTGCTTCTAAGATGATCTTGACGTTTCACAATTTGTCACAAACGGTTTAAAAAAAATACACAGCCTCACTGCTTGCACCTTTCAGTAATAGTAGACTTTTAGAAGGTCCTAGTTATCAACTGAGATGGAGAAGAGTCATAAATATAAAACAGTATACAGCATGTTAGACGAGAATCAAAACCACAACATAGTTTAACTTCCTTTTAATAATGTCCAAATACTTGTTAATTACGCAAATCTTATGTATCAGAAAAACATGACTAAAAATTATTTCATTATAATGCCATAGAAATTAGTGTAATAAGCACAACACCCCCACTCTTATTCACTGATTTCTGGAAATAATAAAAAGTACCTTACAATTTTTGTCGAATTTATGTTTTAGAAAGAGGTTTGGTGAATATATGAAATCTGCTGTTTATCATACGAAATGTAAGATACATAAATTGTACCATCTTGCAATGTTTCGCAGATAAAATAAAACTTTATATCTATTATTCTTCTTGTGTTTTCCAGTGCTTTTCACTAGCTGGATTGCACTTTGTTTATCGACAAACAGGTTTGTGGAGCCATGTACTTCTATACCAAGTTCTTGTAGAAATTTCCTCCACAGTTGTGTCAGATACTGCCTTGGTGGTTGATCTACTCACACATTTTTGCTAATGCGAAGCACAAGTAGCAGGACCACCTACTACTACGCTGACGTACCCATTGGTAGATTTGCGGGTATCGAGATCACCAGCAAAGTCGACGTCTGAATATAGGTAAAGTTCAATATTATCTGCTTCATATTTAATCCCATTATCTCTAGTGCCTTGTAAATATATCTTAATATACGCTTGATTGCTGTCCAGTGCTCCGGGCTCCGGCTTGGGGTTGTACTTGGCTTACATCGAGCATGACATCCGATTACGATACCGTGGCCAGAAATATCAAGTAACCAACACCTTCACGGTACGGAGTATTCTTCATTATGGTAACCTCTTCATTGTTACTTGGAGACTGTCCACTGTGAAGTTGCATATTTGGATCACAAGGGATCGAATGTGGTTTGCAGTCACTCATATTAAACCTCTTTAAAATAGGAACTATGGAATTCTTCTGACTGATGGAGATCATCTTGTCCTTTCTATGATATAATATAATTATTTTTAGTCATGTTTTTTCTTAAGTTGGCAGTTGTTTATACTTAGTGAAGTATGTCATGATTTTCTGATACATAAGATAAGTATTTAGATATTATTAGAGGAAAGTTAATCACGTTCTGTTTTTGATTCACCTCGTCTAACATAGAAGTACTTAGGAAATCTATGCCTTATGAACACATTGAAATAATTGTTATTACTTTCATCATATTTAATCAAATGTTTACGATTTACTCCGATTTTTGTTTCAGAGGGCAAATTCTGAAGAATTTGAATTAATTAGGAGTCATCTAGAAACAAAACCTGACATTCCTTTGGATAGGCCGGAGCAGTTTCTGTACGAACTTTCTGAAATATCTCATTTTGCTGAAAGAATTTCCTGTCTAATGTTTCAAGTCGAATTTGATGATTCTATTAGTACAATTGGGCATACCTTAACCAACATAAAGACAACCTGTGAGGTAAGCGGTTTATTTTATTTGTTCAGTTTATTTGTCTTCGTGCCATAAATTGTTATTATAATACCCTTAAGAATGAGCAATGCGACAATATTAGCAGGGCAGGCCTTAGTTTCTCAAGCGCCTTCGTGCGAAGTCAGAAAAAAAATTTTTTGTCCTCATCTCAAAATTGATGAATGATAAATTTTACTCCAAGAAAAAGTATATTAGGCTCGTGGCGCCCTTGTGAGGGTCACGGTCGCCCCCCCCCCCCCCCCCCCCAAAGATCGGCCCTGAAAAAATATTATTTGATATTTAAGATATTAGAATAAATATTTATTAAAAATATATAGTACAGTAACTGTGGAGTTTTTACTTCGGAATAATGTCACATGAATCAAATTTCGTTTCTTTTCGTTTCGTATTTTAATAGTAAATACCTCACAGAAAAGTTTCTATTTTATGCGGGGGCTTATTAATTTATAAGAGGTGTCCGAACGTTTATAAGATCATGTATTTATTTAAATGTTAAGTATCTTAGAAACTGTGGCACTTACATCAAAATATGCTAACAACCAAAATAAAGGAATATTAGTTCTCAAATGATTTTTTGAATAAACATAAACATAAACACACCACAGATAGTAGACAACCCCCAAATCCAAAGCCAAGGCTGTCCGGAAGGGGGTTACACATTCGGAAAAACGCAGACATACATCCACACCCACCGGTGTTGTCAATACCGGGGCTGGGGGTCGAACCCAGAGCGCGGTAGCGAGTCGATCAGCGTATTCGCCACTCAATACGCCTTAACCGATTGAGCTACCGTGCCGGTAGCATGTTTCCATAGTATAAAAAAACAAAGAATTTATGATAGAAAGAATGTTCTTCATATTTTTTTAAATAAAAACATCACATTTTCGTCACTGTAAGTAGTCAGTAAATAAAAAAAAATTATTCTCAAATATCGTTTTCCGTTAACATACAGTATGATCTAGACGCTAAAATTTTTTCGTCCATTTACGAACAAACGGATTTTCAAGATAACGTAAAATTTTTGTTTGTTTGCAAATATCTCAATAAATATTAATTTTAGAGAAAAAATTGTGTTTTTTTAATTATCTATGTAGGATTAATAGCTTCTGAATTTAGAAGTTTAAAGATGGCATATGAAAATTTATAGTATGAATTACAATCATGAGCAAAACTGTTGCATATTTTGAATTTTTTAAATAATTTACCCTTTTCTTTTTTATCAATTTTTTTGTTTAGAAAACAGTTTCCCTATGTCGTTT
The DNA here is from genome assembly GCA_936432065.2 of Rutpela maculata. Classification (NCBI taxonomy): domain Eukaryota; kingdom Metazoa; phylum Arthropoda; class Insecta; order Coleoptera; family Cerambycidae; genus Rutpela; species Rutpela maculata. The sequence continues at coordinate 205,030,412 of OW386286.2, read as the reverse complement.
GAGAATATGGAAAACAATGGATTAGGCCTATGTTGCATTTGACAGATCAGTACTCAATAAACGTTTATCCCAACACACTCTGTAGCGACTGAGTGAAATAATGTAACGTTATCTCCGAAACAACGCAGTAAAAAAATTTAAATACCAAGATTTTTTTTTAAGTGGAGATCCGGTTGTTTACCTTAAATGGATTCATGATAACAGGCTGTATTATTCAAAGGAATGTGTTTATACGTTGCGAGTAAAAATATTTATAAATAAACAGAATCCTTCTCGTAGCACCAACTATTGAAAATGTGCCATACTATTGCTCATGAGTGTATTTACTGTATTTAGTTTAAATGTCGAATATCTTAGAAAGTTGCCTCAAGAATTCTAAGGGCCAGAATTAAAGATGTTTAATCAAACTTTAAAATGGTTCTTTGTTTATTTCTGTAGCATAAAAAGTTAAGAAGTTATGGCCGAAACAATGTGCCCCTTTCATTTTTTTTTAACAAAACGACATTTTGTTACTGTAATTGTCCAGAAATTAAAAAATATCTCAAAAATACTGTTTTTCGTTAATATCTAGAGCATCACCTAGATGCTCAGTTTCCTTTGTTCGTTTAAAACACATGCTTAGAAATAATTTCCATCCGCCATATTGGAGCCGACATTTTGAATTTTGTAATTTTGTAATTTCGACTTAAGATTCGTAACCAGCGATCTTAAAAATATAAATATCCGACTTTTCAAACATTAAATATCTTAATTTAGGAGTGGTTTTCACCACTTGAGGTAACACAGGCACGAAACTAGAAGTACAAAATTGGGTGGGCTAATTCCGAAACTGGATGAGCGGGGGGGAGGGAACACTGCCGCGTCACTACATTTTAAAATGCATCTCTTACCTAATGTAAAAGTATTCTAAGGTTATTATGCACACGGAACTATAGCTGTAGTACTCAGTACAACAAGGCTGGGCTAGGGTATGGGGCTTTAAACAACTTCACACATTTTTAAGTACTTCAGAAGATTTACTCAGTTCGTGCAAATAAATAAAAATTTAATTTGTCAGAGGTCAGGCTGGGCACAAGGGCGGGATAACGTAACTTTTGGTGGGCTCCTCTGGCCCCAACGTAGTTCCGTGCCTGGGGTAAAAGCAAGTGCCGGGACCAAATAAAAACTGAAGATACTACCTTTTACTACAATAATTGCCCTTAAAGGTCATTCTAAGTTTTGGAAGTTTTACATATTTCTCACTTCTAGGTACTGTACTGATATGGAAAAATGTATATTTAGTTGATCAACTTTTACTTTTTTAAATCTAATCTACTTGTAAGGGAATTTGTTTTAACGGTAATATAATTTTTAGTATCTTATGAACAGCGCCGAACTCAAAGAGGTAATGGCAATAATACTGACGCTCGGAAATTACATGAACGGAGGGAACATGACACGTGGCCAAGCTGACGGTTTTGGTTTGGAAATTTTATCCAAATTAAAAGATGTAAAGTCGAAAGATTCCAAAATAACCCTCCTACATTATATTGTAAGATTGTACATGAAGAAAATTGAAAATCCATTTGAGCCCAACCTTCCTTTACCAATCCCGGAACCAGGAGATATAAAAAGAGCAGCTTCTGTGAACTTCGATGATTTAAGGGTGGATTTGCAAAAATTGCAGAACCAGTTAGAAGGTATATGGCGTATTTTACGAAATAAAATAAAAGTTGCTCAACAACTTTATATTTTCAGCTTGTGATAAAAAATCCGAAAAGATTATTATGGCTTCAACACCAGAAAACCTACAACCATTCAAAGATAAAATGACTACGTTTTTGGAGAACTCGAAAAAGCAGCTAACTACAGAGTTTGAATTTTTAGAAGAATGCCATAAACAATTTCTAGCTACAATGAAGTTTTATCTTTTTAAACCAAAATCTGGTACACTGGAAGCTTTTCCGCCTAACTCGTTCTTTGAACTGTGGCTGCAATTTTGTATTGATTTTAAGGACATCTTTAAAAAGGAATTAATTAGACTTGAAAAAGAAAAGTATGATATTTTATGATAATTTACTCGAACGTTACTAATGTAAATTTATTTTCAGAATTCAGGAAATAAAGAGAAAAGAAAACGAGCGCATGTCAGAGAATGTCAAAATAAAAGCAAGAGAGAATGGACTTAAAGCTAAAATAAAGAGATTACAAGCTAAACAAAAAAGTGAGACCAATAATTGATTTGAACTATTATTTGTAGATTTTAATATGTTTAATTAGCTTTGTCGAATATTTTATTTCTATACGTATTTGTTACGATTTTTTAAAGTCTTTATGAAAATATATTTTTTATAAAATTACATTACAGTTTTTATTGTGTTCACCCACCCAACTTTATGACATGCAAGTCGATGTTACATACTTAAAATAAAAATATTTGAATTTATTGAATCAATAATTTATTATTTAGAGAAGTGATTCATTTATTCAATAAAGGTGAAGCAAATACGGTAGGTTTACTGGTATAGTTAAAATTAAAATTCAGTAATTGACAAACTATTATTTTAAATGCATTCACCAGTCAATTACTGTATATGCGCAATTTTTTTGCTTATAATGCTCTTTTATTCACTAATAATTAAGGAAAAAAACCGCTGCCCAAGGAATCACTACTTCCACATCCAGATTCTTTTCCAAGTCACTCACAACGAAAAAATTTTTGTATGTGGAAATAATTGTTTATGGAACTTTAATAATATAATATTTGAAATCCTCTACCCCAAAAACCCATAAAACGATACCCACTCATCGGTAGCGGGGTGGGGGTGGTGATAAGGGGTGGTAGTGGGGGTGCATGAAGTAAAAAAACATTTTGAGGTTTCTGGTTCTTGTACACACACTAAATCACAATTTTTTTCATCCCCTTTAATAATGGGGTGGGGGTGGTAAGGGGGGTGGCTAATGCCAAAATTTTTTTTGAGACCTTAGGTTCTCTTGTATATACTAAATACCAATTTTATGGACTTTTACCTGCTTGATTTACCTATTTTCCCCAAATTTACCCCAATTTACCCCCCAACCCTTCGACGGAACAAGATGAAAATATAATCTAGTTCTAGATCTTGTTAAAGTACATATGTGTACCAAATTTCAAGTCAATATTTCAAACGGTTCCAGAGTAAACGTGCGCACAAAAAAGTTACAGACAGACAGACCGACAGACAGACAGACCGACAGACCGACAGACCGACAGACAGAAATTCTTTTTTCGCTCAAACTTAAAATCTCGACGTTTCGTGACATTCTAAGCCTATTTGAACAATACAAATTTTTTTTGTCGTTACTATACTTCCACTGGATGTGGAAGTAATTATATTAAATTATAACTTTATATGTTGGTGTAGAAAAAATAATATAAAATATTGACAGGATAGCCAATTAAAGCCTCTTTTTTCACAACATTGCACAATGGTTTCTGAGATCACTTTTTTGGCCAAAACCAAATTTTCGTTCTAATCGTGAAATCTGTTAATGTAAATACACTTTATATTTGGTGGTAGGAAATTGAAAGTTATTAGATGTTATTTCTATTTATGGGAGTTATATCGGGTTATACAAGGTCGTAGAACACCCTCTTGTTTTTCGTTATTAAAACTTTGAAATTTGGTACAATGAATATACTTGGTAATTATTCTGACCAGCTTATAATCGGTGAAAATAAATTGTTTTCTACTTTTTAGCCGATTTTTTTTAATAAAACCATTGTTAAAAAAAATGTTTATTATTATTATTTTTTTAAGGCTAAAAAAACTGTTGTTAGATGTTAGATATACTACATTGCATTGTCGTCTGAATCAAAGCTGTGTGCCAAATTTCAATAGCTAGATTTGACACATTGTCATACATAAGTTATACAGATTTCCAAACCTAATAAAACCATTTAAAAAAACGTGTATTTGTAGACAATGTGGCAAGTATAAGTAGATAAAGAGAAAGAAACCACATCAAAGAGAAAGAAATTCTTTAACAATCTATCTGTAAATTACTGCTGCTTAATCCTGCGAATTTTGTATATGCCTGCTTAAATGTGCGTTTTTTTTTTTTTTTTCAGAGAAATGCATCGGTTCCATTCTTATTGCGACACCGATTTTACAGATAGTGTGAAGGATTTGCATTAGAAATATAATATATACATACCCGAACCATAATGCAAAAATTATTACAAAACAAAAATTTTCAGTATTACAGTGACGATACACTTTCAAATTTGACATTTATTTGTATACGTACAAAGTGCAATAGGCCTTTTCATCATAAGCGCGCGCATGTGCTGCCTCTATGTTTGTTTGCGGAAACTATGAAGTGTTCGGACACTTGGTTGTCAAAATGGCTGGACCGGTATCATTTTTTCACATTAATTTAGAGGAAAGTGTGATTGACGGTGCAAAATTAGTACACAACATTGTGGAAGAACACACTTGTGCTCAATTAAGCCACTAGCTCAAGTATCCTGGCCGTAAAATGACTGGAAGCAGGAATAATAATAAATCTGTTACCAATTTTCTGAAAATAGGTAGTGCCATATCGTATAGTTTACCTATTTGAAAAAATTAGAAAAAAAGGAGCCAGCTTTATCCACAGAAGGATCGACAAAAAACCTCATTTTCAATTGCATTTTTGCAATTATCAATTATTATCAATTATTTATCAATTACTGCACGAAGAATGTTATTAAGCATATTGTAGGCTAAACACATTTGTTTTCTTTTAATGCACTTGTATATAAATTGATAAGTTGATAGTTGAATTCTAATCTTGCAACCAGTTTTTTATTCCTGCTTCCAGTCATTTTACGGCCAGGATACTTGAGTTAGCGGCTTAATTGAGCACAAGTGTGTTCTTCCACAATGTTGTGTACTAATTTTGCACCGTCAATCACACTTTCGTCTAAATTAATGTGAAAAAATGATACTGGTCCAGCCATTTTGACGACCAAGTGTCCGAACATTTTATAGTTCCCGCAAACAAACGTAGAGGCAGCACATGCACGAGCTTATGATGAAAAGGCCTATTGAGACATTCACTAAATTATTAAGAGATCGTACCTCCGTGCAGGTGGAAACGTGCACCCATTCGAGTGACAGGTCCAGAATCAACAGCTTTAGGGTATCTATTTTTATCATTATAGGGCCAATTATTTATTTACGGTACTTAGAAAATGTTCATTTTGGCCACAAAAATGACCTGTAGAAATCATAGTGCATTGCACTAATGAAATGTCATTAGCCTAGCGACAGTATGCAAAATTAACGCTCTTATTTTCTCTAGCGACAAAATTGTCTATAATTCGCATTGCATCCATTTTAACACGTTATGTTTTGTTTCGTGAAATTTTCTCCTCAAATGTCACTCGTGCTTTTAAATTCATTTTTTTCTCTAACTAAGTTGTCAATGTAGTAAATACAATTTGTGTAAGTTGGACAGTTTATTTTTATAATTAATTATTTTTTGGACAGTTTGTTATCAAGCTCTTATTTTGTGCGGGCCTTTCTAATTTGCAGAACCAGCCCAAAGTATGTCCTACAATTATTGTTTAGGGCAGACGGGGCCGCTCTGCTGTCCGTTGATATACGCACCACTTACCAGTGACGTTTGCATTCGTGAATTCTATTACGGCTTACAGAATTCCTACTGCCCACACAGCACGTATTGTTTCAGCAATATTTCAGAAAAGTCCCAATGTTGCTCAAATCTTACATTTCAGTGTCTATATTTCTGAAATATTTGTGATACATGAAGTTTGAAATATTTCATTTCGTATGTTGCTGACATATATCTTGTAACTTAAAAATGTAATATCTGCTAATGTTTCAGATATCTTGCAGAAATAAACTATTTTTTTTATATTTGCTATAAGTATACCTACATTAAAATCTTATTTTATTTTAGAATGAATTTTTGTATTGTTGAAATTTAAATAATTTTTTTCGTTTCCCTAATAGCACACGATGTTCGCAGGACGTCCGTTTTATATCCATTTAATGTACTGCTGTCCATGGATATAAATTGGACGTCTATCTGACGTCTATCATCGGATTTACTTTGAAATTGTACAGAATGGACGTCCATTTTATGTACGCGAAGTATGTACATTTTATGTTAGTATACATACCAGCGAATACCACATTGAACGCCAACATATCGCAACGGACGTCCTCTGGATGACCAATTTATATACCTACGGCAAGTACAAACATTTTAGGTCCTTATAGGGATAGCAGCAGGACGTCTATTTAATACAAGAACAAAAAAACGTTAACAAAACTGGTTTTCCAATGTAACAATATTTTTGTTTATATTTGACCGTTATTTCTGTATTTGTAGTTTATTTTTTGTAGTAATTTGTAATTTGTAATTTGTCATTAATAATTTAATTTTAACCTTTTTTGTAAATTATTAATATTATTTTATGCCAAACATTTATTAAACATGTTTTCTACATTTTGAAATAAATAGGTATATTAGTCTAAGATTCGGTAGTTTATTTGTGCAGATATCGAGTTCTTTTAATAAAATTAAATTAAAACTGCTAGGCAAGCTAGGCTAGCCGTTACCTACTCCCAACTATATAAGTCTTTAAGTAGTAGTATGTACGTAGTAAGTTCAGTGTCCGAGTGGGTTGAAGAGTTGAGTTGCAATGGGTTTTTTCGTTTAACTCTGTTTTCCCATACCAACAATCAAAATTTTCCAAAAGTGCGTTTGCCTACTGAGTTTCAAGTTATTTATAATGTATTTTAATTAGTTCTAGGCCCTTGTGGGCACATGTTTTTAATTTTTAATTAGTTCTTGAGTCTGTCTGCGGCAGACAGGAGTTTCTAGCAACCAAATTTAATTACCGTTAAGCCTAACCAGACCCACCCCGCCCAGCTCCACAATTACCACGATGCTGCACGCCGTGATTGTCGGGCTGGCTCCGGGCCGGAATCCGGCGAGGCGCATTCTTGTATCGTTAAATACCAAATAAATTTGTTTTGTTATACGACTGTACTTTTTTAAATTTTGCAAAACGTTGTACAGTATGTTTCACTTCTCGTGAAGACACCCCTGTATCTTTTTTATTTGTGACCCAATTCATTTCAAATTTTTATCAGCCATACAACTCCATAAGACGACTTTATTCAATACATAAATGCCGCCTATATCTAAAACTCCGGTCTACTGCGATAAAAAGAAAATAGCAATTTTCGAGAAATCATAGTAGGCTTAGAACAAAAATTTTGTTAATAAAAGTTGTTCAGAATCACTCGATATGCTCCCTTGCGAAATTTTGTGAAAATCGGAATATTTTCGAAAAAAAAATTTAGTTTCACTTCTCGTGTATATTTTTTATTTATTTGTGGCCGAATTCATTTCAAATTTTTATTAGCCATACAATTTCATAGGGTGATTTTATCTAACACCTAAAGAGAACTTTTTCCAAGAAATGAAAGTTGTGAATAAAAATCGGCATTCAATAAAACACTAAAAGGTTTTTTATTATTACACATTAACTTAAATGTAATATCCTTTTCTTTTTTCAATGGTTTTACAATACTTGAAAATATGTATGTATGTATGTATGTATGTATGTATGTATGTATGTATGTATGTATGTATGTATTACGTATGAATGAATCAAAGGCCGTAGCCGAGTAGCTATGGGGAATCGGCCTTTGATTGATTTTCAACTCAAAGATTGCTTTTTAAGCGAAATTGAGATATGCTAAATATCAGCTTCCAATTGTTGATATTTACTGAGAAAAAAATATTTTTAGAATTAAACAAAAAAAAAATTTCTCAGGAACCGCTGTTGCGAATTCCATGGCATTGAAATATGTTATAGAGGTACATAAGGTCTACTTACGAGATTTTTTTTGTAATTTTCACTCTACGGGAAGTCTGGGAAATATTAGCAAAAATATTTTAAACATAAAAAAATATCTTATACTCGGAGGGGAATTACCATTTTTTTGTCAGATGTTCCTCATATATTCCCCTATAATATGATATCAAACTCAAAATTGTCTGAGGGGTATAACATATAAATATTTATAAAAGTGTTAACTAACAAGCGTTCAACTGTAGTAATTATTTAATACACAAAAATACAATAAAAGTTTATTTGTAATAAACTAGCTTGAAAATGTATTAAAAACGGTATTGTTTAATCATTGTCACTGTCCTCTTCAATAGGGTGTATCGTCATACTCAAATAGTTTAGTTAGGTTTTCAGAAGGTCCTATTATTTTTGATAAATATCTTGAATAACATAAATAATATAGTGTGACGTGCTTACACCCTTTTTGTAAATACCCCGTATCGTGGGTTCGGAAATTATAACAACCAGGGTAACACTAAACACTAATTTATTAACTTACTTAATTACAACAATAACTACTTGGCTAATAACACACTGTGTACTACTTGATCACTTTACTCTCTTCTGTTCTGATCTTACTACTCTTGTTATCTAAACTGAACTTTATCACTGTGTTTACTCTCTGACCATTTCAACTGACAATTAGTACGGCACTAACTTCTTCTCTTTTGGTTTGCTCCATGCCTTATATACCTAAAGATGACAGATCTAGAAGCTTCTCTGATGACGTCACCATACTCTAGACAGTTCCAGAACAGATATGTCATCACTTCTAGTAAGTTCTTTCCACATTCAGACATCCGAACTACTGAATTCTGTGCCTACTTTTCAGTGCAACTAACATAACCTTAAATCTTAAGGGGTTGCAACATATTACAATAGGATCGCTGCCAAATGGGAGCAACCCCCAACTGTTCTCATATCATTAAGACACTCGCAATTATGTCTTAGAATTCCAGAAACACCGTAGCTATATGGGGGGTTATAGTCCAAAAAGCAACTGTACGTTCTTCTTAAAATGTGACGTGATGGAACTTGGACTTTTAAAATATTAGACTTGTCTTTAACAAAGTACAGTCTATAGAACCGTCTTCCTTCATCATTACAGTTAAATTAGGATATTGCTTGTCGATATTAGTAAGTACCCGTGAAGAACATTTGGAGTTTTGGAAATAGAGGAATAGAAAGGACAACAAAAACAATTAACTGCCAAACAAGCCAATGCTTCTCGATTTGTAACCAAAACCCGTTGGGCATTTGAGTTTGTACACGAAATAATTTAAAAAAGTTTCAACTTCTGGACAACACTCTAGGTAATAAAATGCTGCCAGATGTGAAAAGGTATTACGGTAAGGTAAGACCTTTTCAAATACTGTTCTCAACCGAGCTACTGGATTTCTCTGAAATGACCGAAACTGAACTCCAAATATTCTTCACGGGTACTTACCAATATCGAAAAGCAATAACCCATTTGGCTGAAATGATGAAGGAAGACGGCTCTATAGACATGTACTTTGTTAAAGACAAGTCTAATATTTTAAAAGTCCAAGTTCCATCGCGTCACATTTCAAGAAAAACATACCATTGCTTTTTGGACTACAACCCACATAGCTCTGGTGTTTCTGGAATCCTAAGACATAATTGCGAGTGTCCTAATGGTATGAGAACAGTTGGGTCTTGCTTCCATTTGGTAGCGATCAAATATTATTTATGTTATGCAAGATATTTATCAAAAATAATAAGACCTCCTGAAACCCTAACTAAACTATTTAAGTATGATGATACACCTGTTACTATTGAACAGGACAGTGACAATGATTAAACAACACCATTTTTAATACATTTTCTAGTTTATTAAAAATAAACTTTTATTGTATTTTTGTGTTTTAAATAATTACTGCAGTTGAACGCTTGTTATTTAAAACATTTATAAATATTTATATGTTATACCTCCCAGATAATTTTGAGTTTGATATAATATTATAGGGGAATATATGAGGAACATATGACAAAAACATGGTAATTTCCCTCCGAGTATAAGATATTTTTTTAAATGTTTAAAATATTTTTGCTATTACTTCCCAGACTTTCTGTTCAGGGAAAATTACAAAAAAAATTTCGTAAGTAGAACTTTTTTTACCTCTATAACATATTTCAATCCCATGAAATTCGCAATAGCGGTTCCTAAGAAAAAAAAAATTTCTATTAAATTCGAAAAATATTTTTTTCTCAGTTAATATCAACAATTAGAAGCTGATATTTAGCATGTCTCAATTTCGCTTAAAAATCAACCTTTGAGATAAAAATCAATCAAATTGATGCAAAGGCCGATTCCCCATAGCTACCCGGCTACGGCCTTTACTCACCTCCCGTTATCCAATCGAGTTGAAATTTTGTATACAAGTGTAATTAAATAATAAATAATTTCAATAATAATTGTGTATGACTTTCATTTGCTGTAAAAAGTTCTCTTTATGTATTAGATAGAATCGTCTCATGGAGTTCCATAGCTGATAAAAATTTGAAATGAATTCGGCGACAAATAAAAAAGATACAAGGGTGTCTTCACGACAAGTGAAACAATTTATTTTTAAATATTCCGATTTTCACAAAATTTTACATCTTTCAGTAACAAAATTTTTGTCTACCTTTAAGCCTACTATGATTTCTCGAATTTAGCGATTTTATTTTTACCACAGTACTTAGATAGAAACGTCTTATGGAGTTCTATAAGCTGACAAAAATTTGAAATGAATTCGGCCACAAATAAAAAAGATACAAGGGTGTCTTCACGAGAAGCGAGACACACTGTATATTTCAGAAATATAACAATGTTATATTACTCAGGCCGGACATCGGCATGTTCATATATCTTTCAGAAATATTCCATAAACGTTTCGAGACATTTTTGACATTAAGTTTTCCTGTGTGGGTGGTTCCACCTGGAATATAGTAGTATGTATGCCTAGCGGAATTATCGAATGTAGATCTAGTTCTTCTGAGTAGATCCCTTGATCTACAGTCCCTTTTTAACCCATCTGTGTAAATTTACATCTCCGGCTGATCTTCTCTGAGGTTCTACTCTAGCTTAGGAGAAGTGAATCGGGGTATTTGTTCTTTTTTTATTTCATTATGTTTCCTATTTCTTCCTCTTTCCTTTTCTCCCGAAATGACCATTCTCTCGACTAGAGAATAGGACGCGTTCAAACTTTCATCGAAATTCTTCTTAAAATCATGGAAGGGGGTGGAAGAGATACAGCCAATCCCTATTCCCAGAAGAGGAATTTGTGTCAGGATCAGGGACTCAAACCGAAATCGAAATCCGCACCGTACTTATGATTTTAAAGTTCAAAAAATATGGTTGAAATCAAAGATTCAAATCTTTAAACCATGATATAGAACCTACAAAAAAGCCCATTGGCTTTTCCGGAAAAGCGACCTGAAAATTATATATATATGTGTTCCTTTCATGTTTTTTTTTAATTTTGAATGCAAATATCTCGAAAAGTGGGCGATTTTGGGGATAAATGAACATAAATAAACTTGTTCAGAATGAGATTTTATACAAAAAAGTTCTTATGCATTTTTTGATTGTCCAACTGGTTTTTCCAGAAAAGCTTTTTGAAAAATACATATATTTGCTTTTTTTTTCATTTGGATGTATATATCTCGGAAAGTACGCATTTTTAAGGCTAAATGAACATTAGTAAACTTGTTCATATTGTGATTTCCTACAAAAAGCTTCTATATATTTGAGAGTTAAATATGTCAAAATGAAAAAAAAAGAAACGCGAAAAAGCAAATATATATATTTTTCAAGAAGCTTTTCCCGAAAAACCAATGGGATAATCGGAAAAATGTATAGGAGCTTTTTTGTAGGAAATCTCATCCTGAACAAGTTTACTTATGTTCATTTAGCACTAAAATCTCGCATTTTTCGAGATATTTGCATTTAAAATAAAAAAAACACGAAAAGAACACATATATATATTTTTCAAGTCGTTTTTCCGGAAAAGCCAATGGGATAATCGGAAAAATGTATACAACCTTTTTTGTAGGAAGTCGCATTCTGAACACGTTTACCTATGTTCGTTTAGCCTTAAAAACGTGTACTTCTCGAGATATATACGTCTAAATGAAGGAAAACACGAAAAAACGAATATGTATGTATGTATCTCAAAAATTATTTCTTTTTTTTTCTGCGCATAAGCAAAACCTTGTTTTAAAAGTTGAATACTTACTTCCTATGCAGAGAAACTGCTGTTCAGAATTTTTCTCCGCTTTTTTCCTAATTTGAGTGGACTAATATATTATTTTTTTTGATTTGGGGATGGAAAACCGCCCCTAAATCAAATTGGGGGTAAGAGCAAGCACCGGGCCCATATAGAAACCGAAGATGATACCTTTTACTACAAGAATCACCCATAAAAAAAATATCATTCAATATGAAATTATTCCGAAGTTTTGCATATTTTTTAACTTTAGGTACCTACTGAATTAATGGGGTTGTTTTTATTGACGGAATAATATTGAGATGTTTTGCATATTATTTATTTTGTGCTAATGTACTTAAATGTACTTACTTACCTAATGTTTGTTTTATACGTAATCCTTGACCTTATTATAGTTTCAATTATTTAAAATGGAATATAATCAAATAAGTAAAAGTTTTTACACGTAGCGACATCTAAGGAGTAGTAGCTGCAACAGAGCACTACAAGTTCGAAAACTACCCACCGTGGCCACTTCCAGACCAGCTTTCCTTTCCATTTTGATGCACCGATACTCACTGATAGATGGTGCTGTAGCCCGTAGTAGCAGTCCTACTACAGCAAGTGTTAAATATATCCAAATGTAGAGCAGACAAGTAATCTAAAATAAAATAGTGACTACATAATGACTATTCCCTAGAACATTTCTCTTTAAATATTTGTTTTCACGCAGAGAAGTGTCTAAATGGACTGTTCGCGACATCTACTGGCCACGAACCAAGGGAGCATTGTGTTCAAACCATTAGTTCTAGGTACTCGAATATTTATTTCAGTCAGAAATGGCATAAATAAAGCTCATAACCACACTTCTGATAGTTGTACTAGTACAAAAATGAATATCCAAAGAATAATTTGTTTACGAGGTGAGTTAGTGAAATTAAGCATGAAGAAATGAACTGATATTTTTTATTTAATTTTAGCACCTGTTGCTGTTTCGATGTTACAAACATGTGGCATGAAGCATTTTCCACCACCACCAAATTATGATCGTAAGTTAAAAGATCTAACATGTTCGAATCATAAAGTAATACCTATGCTTTTCTTATTTTAAATATCTGAGTGTTATAATTATGCCAGTTATGGTTTTTTTAATTACTAGATGTTGAATTTCCGGACAAACCAAAGCTGAAGTATGTTGATAAAGTCCCACAACTGCCTGCTAGCATAAAACCTCCCAAATTGCAAAAGAAGCTTAGATTAATGAGAGGTCTGGAACCTGTACACAACTTTCTATTACATAAACAGTATGGAATAATGGTAAGTAGACACAAATTCCTTTTTAACGAGGGAAGATAATTGAATATGATATAGGCGCTAGGTGGAGGTCGTCTAAAATGGGGTCATTTCGAAATGATGCGTCTTACAGTAGGTCGTAAGATGGACCCAAACAGGATGTTTGCACTATGGAGAGTTGATGCACCCTGGCAACCGCTCACGAAGCAAGGACAGGGACAACGTATGGGAGGTGGCAAAGGAGCCATAGACCACTACGTAACCCCAGTAAAGGCAGGTTTGTACCACTTATATTATTCTGTTATTGGTTATCATTATATTTTTAACACTACCCAGACAGCAACATTTTAAAAAATATTTCCCTCGACATTTCCTTAACATGTCTTTACAAATATTTTTATATTTTAAAAACTGGATATATTAACCCATAATATCAACAAAATATTATATTGTGCAGAGTTTGACATTAACATTAGTAAATATATTAAAAAATATATTTAATTCTGTGTGGAATTAAAATATTTTAAAAATATTATTTTAATAGTACTGTCATGCGCAAAAAAATGGGACAAGTCTTATGGCGTATTTTTACTAAAATCTAGTTGTGTACATTAACTTTAATTTTTGTGACATTGTCAGTTATTTGTTAAAATAGAGACATATTTACATTAGAATAAGTGTCCTATTTTTTTTGCTCACGACAGTATGTACCTACTCAATAGGTATATACAGTATTTTGGAGTCAGCCTGCAAAATCTATATTTATTGTGCAATTTGAATCGAATTTTTCTCAAATATAGAACAAATTAGGATCTAATTATGACCAGAAAAACATTCGCCTCCTACAAATGCAGCCACCTGCGGGACCAAAATATGCGGAAAAAATAAAAAAATCATTAGGCATTTTTCTATCGAAAAATTTTGTTAATGAAACTTGTTCAGAATTGTCCAAAAATCTTGAGTCTAAAATTTAATTGAAATAAAAAAATTGGAAAATTGAAATTTTAAAAATTTTAAAAATAATTATTTAAAAAAAACTGCAAATTGCTTGACAATTACCTGGGGTTTAATATTAAACAAAATTGTCATAGTACAGTTTTCTAAACAATAAAACCCATTAAATTGACATTTCCGGACTTGGACATTATTTTAATAAAAATTTCAACATTTTTTTTATTTTGACTAAATTTTGGACGTGTTTTTGGACAATTCTGAACAAGTTTCATTAACAAAATTTCCCGATAAAAAATGGCTAATATGATTTTTTTATTTTTCCGTATACTTATATTGGTACCGCAGGTGGCTTTGCATTTGTAGGAGCGAAAGTTTTTTTGGCCAAAATTAGATTCTAATTTGTTCTATACCTGAGTAAAATTTGATTCAAATCGCACAATAAATAAAGATTTTACAGGGTGACCAGGGGCGGCTGGTGAAATTTCAATAATTTTTTTCTCGTCTCTGGCGCATGGGACCCATACGAAATATGGGAACTAACATTTAGAGAAGCACTCCTCTAACGACCCGTAAAAAATTTTGAAAAAGCAATTTGCGAAAAATTTTTTCAAAATTCGATTGACCCCCCTAGGTCTAGGGACTCCTGTTGAAAATTATTTCTTTTTGTCATATACATTTTACTTTTCATAAAAGTACACCAATAGGTTTTGGAGTTAATGAAAATATTTTCTTTATTAACTGAAATACAATGAACTGAAATTTTGTAATTTACAATTTAACAAATTATAAAATTTTCATCATTACTTTCATCTGAATATAAAATATGAAAAGGAAAACTGGGTTTTGTTGTACTGCATTTAAGAACCAGTTGAATATACTAGCCTCCTGTCGTTATCATCTCCATAAAGATGTTGGTGTATTTGGTATTTATAAGACCGAAACTTATGTTTTTTTAAAATTCTGCAAACCGAAGACTGACTAATGTCGCATTCCGTTGCCAATTCCCTTGTTGATGTTGGGTGTACCATCACAAATCCTAATACATCAATTTCTTTGTCCTCACTTACAATAAATATTTGATGGTAATCTTGTTGATCGGGTTCGTTTCTTAATTTTTGTTCCACTCTGGCAAACAAGTGTCTGCTTGGAGCACGTCTGTTGGGATATCGTTGCTGATACAGTCCTGCAGCTGCAGTTGAATTTTTGTGACACTCTCCATATATCAGTAACATATCGACCTTTCCATTTCTACTAAAATTATTCATTTTCTTTAATTTTTAATCAAAGAGATTTCCGCAACGCTTTATTTTTTATCTGTCTGCCAGCTGATATTGTTTTATTACATTCAATGGCTACTATGATGTTTCCGGATTTTCAAAATTTTGGTATCATTAGATTCGTATGAAAATGAGGTATTTAAAATTGTTGGTGAACGATTAACTTCCCATTTAAAAAAACCGAGTTAGTGGGTAAAAATCACATTTGAAAATTTTAAACGCCTCTAGACAATTAAGTAATGCAATCATATTGCTCTTTGTATTTTTATAGTAACGTAGCACACAAACTAAAATATGTTTTGGGCACCACAGCACTCTGGATTCAGAAATAGATTTTTTAATAAACTTTTTAATGTTTGTCAAAAAGTGACCAAAATGGATGTATTGTATTCAAAATTTCCTCTAGATTCCAAAAATGTAAAAATATATAGGGTGTTCCATTTAAAAATCGAAAGTTGTGGGCATTTCCGGTCAAACCGGATGTGCACCAAACTTGATTTTTTATTGAAAAGATGGCATTTTAGTCGTGTAATAAGCCCTCCACATTTCAATTTTCTATTCCAAATATTTTAGGAGATATCGGGGCGAGCGCAATTCGTGACTCACCCGGTATAGTGATACTGCAGAGTTTTGATTTTCCAAATAAGTGTTAGCTGCTTTGTAATGATTGATGAATTACCATATGTAAGTACCTACATTTGTGTATTTATCATGAAATAACTGATTTGTGTGCTCCGTAGATATTCATATTTAATTTTAGTTGTGAAAATTATTTTGTAATTATGTTAGGTATTAAGCCATTGAAAGCTGTGCACCTATAACTTGTCCCGAACCTATATAAGTTCCACATAGCATTGGCTTTTTAGGTTATTAATACAATACTACAATTTACGTTAACAATTAGTAATAAGCTAGAGAAGATATTTATAGATAACATTTAAAAGCACGATTTGTCCTATTTGCCGAAAAGATGTCACGACACAAAACGTCAAAAAATTTTCGCAATATTTGCCGCTGCAGCGACCTAAAAAATTAGAGCGATAAATTTTGCATGTTGGTCCTGTCAAAAGCAGATCTAGCTTGAATTACCACTAATAATGACGTTTGATTGGTGCAATGTTGTGAAAAAACGGGCTCTCACTGGCTATAGCCTTAATGAGTGAAATAATCTGAGTAATTTCTAAAAACGCGATTTTTTTCAAAAAATTATGAAAATTTTTATTATTGAAAATGGGTACAGAGTGAAAAATTGAGCATATTAGTAATAATATGCATTAACAATATATCGAAGGATTTTAGAAAAAATTGAATTAATAAAAAATTAGAGCATGGGCGCATTTACCATTCTTTTTATTACATTTTCTGAAAGATCTATTAATTCTAGAGCGAAATGCAGAAAAAAAGAATTTTCTAGGGTCTCTATAGGCTTCAAAATTAATGAAGAACATATCGACGCGTGGCGCTTTCTTCAATCTCTCTATCGCATCGGGAGACGTAGACGTAGCCGAGCCGCTTGCCTATTAAAAGATACTGCGTCTGCGTCTCCTAATAGTACAGTAACTAGAGGTTTTAACTTCATATTGAACGGATTTCGTTCATTTTTGCCAGTATAATAGTAAATGCTTCACAGAAAAGTTTCTATATTGTGCGGGGGCTTGCTAATTTATAGGGGGTAGATGTCATCCCCTCTCAGGGGGTGGCACTTAAAAATATGTATTTATTGGAGCTGAAGTAGAATCAAATTTTAAGAAAAAAAAGGTTCTATGCAATTTTTCACATAAATTGATAGTTTTTAAGTTATAACGACTTCAAAATTGCGATTTCAGCATAAAAAAAAAAGGTATTTCCAAACGGCTTTCGTCAAGTATCTCGAAAAGTATTACTTTATCGAAAAAATGTTGCAGATCAATTACAGAAAGTACAAACTGGGAATTAATTATATTTTTTGTTTATTGATGTAGGATTAATAATTTCGGAGATATTTAAGTTTATATTTGTTATCCAAGTGTTTCGAAATTACCTTTAAAGTCTAAAATGCGTTTTTTTCTAAAGCAAGTGCTTTAAATGAGCATCTAGGTAATGCTATATCTTCACGAAAAACTGTATTTGAGATAATTTTTTTAAATTACTGGCTAACTAGAGTAACAAAATGACGACCTTTTTATATAAAAAAATATAAATACGCACATTTTTCCGTCATAACTTCTTTATTTCTCATACTACAGGAACGAGTAAAAAATAATTTGAAAGCGCAATTAATTGTCTTTAATTTCATTTCTTAGCATGCGTGACGTAGGTGTCACAATTTCTGAGATATTTAACATTTAAACTGCATTTTTCGTCTTATAAACATTCGGACGACATTTGTAAACTTTCATATCTCCGAAACTATTAAATCTATGTAAATAAATAAACAAGTGAAATTCATTATCAGTTTATGAACTTCATTTTTGGTCTCTACCTATTTTTCAATAAAACTAATATTTATTAAGATATTGTAATTTACACTGTATTTTTTTTTTTTTTCTAAAGCAAGTGCTGTATACAATCCAAAAAATTTGAGCATCTACGTCATGCTATATATTAATGGGAAACAGTGTTTGAAATTCCTTTTTTTTAATACTGGCTAATTACAGTAACAAAATGGCGACGTTGTTATTAAAAAAATGTGTAGTTACACATTGCTCCGGTCACAATTTCTTTGTTTTTTATGCTACAGAAACAAATAAAAAAACAGTTGAAAGCTTAATTAATAGCCTATTATTCTACCTATTAGCATCCTTGACGTAGGTGTCACAGTTTCTGAGATATTTAACTCTCACACTAAATAATTATCTTATGAACACTTGGATGCCAAATGTAAACTTAAATATCTCCGAAATTTGAATCCTACATCAATAAACAAAAAAAATATAATTAATTCCCAGTTTGCACTTTCTGTAATTGGTCTGTAACATTTTTTCGATAAAGTAATACTTTTCGAGATACTTGACGAAAGCCGTTTGGAAATACCTTCTTTTTAAGCTAAAATCGCAATTTTGAAATCGTTATAAATTAATAACTATCAATTAATGTGAAAAGTTGCATAGAACCTTTTCTTCTTAAAATTTGATTCTTTTTCAGCTCCTGAGAGGGCATCCACCTCTATAAATTAGCAAGCCCCCGCACAATATAGAAACTTTTCTGTGAAGCATTTACTATTATACTGCCAAAAATGAACGAAATCCGTTCAATATGACATTATTCCGAAGTTTTGCATATTTTTCTGGGCACTGTACATAATACTAACACTGACATTCGATTGCGATGGGCAAGATTATTAGGTAAGCGAGGTAGGACTGTGGAGAGATTTACGTCAGCGATTCGACCGCTTATGAAGAATTAGATTTTAAATCAGCATATTTCGGACTCAAATTTTCAGTGTAATAATTATTTGATGATTATTTCGCACAATTGTAATAAAAACTGCAATATGAAATTTGACTAAAAAAAATGGCTCCAAAATTTTTAAATGCGCTACTATTTGTTTGTAAACTTTTTTAGTTTTCAGTATAAAAGGTCGTAATACGTCTCAATCGAAAGAAAATCTTAATACCTTCAATTTTTACAAGAATAACAATTTTTCTCATAGTTGTAGATTTTGAGTAATTTTAGATTTTAACGTCGTATATTTTTTCTGAACGTTTCTGCGCCATTTTGAAAATGCCATATTTCCAAAAGTAATATCGAAAAATGGAAAAAAGAAAAAACCATTCGATTTGTTTTCGTAAAATGCTTTAATTTTGTACCCTTACATTTTTTTTTAAGTCCACATTTTTCGAGTAAATTTAAAAAAACGTCTATAAATACTGATTTTAGGAGGGTGAAAATTACAATTTTCAGTTCGCAATATCTCGAAAAATATGCATGTTAGAAAAAAGTGTATAAGAGCTTTCTTTCTTATAATTTGTTTCTCTATCAGATTATGTGTATTTTTTTGCGACAACCCCTAAAGAAGGGGTGGGAACTACCCCTAACCAAAAAGCAGAAAAATGATAATATAGATTTCTTCCCATATACTTTATGAAGCATGTTGAAGAAAAAAATTTGGAAATTCATTACATCGTTTTTGGTCTAGGATTTAAAAGCTTCTCTTACTGTACTATTCATTTATTTCGCTTTTTGGAGCTTCTGCGATCTTTTAAACAGTTTTATTTTTTTACAAATTCTTTCTAAACAACCTCGAAAACTATAACAATCATTATTTTCTTAAAACAAATATTAAAAAATTCCGATAATCTTATTTTTTCTGAAATCGATCGGCAATGTCTACATTTTCGGCGCGATTTCAGATCGAAAAATGCACAATTCCAGTATTTTAGTCCGTTGCTAAGAAACTATCAGAAAACAAACCGGAAAAAATCTGTTGCCAAGCAACGATCAACAAAACCGTACGGGAATGTTACTTTCCCGACCTAGGCCGGGAAAGTAACATTCCCGTACGGTTTTTTATGTATATTTTAGACAGTAAATAAATACACGCAGACAAACCAACTCACATTAAAAGTGCATTTATTAGTAAGCAGTTAGATTGTAATGAAGAATGTTATGCATTAATACAAATTCCTTAATTTATAATAATATGGATTGTGATTTCAGAAAAAATAGTATGTGTACTTCGGTGTGAAAGCACATTCCCGGACTTCGATGCTTGTTGGCCTCGGCTAGCGCCTCGGCCAACAATTTGCATCGTCGTCCGGGAATGTATTGCTTTCACACCTAAATACACAATATACTGTTTCGTTGAGATTTTTAAAAATTTTATTATTTTTTTAATTTACGGATTTTCGAAATTGCGGTAATTTTCAATGGGTATACTTTTTAGTATATGGCATTAGAAATCCAACAAAAAAAAATCATTCAAATCCATTCACTATAGCTGGGTTCCGTCATTTTTCATTTATAATGACTAATGGGCAAGTATACATTTTTTTAAATAATTTTAATAACATCTACACATAAAAACAGTTGACCCGAATTTTTTATTTTATTTTTTAAATAATGCCTTATAGTAAAAAAAATCATGAAGTTTGTGCGGTTGTGCGTGTGAACTGTGTTTCAACGGTTAGATATTGCCGCCAATTTTCGAGCTATTCTATTGGCTATGTCGTAATAACATATCACCAGATTCTAATTTGTGCTTGAACAGAGAAACGAGTGCTACGTTGCCATATTTCGATAAATAATGTAAGATATTTTGTACTGCTATACGGAATCCTCTGTAATATTACAATTCTTTATTAGCAAGTTATCAATCAGCCTTAAAATTATATAAAATATTTACTTGCTGGGTATTTGAAACAGTGTTAAAAATTCATATTAAAATTTATTTCAGACAGTGCAGTAATGCACATTCTTTTTTAGAAATGTGGCAATGTAACTAGTTACTGTCAAACGTAAAATGCCTCTGTTTTAGTGGTTATTACGCTATTACGTCGCAAAGTATCCGGAAAACTACCTTATTTTAAATCCACTCCGATTTTTAGCATATTCATTTTACAGTAAAACCAATAATAGTCGGTAAAATTACCTTGAAATTATATTTATAACAGTCATACTATAATACTATATTATTAATATTGTCGTTTTCATTATTGTCTACAAGCCCATTGCACTGGACTACTGTAAAGGAATTTGTAGAGATTTTAGTGCTGAACAAAAGATTCATACCATTTTTGTCATAACATCAATGATTCCCAAGATACATGCTAACTAACGCCAACCACCGCCGACCCCGCCAACTTAGCAAAATACACAGAGACACAACCCTTTAAAAAATAAAAATTGACCTACGCTTTATTTCATTACGGACACCCTTTTTTGACCATAGTCGAGGAAATATAACACAAAAATAGCCTCACAACCTTCAATTTTTTTTGCAGTAAGTCGGATAGAGATGGGGTTTTTTGCATTCGCTTCGTTAACTCGTCTAGAAACTTTGTGCCATATTTTGGTATTGTACTTTTTTGAAAATTGCATTGCTGCATCGAACAGTGCATTCTTATAACTGCATCTTTTCAAGTGATGAAGAAAAAATTCATATCTTCCAGAAAAAACTCCCGAATCATGCGAATTTCAGTACTCGGGGGTTTTTTGAGTCGCTGGACCTGAATGTGATGTCCGAGCCCCCTGTGCACCTGGAGGTCAGGACGGCACCAGAAACGTCATCACCTGGAGTTCCCTGTAAACTGATGGAAAATCGATCGAATCTCGTTACCCGGAGGTTTTTCGGGTCGCTCGCCCCGAATCTGATATCGGCAACCTCCTCCGGTGGACCTGGTGCGCGCGACCTGGCTAATAACGTCATCTCCTGGAGTTTTACTGAAATTACTTATCAAATCGATCGAAACTCGTTACCCGGGGATATTCGGGTCGCTCGTCCCGAATCTGACATCGGCAACCTCCTCCAGAGGACCTGGTGCGCGCGACCTGGCTAATAGCGTCATCTCCTGGAGTTTTACTGAAATTACTGATCGAGTTACTGATCAAATCGATCGAAACTCGCTACCCGGGGGTTTTTCGGGTCGCTCGTCGCGAATCTGACATCGGCAACCTCTTAACTTATACAAAATGGGCATGTCCTCTCTTTTCCAATGAACTTATTTTATCACCAGAGTTGGAATAGTTGATTCAGTTGAAACTATTCGAGGGGTAAATGAAAGGTATGGGTATAAATATATGCAGGCACAATTTCAAAAATATCTGAACTTTGTATTTCTTTTTACAAATACATTAAGTTATCAAAAAAACTTTTCTTAATTTTACAGTTTATTCTAAATATCATCGACCTCATCAACTGATACGTTAGTACTTTCTTCATCGAGAGTGTCATTTTCGGCGGCAATTAATTGTTCTGTAAAATATTTCTCGACGTTGGTGCAATTTGAGCCGGCACAATTTTTGCAAGCGATATTGCAAATCAGGCCGTTCTTCCTACACCCACAGGAATAACCGCAGTTGGTTTTACATCCACAGAATATCAACTTCATTATATTCGGTGGGCCAGGTGGTTGTGTCATCCGTATGGGGATTAACTTCGTTCTCGTTTTTCCAACCTCAATCTGTTGGATCTAGGTGATGCTCTTCTCCAAACAACCAATTTTGTACTTGTAAATAAACCCGTTTAAGATGTTGAGTGAGGAATGATTTTTCCGATATCCATCTTTTTCTTGCTGGCAACTGCCATTAAGTACATTCTGTACCTGAACATTTCTACTAACTGAATTCCACTGAGCTTAAATTGGTCGGGGACATTTGGCTTTCTGAATGTAAGCAGTGCATTGTACATTACTAGATATAAATGGCACCCGTGTTCCAAAATTTCCTCTACTGAAAGTCCAACTTCCTTGAACTTTGCAGCATGGGGTTCAATGTCAGTGAACTTTTGGAATGTTTTGAAAAATTTCACCTTCCCTGAATAGTGCATTGCTGAGACAGTGTCGCATCCGGCAATAGCGTGTAATAGTAAAATAACTATCGGCCACTGACGGCATATGAGCCAAACTCTTTGAAGAATATAATTCTTCGGGCTTATTCGGTCGAGCTGGCTTTAAAAGTTCTACATTTGATGGTGTTAATGCAGTTAGTAATACCAGTATATTTGTATCTTCTGCTACAATCACCACCTTCTTGCTGATGTCTTTCGCAAATTCTATTGCGATGGTGACAATAGTCCTGTCAGCATCAGCTAGACATTGTACAGAATTTATACCTGATTCAGTTAAAATATCTATGACGCAACAAAGTTAAACCAACGGAATTTTGGAATCTCGTATAAAGAAGGCGCCAATTTGAAATTTTAACTAGTTTTACTCCTATCAAATAATAAATTTTTGTAATAAAAATAATTATTTTTATTTTTAATTAATAATTATTTATAATTTGTTGCGTCATAGATATTTACGTCGAAATGCTGAAGAAGGTTGCAGTGGAAAACTTGTTCTACCATAATAATATATTAACTAGCATCCATTAAAGCAATGTTAGAAAGTTTGACGACAAAATTTCAGTAAAACTCCAGGAGATGACGTTATTAGCCAGGTCGCGTGCACCAGGTCCTCCGGAGGAAGTTGCCGATGTCAGATTCAGGACGAGCGACCCGAAAAACCCCCGGGTAACGAGTTTCGATCGATTTGATAAGTAATTTCCGTGAAACTCCAGGAGATAACGTTATTAGCCAGGTCGCACGCACCAGGTCCTCCGGAGGAGGTTGCCGATGTCAGATTCGGGACGAGCGACCCGAAAAACATCCGGGTAACGAGTTTCGATTGATTTTCCATGAGTTTACAGAGAACTCCAGATGGTGCCGTCCTGACCTCCAGGTGCACAGGGGGCTCATTTGGACATCACATTTAGGTCCAGCGACTCAAAAAACCCCCGGGTACTGAAATTCGTATGATTCGGGAGTTTTTTTCTGGAAGATATGAATTTTTTCTTCATCACTTGAAAAGATGCACTTATAAGAATGCAGTTTTCGATGCAGCAATGCAATTTCAAAAAAGTAACAGGACCAAAATATGGCACAAAGTTTCTAGACGAATTAACGAAGCGAATGCGAAAAACCCCATCTCAATCCGGCTTACTGCAAAAAAAAATTGAAGGTTGACAGCTATATTTCCTCGCCTACTAACTGATTGGACTATCGGTTTAACCTTAAAATTACGTCATATGAAAAAAATGCTGTGTATCAGTTTCACGTTATTGTAAATGAAACATGAACGGTGAACTTTGCATTATAAATCTACGAATTTTTCCCCCGGATATTAAGATAAACTTGTGCTTGTTTTTAGGTCGTATAATCCTAGAAGTTGGAGGAAAATGTGAATTTAAGGAAGTTCAAGAATTCTTACATGATGTGGCTATGAAATTACCATTTAAGGCCATGGCCGTCTCTCAG
Source organism: Rutpela maculata (assembly GCA_936432065.2). Lineage (NCBI taxonomy): Eukaryota > Metazoa > Arthropoda > Insecta > Coleoptera > Cerambycidae > Rutpela > Rutpela maculata. Next base: position 205,005,845 of record OW386286.2, on the reverse strand, counting down.
GAACTTCTACAAGAAATGGAAAGGAAGGAAAAATGGGAAGAAGAAAATAATCAAAATCCTTACACAATGAAATATTTAATTCAAAATAATATGGGAGGATGTCAGAGGTGGATAACGCCATTCGATTTTAGATATTTTGGAAAGCATTTGTGAATTGTAAACTCATGATTTTATTCTAAATAATAAATTAATAATTGATAATATAAAAGATTTTCTATTTATATTTTACGAAAAATATTTAAATTCACTTCTTTTTATCATCTTTACATTCGTTTTTGTGTGGGGGGTAGGTCCACAGGGAATGTTCCTATCTTTATCTGATCTTCCCATCTTTTTACCCAACTATTAGGACAAATAGCTTGGAATATTTGGAAAACTGCTTACAGCATTCATTTCCGAAATCAATTACATGTTGGGGTATTTTTGTGCAAAAAAAGCCAATTTTTATTTCTAAAGTGTTCTGGGGTTCATTCTGAGTATTTTGCCAAGTTGGCGGGGTTGGCGGGGGTTGGCATTAGCCGCCATCTTTGCGAAATATTCAAACACAAATATCTTGCGAACCGTTGATGCCATGGCAAAACCGGTAAGGGCATTTTGTGTTTAACATTAAACTCTCTATACATTTCCTAATTGGCTCATTTTCGTAAAACTAACTGTTTACAAGTTACGGCACATCTATATTTGTAAAAAGTAGTTTTTGCGTTTTATTTTGTAAACTGTTGATCGTCCATTAAAATGTCAAACGGCAATTTTGTGGAACACTAAATTCTCTATGATTTATGTCACAAACGCCATTTTGTAGGATTTACAGTTTACGGGCAACAGCCCGTCAAAAATTAAAAAAAAAAACAGTTTTTCAAAAAATTTAAACAAAAATTATAGAGAACTTAATGCTCTACAAGTTTGCAACTACATATTTTTATATCCGACCAATAGTTAACGAAATGTTTTAAAAAAATATTTTTTATAACTTTCCACGAACTGTAACTCGTAAACTATTCTACAAAATGATGTCTGTGACAGAAAATATAGAAAAATTACTGCTCTTCAAGATTTCTATTTCACATTTTAATGGACTATCGATAGTTTACGAAATAATCCGCACAAACTTCTTTTTGAAAACTTTGACGCGCTTTAACTCGTAAATATTTAGTTTTACGAAAATGAGGGTGCGTTTGCACGCATCCAGTAATTTAGTCGAGTTGTTTAGTAATTTGGTACTCGATCAATGCGGACAGCGTTTTTTAGTCGAGTGATTTAGTGGAAAGTATAGTAAAATGGCAACTGTCGAGTGCACGGTTTTAGTGGTGTAGTAGCCTTACCCCCTCTTTTGTTCCAGCTTCACTACTGTATTTTTGAAACGTTTGGACATTTCTATTTACTATTTTAGTCCAGTAAAGTGTATTGTAATGTGTTACAACCCTTAGAATGAATGTAGTGTATTTGCACCTACTCGAGAAACCTACCAGAAGTTAGTTCTGGTGACATCTGGAATGATCTAGAGAATGGTGGCGTCATTACAGAACAATCGAGATCTGTCATTTTTGGGTATAAAAGACCGACCGCATTCTCGGCGAGTAGTTCAGAAAGTATAGAAAGTGAGGTTAAGAGTTCAAAGATAAACAAAGTAATAAACATTGTGATTTTAGTCAGTAAAGTGTATTTAAATTAATAATAGTATTGTGAAGTATCCAGTAAATATTTAATAAAGTGTGTTAGTGGACATCTCTTGTTATAATTTTTGGAACCCACGGAATTTGCAAGGGGTAGTTTCCTAAGGGTGGAAACACGTTACAAATTGGTGTCAGAAAGCGAAATTTTATGACAAGAGGAGCTCTGAAGTTGTGCTGGAGTGTTCGAGAAGTATTCTCGAGGTTTAGTGCTAACACGGAGGACTCATTTACTGGACATTTGTTCGAGGGTTATTTTCGAACAGGAAAATAGTGTTAAGTGCATTTTTGAGACATTGTAGAACATTTTATTAGGACATTAGTGTGATAATTAAATCCTTTGAACTGAGAAGTGATAGAGACACTGAAAAAGACTCATTTAGTGCGTGAAAATTTCTAGAACTTTTCTATTTGGACATTAGTGGAGATTATTAAATTCTCTGAACTGGATAGTGACAAAAGACTCTGGATAAGACTTTTTCGTGCTATTTAGAGATTTGTCCAGAAAGTTCCATTACCGATATTGACGTGACAGTTAAATTTATTTTATTTTAATTTCATCGTATGCCCGTAACAACAAGAAGTATGGCATCCGATAAACAAATACAGGACTTATTCGAACAATTCCAAAAAATGATGGCACAGCAGCGCCAGGAGGAGGAAAAACGGCGTCAAGAAGACAAAGAAGAACAGGAGAGAAAACGTCAAGAAGAAAAGGAAGAGCAAGAAAAGCGACGTCGGAAAGAAAAAGAGGATGAAGAAAGAAGACGCCAGGAAGACAAAGTAGAACAGGAGAAAAGACGTCAAGAGGAAGAAAGAAGACGTCAAGAAAAAAGGGACGAATTAAAGAAAATTATGGAAGATCAAGAAATAAGACGTCAGAAAGAAAAAGAGGATGAAGAAACAAGACGTCGGAAAGAAAAAGAGGATGAAGAAACAAGACGCCAAGAAGAAAAAGCCGAATTGAGAGAAATTATGGAAGACCTGAAGATACGACAGCAAGAGGAGAAAAAAGAACAAGAAAAACGCCAGGAAGAATTAAGGAAAATTGTGAATGAACAAATGAAAATACAACAGGACGCAATCATTTCTGTCAAGGAAGAAGTTAAAGAAGAGATAAACAAGGTCGAAGAAAAAGTAGATAAGGTTGAAGGAAAAGTAGATAAGGTAGAAGAAAAAGTAACTGAGTTTGAAGTAGAAATAGACCGGCTTAAACGACAGAGTTGAGAGATAGAGGAAGCCAGCAGGTGGTATCATCAGGTCAGCGACTAAAACCTCCTTCTTTTGACGGCCAAAGTTCCTGGACGACGTACAAGAGGCAGTTTGAGGCAGCAGCATGTGCGAACAACTGGGATAACGAGGAAAAGGCCATGGCATTAGTTCTGGCGTTAAGGGGCCAGGCCACAGAGTTGCTTCAGACTATCCCAGTGGATAAACAAAGGGACTTCAAAGTCTTGGAAGCTGCATTGGACTTGAGATATGGCGACCAACATCTCGCCCAAGTATACCAAGCCCAGCTAAAATCACGAACATAAAAGGCTGGAGAGAGTTTACAGGAATTCGAAGCTGCGATAGAGAGACTGGCACACCTGGCGTATCCGAGTGCACCTAGAGAATTTCAGGAACAATTAGCCGTAGGGGCCTTTTTAGATGGCATAAGGGACGAAGAGGTCAGGCGAGTTCTGAGGCTGACGAGACACCAAAGTAGTAGCGAAGCTTTGGTGCGTGCACTTGAAGTAGAAGCCGCTTACAGGGATACGCCAAGGTCGAGAGTGCGAGCTGTGACTCTCGAACAATCGCAACCAGAAACGAACCAGAACCCTATGTTGACGGAGATGCAGAAAATGTTTACCAAACTATTCAACAAAGTGGATGATCTCAGGGAGCAGAGAAAACAACAAAATAAAGAAAAGCCGAGCGGAGGTATTAAATGTTACAACTGCGGCAAGGTAGGACACATGAAGCGAGACTGTCAACAGCAGAACTCGGAGAGTCGAGTAAATGCTGTGAATGTTGAAGAGAAGCAGGAAAACAGTACCAGGGGGGTTATGCTGGCTAGGGAATGCGGTGCCCCCAGAGAAATAAAGATTTCCCAGCTTCGAAGAATTGCAAGCAGTCTGTTGTTGCATGGATATGTGAACGGAAGAAAATGTTTGTTTACCATCGACACAGGTACTACGTCATCAATAGTACGGCCAGGATTTATATCGGGCGTAAAGATTACCAAGAGGCAAAATGAAGAAGTGATCGTCCGGACAGCTACGGGGGACAGGGCTACGGTTCATGGAGAAGTAGACCTGGGTTTGCAGATTGGACAATCAAGGTTCGACCACAGGGTCATCGTGGCTGACATCACGGATGATTTCATTTTGGGACTGGACATTATGGAACAGTATGGATTTATTGTTGACGTAGGAAAGCGAGTTTTAAGGATTGGGAACAAACAATTTATTCTGTCAAAAGTGAATAACCAATGCGAGAAAACCAAGCTGTTGACAACGCAGGCAGTCAAAACTCCTGCATTATCCAGAAAACCAGACAAGGAAGATTGCAAGCGCTACCCTCAGGTGAGAAAATTGCCGAACATGGTTGAAGTCAACACTGTCAAGGTCGATCTTCCAGACAGTTGGCCAAAGGAAACTCTGAGGCAAGAGCAATTGCGCGATGTAGAAATCGGACCCATGTTGAGAGCAAAAGAAGGCGGAACGCGTCCAGCATGGAAGGATGTTTCCAACAAAGAAGTGGGGCTGAAGGCTTTATGGTCACAATGGGATTCACTTATGGTCGTAGATGGGCTTTTGAGGAGAGCATGGGAAAGCCCAGATGGGAAGCAGGTTGCCATGCGTCTAGTGATTCCCAGGTGTCGTGTACCAGAAGTACTCCAGGAAGCACATAATGAAACATCCAGCAGACACTTCGGCATAAACAAGACATTGAGTAGAGCACGGGAACAGTTCTATTGGGTTAATAGTCGCCAGGATGTGGAGGCCTGGTGTCGCAAGTGTAAAAATTGTGCTGCCCGTGGAGAACCATTTTCGATGAGCAACTACAGAAATGGAAGCCGAGAACAGCCGAAGAATGATCGAGAGCAGATGAACAGAACTAGTAACCGCTTGAAGGCTCGTTATGATCAGAATGCTAGTACAGGGGGATTCAAGGTGGGGGATCTGGTTTGGCTGTACAACCCACAGCGGAAGGAATGGAGATCCCCGAAACTTCAACCTCCTTGGGATGGACCGTATACTGTTATTACCCGAATTAATGATGTCGTCTATCGTATTCAACGAAACAAAAAGTCCAAGATGAAGATCGTACACTTGGATAGACTGGCGAAGTATGTGAAAGAGGCTGAATTGCCTGACCGGGACGTTCAGGCTTAAGGAGGGGGCAGTGTAATGTGTTACAACCCGTAGAATGAATGTAGTGTATTTGCACCTACTCGAGAAACCTACCAGAAGTTAGTTCTGGTGACATCTGGAATGATCTAGAGAATGGTGGCGTCATTACAGAACAATCGAGATCTGTCATTTTTGGGTATAAAAGACCGACCGCATTCTCGGCGAGTAGTTCAGAAAGTTCAGAAAGTATAGAAAGTGAGGTTAAGAGTTCAAAGATAAACAAAGTAATAAACATTGTGATTTTAGTCAGTAAAGTGTATTTAAATTAATAATAGTATTGTGAAGTATCCAGTAAATATTTAATAAAGTGTGTTAGTGGACATCTCTTGTTATAATTTTTGGAACCCACGGAATTTGCAAGGGATGGTTTCCTAAGGGTGGAAACACGTTACAGTATTTTGGTGTGTTTGTCATAGATGATAAGAAATATGACCAGGTGGTCTGAAGAAACGACACTGAAATTTGTGGAGGAGTAGATAAAACACAAATGCTTGTGGGATGTCCGCTTGGATTGTTATAAAAACATAGAACTGCGAAATAATGCTTATACACAGATTCAAAATGCCATGAACATTGAGGGATTTGAGCGAAAAGATGTTCTCTACTCGACTAAATTACTGGATGCGTGCAAACGCACCCTAAGCCTGTAAAGGAATTTCTAGAGAATTTAGTGCTGAACAAAAGATCCATACCATTTTTGTCTATAATATCAACGGTTCGTGCGTGTAGCCGCGCGCTAGGCATAGGGAGTAAAAATTACATCGCGTGTGCCAGCTGGCTGAAATGAAATAACAGAAAGCTGGGATGCTCCGCCCGGCGGACGAATTTACGGCTGTGTTGTCAAATCTCTCGCGCTACGTGAATGTACATGCCTAATGGGAAATTACACGCACGGTATATGCTAACTAACGGCAATCACCGCCGATCCCGCCAACTTAGTAAAATACACTGGAGACACCCCCCGAACACTTTAAAAAATAAAAAATTGACCTACGCTTTATTTCATTACGGACACAGTTTTTTTTTGACCAACTGATTGGACTATTGGTTTAACCTTAAAATTACGTTATATTCAAATAAATGCTGTGTATAAGTTTCATGTTAGTGTAAATGAAATATATCCAGGCTGTTTGGTCGGTGAATTTTACAATATAAATCTGCGTATTCTCCCCCGGATTTTAAAGTAAATTTGTGCTTGTTTTTAGATCGTATAATCCTAGAAGTAGGTGAAAAATGTGAATTTAAAGAAGTTGAAGAATTCTTAAATGATGTGGCTATGAAGTTGCCATTTAAGGCCATGGCTGTATCTTAGGAGCTTCTACAAGAAATGGAAAGGAAGGAAAAATGGGAAGAAGAAAATAATTAAAATCCTTACACATTGAAATATTTAATTTAAAATAATGTGTGGATAAAACCATTCGATTTAAGATATTTTGGAAAGCATTTGCGAATTGTAAACTCATGATTTTATTGTAAATAATAAATTAATAATTGATAATACAATAGATTTTCTATTTATATTTTATGAAAAATGTTTAAATTCACTTCTTTGTATCAGTACATTCGTTTTTGTATGCGGGTAAGTCCACAGGGAATGTTCCTATCTTCATCTGATCTTCCCATCTTTGTACCCAACCATTAGGACAAATAGCTCGGTATATTCTGGAAAACTGCTTACACGATTCATTTCTGAAATCAATTTTACATGTTCGATTATAGTGGAAAAATCATTCTTACTTACTATTTATAAACAGTAATCGACATATCTTTTAACTTAATACATACAGATTAGAATGTGCACACAATGTCGGGATATTTGGTAGGTAGGCACTTTTTATATATACATATTTTTTTGAATATGCAATAGTGTCTTGTATTTAATCAGAATTGTTTATAAAATAAAGTTCCTTATTTTTTAATTTCTTTTAAATTTTAATTTCCCGAAGTACCTTCTCTCGACTATTTAGCAGATTCACATAAGGGACTTATGACAATAGTTTTTGCATTTATAAAAAATAAAAGCTTACCCTTCCCCCAAAAGTCCCTTACACTTGTGGTAATCTACAAAAGTGGGAAAAAACCATTTAGTAGTATTGCAACTATGATATCTGGCATCTTAAGGAATAGTAATAAATAATAAAAAAATATGTGTATTGTTATATGTATACTGTCATTATTTTAAATTTAAAACGTTGAGTTGACATTTTTCAAATTTCATAAGCAAAGCAACCTAGTATATTTAAATATTTTTTTTTATTTTAATGTAAGTAAATTATATTTATGTTAATATAATTTCAATTATATTATCTTAACATAATGGGGTCATTTAGTCAAATTTAATATTGCACTTTTTATTTCAATTGTGCGAAGTAATCATCAAATAATTATTACATTGAAAATTTGAGCTCGTAGACCAGTGCCAATAGTTTTTGACAAAAAAAATTTCTTAGCAGTTATATGGGTAGTGAGAAAATTTAGAATTAATGGTATATAATTGGGAAAAAATCGATTGGACCGCAACAGATAACCGGAAGTAGGAGTGCGAAAAGGCGTGGTTTTTTACGATTTGTGACAAAAGTAGACTTCCTATCGAAAAAAGTTTAATATAATAGTTGTAGATAATTGAGAGATTTACAACTTTTATTTGAACCACTTTTTTACATAACCTAAAAAATTTTGAGAAAAACGCGAAACGAAACGAAAAACCTCTTTTTTGTTTTTTTATTTTTATCTTCCACAAAAATAATTTAATTTTGATGAAATTCGGTGAAAATGTACATTGTTATGCATAAAAAAAGCTGTAATTTTTTTGAGGCGTAATATTCATTTTTTGATTTTTTTTCGAATTTAATTTGAATAAAAAGGCCTAATTTTCAATCCAAAAAGTTGATTAACAAAGTTTTGATTTTTGAAAATTTCAGGACGGTATGTCTTTCATTAAAACCTCTACTTTAAGATAGTGTAAAAAATCATACTGTTACTCTGGAAAAACATTGTCAAAAATAGAAAAAACCAAAAAAATACTTTTTTCAAGATCGATTTTACCGTAAATGTCACTAATTCTCCATTGTTATTTAAATGGAGTGTTGTAAGTTGTGCAAAACAGTAATTTCGATGTTATACGTAATAAGGGAACTTTAATTAACCATTTAAGGTTCGGACTGCTGAAAACCGAAATGTTTAAACAATAATTTTACCTCAGAAATTGCTAAAAATGACCATTTTTAGGCAAGAAAAAAACTTTTTTATGCTTTATGGGCACTCTCACATTGAAAATAAGTTTATTACGTACTTTACATTAAATCAATTAACAAAGTAGAAATACATAATCAAAATTTATAATAATCTCATTTTTTTGAGAAGCTGCTCTACATCATCAGACAACACATTGTTCGGTTTCTTCAGGAACTTCGATAAGGTCTTTGACTTCATCAACGTCCTCAAGTTCATCTAGATCTTTATATTCAATAGTATTTTGAACATTTGTTTCGTCACACATCTCCTCCGAATCGCTGATTTCTTCTAATGGTTGTATTTCAGAGTTAGAACAGTTTTCGGCCCCGTGACAATTCGAGCATAGAATAGAGGTAGAGCATTTTACTCTATGCTTTCGACAGTCGCATCTTTTACTACCACAACCAGTTTCACAGCTGCAGCAGATAGATTTCAGCAAACTTTCAGGAATTAATTCTTTTTCTGTCAATTTAGGCATTATTCCGGTTAGAAGGTGTTTCCATCCCCAATCCGTAGCTGTAAGTTTGTTACCAAGCCAAGTTTGAATTTGAAAATAAGCCCTGTAGCAGTGTTGTTCAGCTTCTCCCTCAGTTGGTGGTAGTTTTTCTAAATTTAATGTAGTCCTTACCATAGTAGTTTGATATATTGTCTAAACGTTGGTTGTGGCATTTTCTTAATATTTCTCTATTCTTATTGGGATGCTCTGCCACATGTATTCTTCTAAACAATGTCTGAAATCTACAAAATAATACAATTAACCAGTATTTTACTGGAAAATAACCTCTACGCCTGTGACTTTTACGTCAAAGGATCAGTTAGAGGGTGGTTTTGACAAATAATGAATAAGAACAAAAATATAAAAATGACGTATTTTGCTGACGTTTCGGAAAACGAATCTGTTTCCTTTCTCAAAGCGTATTATGTTTGTGGGCTGTGTATATTAAATACACAGCTTTAAGAATATATTTGTTATATTCAGTATCCATAGATACTTACTGCTTAAAAATTAAAGAAGCGGCTATAATACTATTGAATGAGGATAAATGCGTGTCGAATTGTTCTGTAGATGTTTGCACAACCTGGCTGCCGATGTTAAAAGAAGAACTTAACAAACTCAACATTGTTTAAAATAAAACTATCAATTAGATATATCAACAGTTCTGTGTAAGCAGTAAGTATCTATGGATACTGAATATAACAAATATATTCTTAAAGCTGTGTATTTAATATACACAGCCCACAAACATAATACGCTTTGAGAAAGGAAACAGATTCGTTTTCCGAAACGTCAGCAAAATACGTCATTTTTATATTTTTGTTCTTATTCATTATTTGTCAAAACCACCCTCTAACTGATCCTTTGACGTAAAAGTCACAGGCGTAGAGGTTATTTTCCAGTAAAATACTGGTTAATTGTATTATTTTGTAGATTTCAGACATTGTTTAGAAGAATACATGTGGCAGAGCATCCCAATAAGAATAGAGAAGTAGTTTGATATATTTCAAACCTCATTTCGTTCAGTGACATATCCTTTTTCTTACATTTTAAATAGACGCTATTAGCTTCAATCCATTTTCGGCTATTGTTTGTTTGTCTGCATTTCTCCGATAAAAAATTTCTGTGAGCTTTGATAAATTTTGGTTAGCCAGTAATGATTTTACAATTATTTTTTTTCCTTTTCCGGCGAAACTGGAAGTCGTGTCACATCTAGAAAAACAGTGGAGGAACGCAACGATGTTCTTTTTTGATTCATGTTTGAAGCTGTTTGAGGTGTAAAATATATATTTTGCATTACCTGAACCTGGAATTATTTGAATTCAATTGGTTCAACAGAACTAGAAGATCAATATTCTGACCCACAATTACTACGATTTTTGTAGGATCTTCAGCTAATTCAATGGCTGTATTAATAATTAGGGCATCAGCACCTTCTTCTGCTTATTTACATAAAATTCGTTCCGATTGAAATTTTCCTGACAGTGTTTCTATAATTTTTTTCTTATTTTGTTCATTAGACAAAAATTTCTCTGGAGTAAATGGAATTTTTGTATGACTACGAAACTCAAATGTAGGTATACTTCCTCCAGTTTTTCTGCGTGAACGTTCGCCTTTCTTCGTACTCATTGAACTTGCTGCTGAAGCGGTTAATATTGATGCTGTCTTTGTAATAAGTCACATCAGCTTCGGGATACCAATCAAATACAACGTAACTGTTTGCTGCGTAGTGGCTGCTTGTTTACAACAACGTGCCAGTTGTGAACGCGTGGAAATGCAAGGACGGATGGGTTGCAAGCGAGCTGGAAGAAAAGAACGAACAAGTAAAATTGAAAATCTTTAAAAACCCCCGATCAATGTATCTAATCGTACCAGTTTCATATGACCGAATCAAAATGAGGCCTAAATCATGTTCGGCTACCATAATTGTCTGCACATTTTCAATTTTACCTCAATCGGACAATTTCTAGAGAAGTTCAACATGGCGAATTCAAGACGGCGACCAAATATCAAAATCTAATATGGCCTATAACCTTCTCGATAAAATACTCTTTCAAATAAAAAAAACTACATCAAAATCGGATCACCCGTTGAAGAGATATGAAGCCACAGACAGACAGACAGACAGACAGACATACAAACATACGCGTCAAACTTATAACACTTCTCTTTTGGGGTCGGGGGTTAAAAAGAAGTGCGCGCACTCGAGAGCACGTAGTAGACAAACTGCCCGGCCATAATTCAATTTTTCAACTTTGAATATTTTGAAATATGTATGTCAATAAAATTGTTTCAATGTATGTGTGCATATAAAGCATAAAAAAGTTTTTTTCTTGCCTAAAAATGGTCATTTTTAGCAATTTCTTAGGTAAAATTATTGTTTAAACATTTCGGTTTCCGGCAGTCCGAACCTTAAACGGTTAATTAAAGTTCCCTTATTACGTATAACATCGAAATTACCATTTTGCACAACTTACAACACTTCATTTAAATGAACAATGGAAAATTAGTGACATTTACGGTAAAATCGATCTTGAAAAAAGTATTTTTTTGGTTTTTTCCATTTTTGACAATGTTTTTCCGGAGTAACAGTATGATTTTTTTACACTATCTTAAAGTAGAGGTTTTAATGAAAAAAATACCGTCCTGAAATTTTCAAAAATCAAAACTTTGTTAATCAACTTTTTTGATTGAAAATTAGGCCCTTTTTTTCAAATTAAATTTGCAAAAAAATCAAAAAGTAAATACTACGCCTCAAAGGAATTACAGCTTTTTTGATGCATAACAATGTACAGTTTCACTGAATTTCATCAAAATTAAATTATTTTTGTGGAAGATAAAAATAAAAAAACAAAAAAGTGGTTTTTCGTTTCGTTTCCCGCTTTTCTCAAAATTTTTGAAGTTATGTAAAAAAATGGTTCAAATAAAAGTTGTAGATCTCTCAATTATCTACAACTTTTTCATTAAACTTTTTTCGATAGGAGGTCTACTTTTGCCAGAAATCGTAAAAAACCACGTTTTACCCCTAAACACAAATCTTTTCGCACCCCCACCCCACTTCCGGTTATCTGTTGCGGTCCAATCGATTTTTCCCCAATTATATACCATTAATCCTAAATTTTGACACCATCAATATACTGCTAAGAATTTTTCAGACTTCTCTGGACACCTGTTTGGCACTGGTCTATCGATCCGATATTAGTTCCAGAAATATACTGCTTTAAAATCTAATTCTTCATAAGCTGAGGCGGTCGAATCGCTGACGTAAATGTCTCCACAGTCCTACCTCGCTTACCTAATAACCTTGCCCACCGCAATCGAATGTCAGTGTTAGTATTATAGTACAGTACCTAGAAATTTTCGTCGAAAACCTGACATCTAAATATACTCATATTATCAA